>QLTV01000023.1:114876-151140 GCA_003457575.1 Thermophis baileyi | reverse complement strand
CTCAACACTGTCAAACTATTTACTAAGTCTGCACTACTATTAATCTTCTCATCGTTCCCATCACCCATCTCCTCCCACAAATGACTGTATGACTGTAACTTTGTTACTTGTATCCTTACAATTTATATTGACTGGTTCCTACTATGATTTGATTGCTTATTTGTACCCGGACTATCATAAGGTACATTGTTGTACCTTATGATTCTTGACAAACTTATCTTTTCTTTTATGTACACTGAGAGCATATGCACCAAGACAAATTCCTTGTGCGTCCAATCACACTTGGCCAATAAAAAATTCTATTCTATTCTATATATGTATATATGTATATTATATATATATATATATATTCTCTCTCTCTCTCTCTCTCTATCATATATCATACACACACACATGCAGTGCTGAAAATTCCAAAACAATTTAAAAAAAAGCCAAAAACAAGATGGCGGTGCATGCGCAGTGCCAGCAACTCGGCTTCTGTGCATGCGCAGAAAAAAAAAAGCAAAAAAAAGCCCCCCCCCAAAAAAGCCAAAAGAAAAGATGGCAGCATCCACGGACCGGGACCGACTGTACCGGCTCCGTGACATCACCAGCGGCTTGCTACGGTTCGGGCGAACCGGTCCAAACCGGGAGGAACCCACCTCTGATGATATAGATATAGATATAGATATAGATATAGATATAGATATAGATATAGATAGATATAGATATAGATATAGATATAGATATAGATATAGATATAGATATAGATATAGATATAGATATAGATATAGATATAGATATAGATGATATAGATATAGATGATATAGATATAGATATATAGAGTGTCCTTTCAGGATCCCTGTAGATTCTAACTCAAGACCAAGCCTAGCAATCTTTCTAGAAAATGGAAAAGGGTGCATTCATGCTGCTTCATAAATGTTTGACCTGTAAGGCAGAAAATATACAATTTTTGGTGTTTTGGTGAAGGCTTATTCTACAGTTCAGCTCTGCTTTGACAGCATAAGCTCGAAAGCTTACATTCAGTGATTTTATATGAGCCTCCTGCCTGCAGTCTTGCACATTACTCAGGTGTGAAAAGTGACTCTAAGCTTTCCCATTCCTCTGAGGAAACTACTTTGCTTTCTGAAGTCTCAGCCCTGGCTAGTGCATCAGATTTATATCATCCAATAACCCTTGAAGCTAGAGTGACAAAATTGCTACCTTCCTTAAAAAATAAAACTACCCCCTCCATTCGGAGGGGGAAGCAATGGAGAGGAAGAATATAATGTTTAAAGTCCCTCTAAAAGCCTCAAGTTTGAGATTATTCAAAGAGAATGCAGGATGACTTAAATAATGTATAGGTCAGTGGCCTCTATGGGCATGATTTCAACCACATCATTTTCCTGAAACTCCAGAACAATATTTATTGATATTTTAGAGATGTGCAAAGGCTAGCAACTGTCTGTTTTCCCGTTAATTTGTTCCCTTGCTGAACTCCCTTTTCCAGCAGCCTAACTGAATGAACTAGACATATTCCACAGCAAAGTTGAAAATTCTGCTTTAGGGAAAGGCAGATTTGAAATGGTCAAATCTGAAATACTCTCAGAGAGAAATTAACCTATGATTTGTATGAGTGAACATCCTTTCCTGAAGCAGAAGATCAGGATAAAGAAAACAACTTAGTCACGATGGGGAGGGGAATAGCCTATACAATAGTATGAAAATTAGTTTGGGCTATTTTTTTTATTCTTCATTCATTCCACGAGAAATATTTTTTAATGAGAAGCATGGAATATATTTTATACATTCTGCTTCAGTGAAATCTCCAGAGAAGCTACTTTTGCACAGAAGCAGAATTTAATGGGTTGTCTATGCAGAGGAGAGTTACCTTTTCCTTTCAAAGTTTATTTACAGAAATGCACACAAAGACTTCAGAGAAACCCAAATGCTAACATTGAATGACCTCTCTCTTAACTTTGGCTTAATCTTTTTTGAAGATGGGATGGGATGGGATGGTTTCCACCAGGAAATTATGAAGAGCAGGATGAAGGAACAAGACTGAAATTTGAAACAGATAGAAAGGCAGTCATATCTATTTGCGCCGAGGTGGCGCAGTGGTTAGAGTGCAGTATTGCAGGCTACTTCAGCTGACTTCTAGCTGCAGTTCGGCGGTTCAAATCTCACCGGCTCAAGGTTGACTCAGCCTTCCATCCTTCCAAGGTGGGTAAAATGAGGACCCAGATTGTTGGGGGCAATATGCTGACTCTGTGAACCGCTTAGAGAGGGCTGTAAAAGCACTGTAAAGCGGTATATAAGTCTAAGTGCTATTGCTAAGTCTAAGTGCTATTTTCTTGGAATGAGTTTAGATCTTTAGGACCAGATTAATTGCATCTTGAGAACGGGAGACACTTGATAGTCTTGCTGAGTGTTTTCATACTACCACTTGAAAATTCAGATGAATAATTGAGTGTCAGATGATTGGAAGAAGGCATATAACTCTGTCTTCAAAAAAAAGGGAGGAAGCAGAAGTCATATATCTATAACCCAATCAGGCTGACATTGATATTTTGGAAATGTTTGGAGTATAGAGATATATCAGTAAGTAACTTGCAAACAAGTTACTATTATTAGAATTCGACATGGATTTGTAAAGAACACATTTTTTCCCCATGCAAGCCTTAGCTCATGTTTTGATGAAGTAATTTCCTTACTAGATTATGGGAATACTGGTGATATGATATATATTGATTTCAGCAAAGATTTAACAAATTATTGCATGACATTAGCTCATAGCTGGTTGGATGACATTCAACTAACTGTATAGATAGCTGGCTCAAAATTTGTATCAAAGTGGGGTCATGAATGTTTCTTCATCAGTTTGTAGTGAGTATTGAAAGGAATGCCACAAGTTCAATTCTGGCCCTTGTACACTTCAACTTTGGTATAATGAATTGGATGAGGAGATCGGAGTAATGCTGATCAAATTTGCAAAATGGCATAAAACTGGGTGGGATGCTGTTACCTTAGAATTCAGAATGATTGTGCTAGGTTATACAAATGGGATTAAAATAAAAGGGTGAAATTTGACAATGATAAAGAAAAATCATATGAGCAGTTTACAATAGGAAATACCCGGTTTAGCAATTGTTTCCAAATCATGGGCAGTAATGCTTAACTTTATTCAAAATAGGTCCTACCTCAAATGCTCTGTCCAGTTGTGGCAATCACATTCTGAAAAGGAAAAGAGAACAAGTTCATAAAGGACCCACAGGTGATTAAATAATTAGAAATTAAATTCTAGGAATATACATTGACAAAGCTTAATAATTAACCAGAGAAGTGATCAGCTTCCTTTCTCTATGTTTAAGGAAAAATTGGATCATTTTCTGTTGTGGATTCTTTAATTAAGATTCTTGCACTGATTCTATATTTCCTTTCAATGGTAGGATTCTATGAAACTGGTTAAATCCCACCATATTGAAATGAATAAACTCACTATAAATCATTTGCTCTACAACTGCTTTTTTTCTTTACCTACAACTATTGGAGATGTATTTAATAAATATAGATAAATAGGTATGTATAATTGTGTAGCATTTTAAAGCCTTTTCCTATTTACCTCATTATATGCTTACATGTGCATTTATGAACAATTAATTAATGCAAATAAGTTTAAAGTTTGACCTCCTATGAATAGTCTCTCATATAAAAGATAACAACATACAAAAAATTGTGTTATGTATCTGTCTGTTTGTCTTTCTCTCTCATCTATCTGTCTGTCTGTCTATCTATCTATCTGTCTATCTATCTGTCTATCTATCTATCTATCTATCTATCTATCTATCTATCTATCTATCTATCTATCTATCTATCTATCTATCTATCTATAATCTATCTATCTATCTATCTATCTATCTATCTATCTATCTATCTATCTATCTATCTATCTATCTATCTATCTATCTATCTATCTATCATTTAATATTCTTGATAAAAGTACACCAGCTTTGTAATTCTGGAGGCATAAGTTTAAACTCATTATTATTATTCTCCATTTTTAATGGAGTTATGATATAATTTTTTTATAGAACTATGGTAGTAATGTAGTTAAAGGTTTATACTTCAATGGGCCATATCTGTATTATAACTAACCTACTTTAAGGATATGTTTCAGAAATATTATAAAGCAGTGTACATTTGGCTGGGGGAATCTTGATCTATTTCAGTGGCACTGATATGCAAAAAATGTTCTAAGAAAAGTATTAAAATAGTTCTTTATGCATCACTTTCCAGGTACTGATTTTGATACAATCATACATGCATTTATCATCAAGATGAAAAAAATCATTTCCTATCTCTTGAATTTTCATTTGATCTAGTCTATAAACATTAGCTGATAGGTAGTGAAATGGAATAACATATTTGTTGAAATGTATTGAATATTTGAGAGACAATTACCGTGTTTCCCCGAAAATAAGGGGGGCTTATTATTTTGGGGGTGCAGTAGGTGGCGAGCGTGAGACTGGATGTCCCATCACCGCTGCCTCCCCTCCCTGTTCTTGGCGCCGGCTGAGCAGCTGGCCCCTCCACCCCCGTCTCGTGGAGCAGGACTCTGCAAGGCTTGTTGTGCCTCTGCTCTTTCTCACCATGCCACACCGCTGGGCATGAGTTCAATTGCTGGGTAAGTTGCTGCTGCTGCCGCCGCCTTCTCTCTCTCCGAGGAAAGGGCATGTGGGGTGCGTGGGGCATGTTCCCCCCTTTCCCAGGAAAGTAGTTGCGGGGGGGCTTATTTGGGGGGGGCTTATTTCAGCACATGCACTGAAAAGCCTGATTGGCCTTATTATGGGGACATGTCTTATTGTTGAAGAAACACGGTATATCTCTATTTATGTGTTAGACTTAATTAATAATTTGGTCCCACACTTTGCATAGATTTATGCTTTATAAACTATAACCTAGTTATGCAAACTGGAATGTACAATTAAATGCCTGTCCCTATTTCATGAAAAATAAAGCATATCTTATCAAATAAAAATAGCAACTTACACATCATACACAGAAAGTTTAATGTTTTATAAAATTAAGGGCCAGTAACGACTGGAGTCATAAACTCATTTTGAAAGATATAAAGACTACATATTTCTTTTCTTATATAGGATTGCAATTGAAATAGTAAGACTGAAGTCAATCATAAGTTCCATTATTTCATAGAAAATCTGTTTTTATTCATATCCCATAAGACTTTCTATGATGTTTTGAGGCCATTAAAGTAATAATAATGTATAGTAATAATCAACTGTATAGTAATAATCAACTGATATTTTAATGTATCATTTTTAGTTCTGGTTTATTTATGGTCATCAGCTATGATAAAGAAAATTATAAATTGGACTGTGCTGTAAAAATGTTTTTAAAAAGATTAAGTTAGTGGAACCAGATTTTATTTATTTATTAGATTTTTATCATGGGTTTATTCATTTATAAAAATGATTTTTTTAATAAATAATTCAAGGCAGCAGACATACATAACACTCATTCCTCACCCTATTTTCCCCACAACAATAATCATGTGAGATGGGTTCAGCTGAGAGAGAGTGACTGTCCCAAAGTCACCCATCCAGCTTTCATGCCTAAGTCAGACTAGAGTCTATTCAGGACTAGAACTCACAGTATCCTAGCTTCTATGCCAGCACATTAACTATTACATCAAGCTGGCTCTTCTGATGATGTTAGTTTTTAGGCTTTTTCTCTTATATCCAATCAAAATGCCTTGGTAATACTGGAGTGTGAATGTAAGTGTAAGGTATAAATATCAGGTTTTTAGTAAGGGTTAGGGTTAGGGTTAGGGTCTAACCTAATGATCATTAGTCTACAAGCTATATTCATGATATGATGATAATTAAGAATATAGTATTTTTTCCCAATATTAAAAGCAGATTGCATTTTTTTTGCCATGAATTTGAGAAACATGAGTGATATGGAGGGGATTTGAATATGGCTGTTACTTCTCAAAACAAAGCCACATTCACATTCACACACAAACGAATCTTTCTCACCAAGTTGAAAAAACAGATTAGCTCACTCCCTTGAGTATTTAATCTAGCTTTTCCCAAATAGGACCATCAAGACTGTTTCATCCGTCTAATAAGGTATAATAGATATTATGATTATAATTCCAATCAGTGTCACCATAAACTACTAGAGGGCATCACACTTGGGATAATTTGAAACACATGTAGGGAACATGTTCCAACTGGAGTGTAATGCATACAGTCATTTCTTTCACTCTGTAAGGTAGATGTACTATTCCTATAAGCCAGCCGTTTAATTCATTCAGATCGAAAAACCAGAGAGATTGCTGCCTCCATTTGTTTCAGCATATTCATCTCATTTTGTGCTTTGCTCATTGCTTTCCATGGCAAGCAAATTCATCCTCTCCTATCAAGTTCTAGCTCCTGATACAGTGGCACACTTTGATAAAATAATGTCATTGAAGAGAGGATGAAGCTGTAATTACAATCAGAGTTCAAACTCACAGGAGATGGCAGAAATTAAATGTGCTAAATCTGTGACATTTTGATTATCAGAAATGTTCCCCAAATCTTGTAGATGACTATATTTAAATGTGTAGCTAAGTGGCTCCTTATAAATCAAGTCATAATTGTTCAGCGTCCTGCTGCAGAAGCCACTGTCAATTTCCCCCTCCTTGTGAAATTCTACATTTTGATTAAGAATGCACAGAGGTATGAATAATAATCACCTCCCCCATTAGTCCCTTTCCTCACCCATAAATGAATATTTTCACTGGAATCAAGTTGAATATATATAATAGAACATATTGAATGGTTGTTGCAACAGTCTCAGTTGTAAAGCATTGGGAGAATAAACCTTGGCTCCTTTATAATGAACATCCTCCAATTACAATTATTGGGCACAATCCAAAATCCAGCTATGCAAATTCTCATGCAATCCCTTAAGTAAGCTCCACAACAAAACAAGTGTGGATTTGATAGAGAAGAACACTACAGAGACAAATAAACACATGCAAAATACTTTGATTTTTCTGTTTTCATTTGTTTTAAAATTATATCCAGAAATTACCTGGAAATGAAAAAGTCACATGGGGTTGGGGTAAAAACTACGTAAGTGCATATCTGAAGGTCCTTGGTGTTCTCTGAGCTTGATGGTTTTCTTGCAGACATTTCTTGACCAAACATCATTAGCACTGATGATGTTAACTAGTTTGGTCATGAAATGTCTGCAAGAAAACCACCAAGCTGAGAGAGCATCAAGGATCCCTCAGTTCAATCCTGAGCTCCAAATGTAATCTTCTATTAGCACATGCACATCTGTTGTAATAGTTCCACCAAAATAGTGTAAAAAATAGTAAGAAAGAAAAGAGAAGGGAAGAAAAATAAAAGAAATGTGTGAAACGAGAAGAAGAAAAGGAACCATAGCTACATATAGTTTAAACTATTGTACCTTTTCAGAACTGTATACCCTGAAAGCCATCCTTGGTTTTTTTCACCATATGGAAGTTTAACTTTTCACTGTTTTCTTAGGAACTAATCACTTTAATCCAATCATACGTTTTTCAGTTTTGTCTTCCTTTTGGACACATTCACTTTTCTTTCTCTATTTCTTATTGCAATTCTGTCCTCATTCATTCTCTCTATAGGAGAAAATGTGTATTAATGTATTTCTTCCTTACTGATGAATATTTTTTATACTGAATCCACATCAATTCAGCATTCAGTCATTCATTATCCCATTTCTTCAAGTTTTATCACATACATTTCTTAAATATTCCATTCTTTTTGTATTCAATTATTTTTAGGAGTCTTCTGATATACTTAACTTCTATATAGCAACATCTTATACAGATATCTTTTTTTCCTATTTTCCCACCTTTAGTAAACATTCTTTTCTTTTATTCCGGCAGGCCTGGGGCCAATAGTTGTTCTGATTGGCCCATGCATGGTTGTGTGAATGTTTTATTTTAAATATAGTTGGGGTTTTGTTTTTTTTCCCCTTTCTTTTTTAAATTGTTTTTATATGTTTTATTTTTTATGATGTAAGCCGCCCAGAGTCCTTCGGGAGTTGGGCGGCATATAAATTTTATAAAATAAATAAATAAATAAATAAATAAATTCTATTAACGGTTTCCCCTATCGAGTTGTGACCAACTGAAGAAAGAAATATCCAATTCCTAGCCAAGGGAGTCTGCATTGTCTGAGTTACTTTTCCATCATCATGTGGCCAGCATGAAAGTACAGAACACAACAACCTTCCTACTGAAGCAGTACCTATTTATCTACTTGCATTTGCTTGCTTTCGAACTGCTAGGTTGACAGGAACTTTAAAAAAATGACATAATACAAAAATATGACAAAAAATGAAATGGTCACTCCAACAATACTAACCCCCCCCCCCAAAAGAAAGAAACACATTCATTTTAACCCTACAGTTTTGGTTAGTTTACTCTGCCTTCCCCAATCTTGGAAATAAAACAGGGAAAAATAAACTTCTAAACTCATATGGTCGAAATGACTGTTGAAGGAAAGGGGGGGGGGAGCCAAACTTGTTACTCATCAGATAAGTGCAGAGCTTCTAAAAAATGCCATAACAGCTGATGGGCTTGTAAATCTTTTGATATGTTCTCCACGAGGAGGCAGGATAACAATATTAAAAAGTATATGACATTTGTGTTCATTGCTAATGAATTTTGGATGTGATTCAAGTCCATGTTCAAATTATAATACATAAATTGTTTCCAAATTAAACTAAATTTAATATCAGACAATTTTTAAAAATATGATATTTTGTTTTGATGCACACAGTCGCAGCTTTGTCTGCCATTCTTCTAAAGAAGAAGATATATGTAAAGTGTCCTGTCAGCTACTATTATGTAAAGAACCAACTTCATACACTTTGCATGAATATCAGACTTTTTAATGCTTTGCAGAAGAAATGGTTGGAAGGGAAGGAAAATCAATATTTATTTATTATTCTACAGAATATTTTCCAGAATTGTTGAGCTTTATAACATAACATCCAAGTATTTTTTTAAAAAATATCCAACCTCATTATTTCATTTCCAGCAATTTTTAAAATATGAATTATTTATTCTGGCAATTAACAAGTAGCATACCAAACAGATAAGCAAACAAATCATCTTGTACCAGTTTTTTCTCAATGGAATATTTGCAGTAAATTTGGTAGTTCTTTTCCATCTGGGTTCCCATTATAGAGTATAAATTGTCTTGTTTAAATTTATTTAAACTTATGTTCTTTGACTTGACCAGCTTCTGAATCATGTTTGAATAACAATAAACCATAACAGATGTTCTGAATTTTCAAATTCAGTCAACTCTCTTGTTTTTGTAATTCTTCCTGATTTATGCTACTTATTTGAAAGTATTGGGATCCAATGAAGCATTTTACCCTACCAAGGAGAAAGGCGCAAATAATTTTATCTTTCTTTTATTAAAGGTGAAATCTTGACATCTTCATGAAATAATATCCCTTTTACCTTCACGAAAATAAATATTTAGTACTGAAAAAAGGGAGATAAAACTAAACTTATTCTTCTGCATTTAGTATGCTATCTATAATTGAATAATTTCCTCTGTTTGTGTCAAACCAAAGATATTTATGCAAACCTTCTGGGAGTCTTCATCCTTCAACAGAATTCATCTTGCCAATCCATAATCCAAGAGAAACAATTAGCTTGACAATATAATTTAAGATTTAATGTAGACATTTCAACTCATTTTTCATATCTTGCAAGATCCTAAATTTAACCGTCAGTCTTCTGTTTCACCAAATAAATTTCCTTCTTTCCATGTTCTTTTATTTCTGGTAGCTCTTAATGGACTTCTGCTGATTAGGACTGATATGATGAGGTTTTAGAATTTGTCTATTTTTTCTCTATTCAATAAGACATGAGATATGGGAAGAAAAGATTTTTTTTTAATTGACATATCAGAGAAAGTGATAAGCTACCAAAGTTGTTTGTACTTATCTGGAGGGAGTCATTTCTTTATATAGCTTTTTTTGGTATCATTTTTATTCTTTTATTTTGCTATTCTATTCTATTCTATTCTATTCTATTCTATTCTATTCTATTCTATTCTATTCTATTCTATTCTATTCTATTCTATTCTATTCTATTCTATTCTATTCTATTCTTCTATTCTATTCTATTCTATTCTATTCTATTCTATTCTATTCTATTCTATTCTATTCTATTCTATTCTATTCTATTCTATTCTATTCTTTCTTGGTTTTATTCATTTTTTATTCTTGTATTTTTTAAACTTTAGTAAAAATTATTATAAAAACACCACCACAAATGTTCCTGCTTTTGTTTGTTTGCTGGTTCACTCACTCTGGTTGTGAGCTTTCAGCTGCTCATGTAACAGTGAGCGTTACATGTGCTCCCCTAGAGGCCTCCTGAACTGTCCATAAATTATGTTCTGAACCAATTATAGCTTCCAAATATTATTTAAGGACAGCCCTATGTAGAGGTCAATGCAGTACAGGTAGTCCTGAACCTACAGCCACAACTGAGCCCAACATTTCTGTTGCTTAGCAAAGCAATTGTTAAGTGAGTTTTGTCCTATTGTACCACAGTTGTTAAGTGAATCACTGCAGTTGCTACGTTAGTAACATGGTTGTTAAGTGAATCTGGCTTCTCCCTTGACTTTGTATCAGAAGGTCGCAAAAGGTGATCACATGACCCTGGGACACTGCAAACGTCAGAAATATGAACAGTTGCTAAATGTGCGAATTTTGATCACATGACCAGCAAAGATTGTACGGTAAGTCTGAAAAATGTTCATAAGTCACTTTTTTCAGTGCCATTATAATTTCGAATGGTCACTACATGAAAGGTTGTAAGCCAAGGACTATATGTAATCCAGATCAGAGGTGGGTTCCTACCGGTTCTAACCAGTTCTTTAGAACCGTTAGTAAACCGGTGATGACATCATGGAACCGGTTCTTTCAGTGTGTTCTCTGGGCGCCGCCATCTTGGATTTTGCTTCTGCGCATGCGCAGAAGCTATTTTTTTATTGCTGCGCGCACGGCATGACCCTGAGCGAACCGGCAGCAAATGGATCCAGAACTCACTCCTGATCCAGATGAGGGATGACCAGGCATGAATGGCTTAGCACAGACCTGCACAATCCAGAAAAAAGCACAACTAATGGCCAAATTTAAGGCAAGACTTAACATGTGGAAAATGATTTCTTAGACCAGTTTACAAACTTGAGTCAAGCAGCCTAATGTGATAAAGCCGTGTATTTCTCGGTAACCACTGTGGAATGGAATTCTTAAGCATCATGACTATTGTACAGCTCCCCAACTTCCAATCTGAGCCTCTTGTGTTTTGGAGTAGCCCAACAGAAGAGCTGTCAGCCAAGTCTCCAAGCCATATCAATCATTTCATCCAGGATTAAATCATGCATATTAGATATTTAACCAGCGCCTGACATGGCACTGAAAAACAGGACTTTGAGCTTGGAATAGTTGCTATATTTGTTCTACTATACTACTGCTGTAATATTATCTCTGTGTGAAAGTTTAAAAAGACTCACTAGAAGTAATTGGAGTGCTTTAGTCTAGTTAGATGAATGGTTTTCTTCATGATTTTCATCTCATATTTTAACATCTTGTCAATTGTTGAAGAACATGATTTAACTAAGATTAAATACTTTTCAGTGAGAGTAGTATATGCATTTTTCCCATTTTAACCAATAGAAGTCTAGAATATTAAAGTAGATTATGTTGTTTATGCTGTTTTAAACATTCATCACTTTAGACCAGGGGTGTCAAACTGGCGACCAACTGAGGGCCAGATGCATCACATGCAGGCCATGCCTACCCAGCTCTGTGAATTGGAAAAATGTCACAAAACATCATGTGACAGCAATGTGACGTGGTGAGTTTGACACCAGTGCTTTAGATGAATAAAGTTCCTTAAGTTTTATACATATACTCCATCCTGTAATAATAGCTAACTGTAGCAGAATATATTGTATGATGAGGTACACAATAGATTAGAAGATGATTAGTCGTATGAATAATTAAATAAATCATTTTTAGCTATTAGGACAATGTTGGCGAACCTTTTCGGCACCAAGTGCCGAAACGGGAGCGTGCGTGTGCTGGAAACCAGAAGAGCAGCCGCCCGGTGCGCATGTGCACGTGCGCACACTGGCCACCCGGTGCGCCTGTGCGCGTGCGCACACTGGCCACCCAGTGCACACTGGCCACACTGGCCACGCTGGCCACGCTGGCCACGCTGGCCACACTGGCCACACTGGCCACACTGGCCACACTGGCCACTGGCACGCATGCACATGCGAAGACCAGCTGGCCAGTGCGCATGTGCGTGCCGGAAACCGGAAGAGCAGCCGCCCGGTGTGCATGCACGCGCTGGGAAGATGAACTTCCAGTTTCCGGTGCGCGCATGCACACCGGCCAGCTGGTCTTCGCATGTGCATGGGCTCCAGAAACCAGAAGACTAGGTGGCCGGTGTGCATGCGCGTGCCGGAAACTGAAAGAACAGCCGCCCGGCACGCGCATGTGCACCAGGTGGCTGCTTTCTGGTTTCCAGTGCATCCCGCGTGCTCCCGGAAGAGCAACAGATGACGGCTCACATGCCCGGAGAGATGGCTCTGCGTGCCACTTCCGGCACGCGTGCCATAGGTTTGCCATCATGATATTAGGATTTTGTTAAATTTTCCATTTATAGTTGTTATTTCTCATTCCAAGCTATGGAGATGCCCCTTTAGAAAACTAGATTCTCAGAGTAATTCTTGTATTTTATCACTAGCAAAATAGTACCTCCTTGCCGCTGCCTCCCCATTCCCAGAAATTATCATTTCATCTTTTCAAAAATTAAGTTCCTGCTCTTTGTCTTTTTTTATTATTCTGTGGAATTCTATAGTAGTCCTCTGCTAAAGTAAAGAGTTTTAGGGTTCTATTGACTTTCTCCTTTTTCTGCAGTTCCAAATGCATCTACTCCAAATGCACAGCAGCTTATTTTATTTTATTATTTTGCTGTCTAGGCAAACTACTTTATTCTTCCAGTTTTCTGTATTTATCAATATATCCTATGTATAGGATTTATGCCATCCCAAATTCAGTTCTTAGTATATTGGAGCATTTGGAAAACCCTCTGGAAAAGTGGTCAGGAATTGAAAGGACAATGAGAAGATGGGAGCCCTTGTTTCTAAAGTGGGAAGTAAGTAGTTGTCCTTCTAACCCTTTTAAAGTACCACTTCAACTCTGCAGTCCTTTATAATATAGATGATTATTTCCAATTTGGACATTTCAAGGTTTAAACCAGAAAAAGATGGCCATTTTCCTTATACACTATCTACAGTCCTTTTATATTTAAATAGTTCCAAGTTAAGTGAAAATTTGTCCTTTCTATATTTATTTTGAACCTGGTAAGCAGGGGTGGGTTCTAACTTACTTCGCAGCTGGTTCGCTTCCTCCCGCACCGCATGGGCGCGCGCTCGCTTCGCACGTGTGCACATGCACAATGCAAAAAAATAAAAAAATCCCCCCCCCCAAAAAAAGCCGAAAACAAGATGGCAACGCATGTGCAGTGCCGGAAACTCAGCTTCTGCGCAGAAGAAAAAAAACCTGAAAAAAATTCCAAAAAAAAAAATTTCCCCCCCCAAAAAAATCCAATTTTTTTTTAAAAAAATATGGCGGCACCCACAGACTGGCACCGACTGAACAAGATCGATGACATCATCATGACATCACCAGCGGGTCATTATGGGTTCAGGCGAACCGGTCCGAACTGGGAGGAACCCACCTCTGCTGGTAAGTGTACCTGACCAGCATAAGGAGTGTAGGATACAGACATTTAACAAGCATAGAGGATGCATCAGATTCTTTAAAAAAGGCTAAAGATATAAAAGACATATTAAAATAGAAAGTATATGTATATGTACTGTATGTGTATGCATATATGTATGTATGTATATGTATTAATGACGCCTCTTTAAATCACTTAAGATTTGCAGATGATGTTGTTTTCTTCTCATAAGACCCAGAAGAACTACAAAGACACATACAAGAGCTGCACAAAGCAGGAGAACTATTTGGCTTAAAAATAAACCTGAAAAAAACCCAGGCTATGTTTAATAAATTCAATAAAGAAAGATTTTTTTTTATATCTGGAGAAGAACTGGATGTACTAGACCACTATATCTACCTTGGCCAATGGTACTCAGTGGAAGGTGATACAATAAAGGAAATTGAACAGCACATTAAATGTAGTTGGCAGGCATTCAGCAAGCTAAGTGTAATTTTCAAGAAAAACCTCCCCCTATACCTGAAGAAAAAGTTTTCAATCAGTGTGTGCTACCTGCTCTAATACATGTCGGTGACAATTGAGACACTAACCTCACAATTGATACAAAAGCTATGAGTGGTGCAAAGACCCATGGGAAAATACATTACAAGATAGAAAGACACACACATGGAGTAGAGAACAAACAAAAGTATACAATATCATCAAGAGACTAAAAGAATTGAAATAGAAATGGGCTGGTCACATAACAAGAAGAACTGATGGCAGGTGGACCAAGTCAGTCATAGAATCCCACTTCATAAAAAGCATCCACGAAAGAGACCTAAAACAAGATGGATTGACAACATCAGCAAGTATTGCGGGCCCAATTGGCAAAAGAAAGCTCAGAACCATATTGGTTGGAAATATGCATAAGACCCCTTAATCCTGCAGTGGATAGACAAGGGCTAAAAATGATGATGATGATGATGATGATGATGATGATGATGATGATGATGATGATGATGATGATGATGATCATGATTATGATGATTATGATTATGATGATTGCATTTTCCAAGCTGTTTCTAACTTTTTATGTTCACTGTTGACATATCTAGGTCTATCATATTTCAGCTAAGAGGATCACACTTGGACAGATAATCAACATAGAAATAGTTAAAAGAAAAAGAAAAATTTAATTTTAAAATATTTTGATTTATGGAAATAAGCAGTTAGATTAATACAAGTAAAGGTTAAGACAACCAAATAAATTCAGCATCCTATTCTGATGACAGTAGAACATACTGTCATCAGTATGTTCTACTAATGGCATTAGACTGACACATGCAAACTTACAGTAGTTTTCTTTAAAATAAAGAAATAAATAGATGAACAGACATAGAAGCAAAACATTCTAAATACCGTAAGGAATTTGCACAAAAATTATTGCTGTAATACACTTTGATATTCTGAATCTGTTATCTTTTAGTAAAATTTGCAAACATAATACTGACACATATGTACAGGATCCATATTTCTATTCTTTTTCTTCAGTCATGATGCTTTTTTCCTAAATTTCTGCACTTTTCTAAAACAAAGGTAGAGTACTTCTTTATATAGCCCATTGGGAGTTCTTTGCCTGAATCAGCACATCTGCTTTTGCTATTGAATTTTGTCCTTCTTTTTGACATAATTGTACAATTCTTGCTACTTTATGTTCCAATCAATTTGAGCTAGCCAAAACTGCAATTACAATCAATGCTCATATTGACAAATGCAGAGCAATAATGAGAAACTGTAAGGCAGTAATAAACATGTGGTGTGATTTTAACAGCTTGCAATGAAGAAGGAATGGGGCTATTGACTAAGTTATAAACTATCCATAAGTTATTTCCAAACCTTAAATGGTAAAGTGCTTTTTCATATGCTCATGGGCCATTCTCAACACTGAAATACATATATAGACTTGTGTTAAAGGGTATGTAAAGGGATGAATAAAAGGTATCAGTTTGATAGAGAAGATTGTACTTGCATTAGTAATGACATCACAGCACATCACATCACAGAGAGCTGACTAATGTAAATTTGAACTCTTTACTACTACAGTATAAGAAATCTTCATGTGGAGGGTTTTTCAGCCCTTGGCATTGCTTCAGAAACTCATACCTTGGTTCCCACTTCTCCAAGTACTAATATCTCATGAAGTTTTGACAAGGTGAACCAAGGATTTTATTCAAATACACCCAGATTTCATGAGCTATGGTGATTTTTCATTTTTGTTCATAGATACTTTAAATATTTATTGGGGAAGACCTTAGAAATCCTTAGAAATTTTTGTCAATTGTAGTGTATGCTCTATTCTAGATATGATTCTATTACACCCAAGTTGTTTAGTCATGGATTTGCAGCCAAGCATCTATTCAAATTCAACAATATTTCTACATCTTACTGTTGTATGGAACCAATAAACATTAGATGAAAGTAAAATCTTCTTCCAGTTTAATTTGGACCTTTGTGACCTCAACCCCCCCCCAAAAAAAAATCTATTTCAGGATTATTTTTAAAACAGAAGTATAGAAGTAGTCGGCTATTACCAACTCTTCTACGATGTTTTTGACTTCTTAGTATAGCACGGATCATATTTTTCACATCTTGCCACAACCCCTCTGGGGTTTTTTTCAACATCAAGAAGTCTCTATTTAGAAAAGGTAGGGTCCCATCAGTAGAAAACCTGAGAATTCGAACATTGAATTTCTCTTTGGAAATTCAGAAGTCTCCCTCCATCTGATAGAAGGATTAATCCTATGGTTCTTATATTATCATTCCAGATACTGTGGGAGTGCCGCCTTGAAACACTGAGAAATAGTAATGTGCTTCTATTGTTATGACACTTTCTTATTACTCTGATTTGCTTATTCTATAGCAGAAATGAACCCGTTTTTCTGTTCAAAAATTATAGTGTGCAGACAAAGCATTGAATGAGCGGAGAGCCATTGCAGACCAGTGCAAAAATATATTTTCTTCCTGTCTCAGGAATCAGAATAAGATTTCAAATATGATGCATATAGCAGAACATTTATTCCTACTTCTTCAAATCAATGTGCTTTTTTTAATAAGTAGTAACCTTATAATAATAAATAGGATTGTAGCCTTACATACATTTACTTCCAATATGTTATTCAATGGGATTCAAACATCTAGTGCTATATTTGGGAAGAAATCATTAATTTAGAAAGATGTAACTTTCAATCTGATATAGTGCTGGATTTAGAATAGGAGATCTGTTTTTGATAGATGATGCACTTTATTCAATATTCAATAATTTGTGATTCAATAAATGATGTTTCTAGCTTGGTAAATGAACAATTTGCATTGACGTTGATTTATTTTCCTGTTGGGGTGTACATTTATTTTAATAGCTGATATATTCATTTTAGTGTGAAGTTTGACAACTTGATAATATAATGTTCTTTCTTCTGTGGCTGTGATTTATAGGTTTTACTGCTCATATGTATATTTTGATTAAGCAAAATATAAAACATTCATTACACACATTTTATATTTCCCAGAATTTGTAAATCTATATCAGTTGGCAAGTGCATTGGAGTTAGATGATAATCTTAAATCAGCCTTAGTGTGAGTTTTGAAAAAAAAATCTTAACTAGATAGGTGGATGTATGTATGATAAAAGTGTGTGTGTGTGTGTGTGTGTGTGTGTGTGTGTGAGAGAGAGAGAGAGAGAGAGAGAGAGAGAGAGAGAGAGAGAGAGAGAGAATTTAAATGTGTTATTTAAATTTAAATAGATATATAACTGATTTTCTCCATACTGGTTATATACGTCTCAGTATTGCATATAGATATTTTAGGTACTTAATTTTTCTTATGCAGGATTGTAGAAACTGACACAGGAGAAAGGCCTCCATCAAGACAATCTGTTCAAGTGTCAGTAAATATTAATTTACCTGACCACATTTATTTTTGTTTATTAAAAGTTACAGTTCAATTAGAACTGGACAGGATATCTAGTAGATTGTATGATGTCATTGTATTGCTCCAGTTTATTTGATAAGAATTGTATGTACCCCATATATATTTGTTAATGTTACATCAACTTTTATTTTAAGGAGGTGAGGCACAAATGCTCCAACTAATTTCTTCTGGGCATGAAACAAAACTAATTAAAAAGTACATTCTTCTTAATTATGTCCAATGACTATGCACAGATTTCAAATTATTTTTCAATTATTTCATATTTTTCAAATAATTTGTGCTGAAAATTTATTGTATATCAAAGAAAGAAAATATAAAATATAAAATTTGCATCCAATGATTTTATTGCATTCTTACAAAACTACTCTGAATTTTCTTTTTTCACTCTTATTTGTTCTGTTTGGTTTCTTTTTTTACCTTGAAAGAACTAATTATTGGATTTATTTGTTTGTTTGTTTGTTTGCTTGCTTGCTTGCTTGTTTGTTTGCTTGTTTGTTTGTTTGTTTGTTTTAATATTAGTTTTATTTATTTATTTATTTATTTATTCAATTTATATAGCTGCCACCTCGCATATGTGATGCTGGGTGACTCATAAAGTTAAATGATATAAAATAAAATCCGTAAAAATAATGCTCCCTTTTTATGACTATGTAATCCCTTAATTCAGGGTAGAGTCGGGGCAACTGATGGAGTTGAGCATTTACTGGCTGCATGCCCTTCCTGATGCTATGGAGCAGGAGTGTCAAACTCAATTTCATTGAGGGCCGCATCAGGGTTGTGTTTGACCTTGGGGACTGGGGTGGCCATGGCCAGGCTGGGAGTGGCCAACTTGATGTCACTCATGTCGGGATGCCTGTGGTGGCCCAAGCACTCTGCCAGTGAAAATGGGCTCCCAAGCTCCATTTTCGGCTGCGATGGCCTCCAGCAACCCTCTGCCAGTGAAAACGAAGTTCAGGAGGGCCACACACAGCCCTCCTGAGCTCCATTTTCACTGGCAGAGGCATTGCAGGCCGGTCCTTCGCTGTTTCCAGGGTGGCCCCGTGGGCCAGATCTAAGCACCCCATGGGCCGGATCTGACCCCGGGCCTTAAGTTTGACAGCCCTGCTATGAAGAATTCACAGCAGAGCCAATCTAATCTCAGGAATGATGTTGCAAAGGGAAAATGCCATGGCAGAAAAGGTTCTCCTTCTGGGTACCATAAATTGAAATTCCCCTGTGGACAGGATTTATGATATATACTTTATGCCGGATTTAAAAATATGTAATTATTTACTTAATTGTTGATTCAGGCTAGCCTGAATAAATTTGACTCTGTCTTATTCCAGAACATGCATTATATCTAAGATCGGGCATTTTTTTCAATAGAAACAATCCTACTGATTTATCGTGGAGGCCTCCTACTTTGACTGCTTGCAAGAGCGATAATATTCTCTTGTAATAAATCAGTATGCAGGTACTTATAAATTTGTTATTTGTTAATTGGTATTTCCTTTCCTATAGGATCCCGAGTTGTGCAGACTATTGCCTAGTCCAGCTTTAGCCCAGTAAGAATCCTTTGAGGCTAATTCATCCCTCATTCTGTGAAATTGGTGCAATAACAGCAATTAACCAAGCTTTATGATGCATGCAGTTTTGGAATTGTAATTAGTGGTTTCCAAGTAAGTCAAATCTGGAAACTTTATTTATTTTTATTTATTACCAATATTTGTAAACTGCTTACTGATGTGACTCTGGGTGGTCTTTAATAAACAGAGCTGAAAACCTCCATAAAAACAATTCAACATTGAAATAGAATTTATTGTAATCCTAATTAAATATTTCCTGTTCAAATGCCTTGCAGAAGACTGCCTTCATCATTTATTTATTTATTTGTTTACTTACTTACTTACTTACTTATTTATTTATTACTTACTTACTTACTTACTTACTTACTTACTTACTTACTTACTTAACAAATTTATACGGCCACACAATCCACACATAGTGACCCCAGGCAGTTTACAGCATTAAAACTCCACAATATAAAACCCATAAAACCTTCACACCTGCAGCATCTATTAAATGTTATACTATGTAGGACTACCTGAAGAAAATAGAATCTAAAATCTAAACTTTAGATAACTTAAGATCAAAATAAAAACTTGTCTTACTGAACTTGCATCCCTAGATAGTTTGACTACTTGTTGAGGTCTCAGCCCTATGGAGAACTCATCTCCATGTGATTCAAACAGCCCCAATTGTACTATTCTTTCAGAAGGCCTTGAAGACTTGGCTCTCCCTCAACCACTGGGGTCAGCATGTTAAGGTGCCTAGTATGTTTGTTTCCAAGGGTGCCATTCTTAAAGCATTAAAATGTACTTTGTGTATTAGCTTCTGCTTCCCAGATAGCAAAAATATACATGTAACTGTGGCTGTTCACATATTTATGCAAAGGAAAGAGATAGAGGTGGCAAAAAAAGCATGCAGGTGTACTGAACTCTTACATATCCTGCATGTTAACTTAGGATTTGTTGTTTGATCTAGGCCAATAAAATATGGATTCATATTCCTATTGCTTAAGAAAATTGCTCCCACTCAGATCTTCAGTTTGTAAACCTGAAAGGTGAAGTGATTTACAGCACTTTCCCCATTTTATGCTACATACTACCTGCAAATTCTGAAATTTATAAAGCTGTATAATAGGGTGAGAAAACAAAGACAAGGGAACAAGGGCCTTCTTTCTTTTAGTCTTCCAAAAATCTTCCTTCTTAATTCAAGAGTTGGCCCTGGGCAAGATGGGCAGCATATACTGTAAGTCCAATCAATCAATCAATCAATCAATCAATCAATCATTCATTCAATCAATCAATCAATCATTCAAGCAATCAAGCAATCAATCAATCAGGTGTTATATTTATCTCATGGTACACACCTTTCCCACTTATTTCCATCTTATCTCCTGAATGTTTATTTTATGCTGTTGAGTAGTTCAAGCAGTTAATAACATCTTCGTTTTCTTCTAAAGAAAAAGTATGTTTTCAAATCCAAAATCCAACTTTTCTTTCTTTTTTCCTCTTATGGACTTATTCGTAGTTTCCATATATACATTTTCAGATGAATTTTACATTTCAAGTTCCATCAGCTGCAGATTTCATGAACAGATTCAAACACGTTTGACTCCCTTCTGACTCCTTATGTTCCTTTCCCCCTTCTCTACAACTATTTTTCTCAGAAGAAACTAATGGAGAAATCCACGATGTTTGGGTTAGGAGATGATTGGAAATCAATCTTTTACTAAAAAAAAAAAAGAAGACTAAAGCAGGATTGGAACAACGATACTTTTGAGAAAAAGATGAAATTGCTGTCTGTGTTCATTTTTTAAATTAAACATTCCTTCGACTCAATGAAAAATAGAGTATATCTCTATATAAATAGACATGAACTTTGAATGTATATTTTCCTCCAGCATACCATTCCACTCAGTCCATGTATCTATGATATTAGGAATAACGGTTTCCAGGTCAGATGGTTTGACTGCACGGCAATCTTGAATTCTAGACCTTTCATTTTGGAAATTAAGCATGCTATCTGAATTCCCATGGAATATTTCTGTAACCATAAGAGATTTCTCATGATTGTGCTGGAGGCATGAGTATACATAATGCATTTCAACATCAACTGACCTCTGACAACCCATTATTCTCCCTAGCACTTGGAGGCACTCTGAACAACAGCCTCAGGCAAGGTAGATTGCACTGGGGTTTTTCTATTTGCTCATCCACTTATGGGAGAAGCTGCTTTTTCTAGCAGAATTTGGCTTGAGAAAGATATTTTTATACTCTCGTTTAATTGAATTCATCCAAACTGTTATTATCTTAGAGCAGCTTGTAAACAAAGTACGACATACATGCAGCTTGATAACAATCTATATCCATTAGGAATGTTGAGCAGCTCTTTGGATCTATTCTCCTTGCTGTTTTTAACACTACCAGCACCATCCTTTACACACACACACACACACACACACACACACAGAGAGAGAGAGAGAGAGAGAGAGAGAGAGAGAGAGAGAGAGAGAGAGAGACTGAGAGAAAGACAGACACCAAACTAATTATTTTGAATTATGTTTTATTAGGTGGAAATATATTTACAGCTTCAGAAAAAAAAATACATATTTCAGCAAAACAAAAATCTGAATAATCAGTAAATGAAATGTAGAAATTTATTTTGGATCTTTCGTGCCTAGCTTATATTCATGGCATACCATGTAACACAGAGGCAGAATTCATTCAGTCAGTTCTTTCATGTTTGATATCAAACTAGTACAATACTATGTAATATTGCAATTCATTGTTCCTGTTCTATCTTGCTTTAACTGAGCTATTTAATAGTTCTGCTTGCTAGAAATGTGTGGAGAGTTATGCATATTATTTGTTAATCATTTATGGTTTTGAAAAGATATTGAAGAAAGCCACAGTCTCATACATAATAAATTTGATAAATCTCTGTGTGCATGATGTATGATTAATTTCCTGCCCAATGGGCTCTGAATAACATGTATATAGCTTGGATTCAGTAAGCTATCCTAATTGCCACTTGCTTTCTTTTACAGGCATTTTTGTTCTAGAAAAGGAATTTCAAGAGCAATGCCTAATTATATGATGAAATATTTTGTATACATTCCATGGCATGTTAGAGCCTTTCTGTATATTCTGATTTTAATTGAAAGTCACTGGCCTGGTATATTGTGTAGTACTCTCCTGCCACAATTAACATGCTAAAAACCCCTTCCCACAGTTATTTATCATTTATCTTATGCCTCATTTTTTATCTTCATAATTATGTGTATTAAAATAGAGCTCCAATTTGTACAACTCTACAGAGACCTGAGATTGTTTATAGACTGATGCTTAGAAGCTTATTTTCTTTTCAATTCTCTTGCCCCGTCCAAATTGTGGGGGGTGGGGGTGGGGTATTCTAATTTAACTTCTAATTGTATATATTTTTTATTTTTCAGATGAAGAACCTCTTAATAAAAAAGGAAAAAAATGGAACTTGTAGCATCTCAAAAATATTTCTTTCTTTCTTTCTTTCTTTCTTTCTTTCTTTCTTTCTTTCTTTCTCTCTCTCTCTCTCTCTCTCTCTCTCTCTGTCTTAAAAAAGAAAGGAAAGGAACAGTTTTCATGTCTAAAGTGCTTTCCAGGTTTCCCTGTAGCTAGGTCAGCTAGAATTGCCCTGGGTCACATCCATCTTTGAAATTTTCTTATGGTAGTTCATCAGTTACTTGAAATCTAACCATTTTATTTTGTTGGAACAGAGCTGGTCAATTCATGTGAAAGAAGATAGGCAGCACTAAGCAAGATACTCCTTTTGTGCTCCCTGGTACGCTGTAAACATAAAAGCCAAGATGTGTCTGTAATCATTCCTGTTAGTGGACTCCAGCTTGCTATAAACTGAGGAGTTCAAGATTCCATTCAACTTTTAATGCCTCTTCACTATTGAATTTCCAGAGAGATGGGAAGAAATTGAATGGTCTTTTCATACCTAGGCAATGGATGCCAAAGAAATCTCCAGGTTGCTATCTTAAACAGCGCAATAATCAACTATGCAGAAACAGAATATAAGAATATAATAAAATAAGACACTTCAAAAATCTTATCTACTCCAGAATTCTTGTGAATTCCATTTTAAGCACCAATTTCCAAAATTCCATCTTAAGCACCAATTTCCACAACTTCTATTGTGTTCTAAATATCAGTATAAGAATGAAGGCATAATGATGAATTCCACTAAGTCTTGTAATGAATTTATTCTTGAACACTCAAGTCTTATCACATTGTGTGCACCGGATTCCACATTACCAAGTTTTGCAGTCTGCCATATTAGACAAAGGGGCATAGTCTTTTTGAAAAATAAGTTCTTTTCCACTTCTCTTTATAGTCCATTGAGCTTGACAAAACGTTGTGGTGCAGTCTACAGCTCTGATGGAAAAATAAAATAACTTCAGGATGTTACATACAAGATGGGAGTTTTGCTGTGACATCTAAGAGGGAAGAAGTCTCATTCCAGTCCTGCTACCTAATTGCATCTTTTCATAGGAGCACCACTATTGCAGACTAACCTAATTTTATGAATTTTATGTGGTTTAGTTATTTAATTTATATCTATTCTGGCAAGCACTAATTTGTACTTCTTTGATTGGGTGGATTGTATAACAGTTGTTCTTCATACTCCATATTTCCCAACTCAAAACCTGGATATATATGGATAGATGGATATTTCCAAGGAGATAGATGTAGAGAGAAATGATAGAGATTAAGATGATAGACATCATGTATTGCCAAATGTCAAGCAATGACCAGTTGCCAGACAATTGAGGATTTAGAGACATTGTACACACTACCGTAGTAAGTAAAGAAGTTTTAGGCTTTATTATTAACTTAAGCAGATAGATTTAAACCAAAACACAAAAGGATAACATACTGAGAAAAATGGTGATAAATCTCCATTATGCTGTTTGGAACCCCAGTGAAACAACAGTGGAGAGACCCAAAACTACCCAAGTTACACAGCACTCAGTACTAAGTTTGTGTTAACTAATTTAGGGGGTTTCATAGAAAGGAATGGTGGAAAATAGTATTTCAGATTGAAATAGTATTTAAAATAGTACAAATAACTCCCTACAAGGTCAAGTAATGTTGTGACAACTGATTTGAGTTTCATACATAACTTATTGGTTCTAGCAAAAGAGACCTTAGGCTATATTAAATAAAAATACCAGGTCAGTTACTGTTTGCTATGAAAAAGAGCACATGAACAGCTTTGTTGCATTAGGCTGAAGACCATCATTGTAGAGCAGGGGTGTCAAACTGGATTTCATTGAGGCCGCATCAGGATTGTGTTTGACCTTGGGGGTGGGCGTGGGCATGGTCAGTGTGGGTGTGGTCAGCTCAATGTTAATCATGTTGGGGGCACCTTTGGTGGCCCGGGTAGAGCTGGGGGGATCCATTGTCTCCAGTGGAGGAAGGCAAGACCAGGGAGAGTGCCAAACCCTTGTCTTCCAGAGGAGCCTCGCCATCCCTCTCAGGCTACGCAGAGGACCCCTGGATGGCAGCACAGGCTGTCCAGAGCCCTAGGCAGTAGAGGGCAAGCAGACAGCCTGGCCCTTGAGCTCCCAGGGCACCGGGACCTCACAGCCCAGCCCAGCACCACTTCCCCGAGGGGGTGACCAGCTGCACTTACCTCCTCGAGGATGCTGCTCACTCTCTTTGGCCAGGTTGCTCATGGTGTGTGCAGGAGGGCAAAGTGTGTGGGTCAGAGGGAGGCCCATTCCCTCTCCACATTAGAAGACCTGGCTTTGTAACCAAAGCATCCTCTGCGATAGGATGTGAGATCACCAGGAGAGGTCAGGAGGAGGACACAAGGAGATGGCAAAAGGGCAGCAGAGCTGCTGGTGCTAAGGCAGGACTTCCCTCAGACCCTCCCTTCCTTTCATTATAATCTCCTTCTTCCTTCCTTCCTTCCTTCCTTCCTTCCTTCCTTCCTTCCTTCCTTCCTTCCTTCCCTCTTCCTCCTTCCCCCCCCACCTCTCCTCCTATCTTCCTTCCTTCCATTTTCTTGTTTTTCCTTCCCTCTTCATTCTCCTTTCTTTCTTCTTCCTTCCCCTCTTTCCTTCTTTTTCCTTCCTTGCTCTCTTCCCATCTTCCCTTCTTTTTCTTTTTCTTTCTCTTTCCTCTTTCCCTTTCTCCTTTCCTGTCCCTTCGTGTATGCTCAAATGCAAAAGGGGAAACATTTCTTGATGCATCTTTGCCTTGTGATCAAATAGCAATAGCAATAGCAATAGCACTTAGACTTATATACCGCTTCATAGTGCTTTTACAGCCCTCTCTAAGCGGTTTACAGAGTTAGCATATTGCCCCCAACAATCTGGGTCCTCATTTTACCCACCTCAGAAGGATGGAAGGCTGAGTCAACCTTGAGCCGGTGAGATTTGAACTGGTGAACTGCAGCTAGCAGTCAGCTGAAGTAGCCTGCAGTGCTGCACTCTAACCACTGCGCCACCTCGGCTCTTGCATGCCACTTTTACTAGTAGTTTGCTTTGCTAGCACTCTGCCAGCGAAAATGGAGCTCAGAAGGGGCATGGGCGGCCCTCCCAAGCTCCATTTTGTGCTGTGACAGCCTCCTGAGGGCAAAGTGTGTGGGTCAGAGGGAGGCCCATTCCCTCTCCACATTAGAAGACCTGGCTTTGTAACCAAAGCATCCTCTGCGATAGGATGTGAGATCACCAGGAGAGGTCAGGAGGAGGACACAAGGAGATGGCAAAAGGGCTGCACCACTTTGCCAGTGAAAACGGAACTCGGGAGGGGCACGGGCAGCCCTCCCGAGCTCTGTTTTGCACTGTGACGGCCTCCTGCAGCTCTCCGCCAGCAAAAATGGAGCTCGGGAGGGGCACGGGTGGCCCTCCCGAGCTCCGTTTTTGGCTGCAACAACCTGCTCCAGCACACAGCCAGGGAAAATGGAGCTTGGGAGGGCCAGGACAAGGCACCACAGGCTGGTCCTTCATTGTTTCCAGGGCAGCCCAGCGGGCCAGATCTAAGCACCCTGCAGGCCGGATCTGGCCCATGGGCCTTGAGTGTTACACCCCTGTTGTACAGCATTTTGCTTTCACTGACATCAACAAGATACTGCTTGTGTCCTTATAAGAGGAAGTGAAGACTTCAGGATCATATGGATTACCTCCCAGGTTACCAATGTAACTACTGAAGGTGATTACAGACTCTGCTTTGGGGGGGGGTTGGTGTGGTCTCAAAAGATTGAAAAAATGTCATACCCCTCTTCAACAATCTGAAGAAGAAGGAACTGGAAAAATGTAGACCTCTCAGCTTGATGTCTATAGTGGGCAAGGTCTTTGAACAGATTATTAGACAGTATATGTGTGAGCATTTGGATAAGCATACTATAAATAACAGGGGTCAGAATCAATTCTTCACAAACAAATTGTCATCTAACTTTTTCTTCTTTGATAGAGCTTCAAAATATAAAGATCAATTCAAATATCAGATCACAGACTGTGTAATTGGACCTCTAAGCCTTTCGAAAAGTACCTTCTGATATTTTCTGCCATAAAAATGACAAAATATAGGCTATGTGCTGCCACTGTTAGATGGTCTCAGATTAAATTGCATGTCCACCCACACTCAAAGGTACTCATTAATTATTTTACTTCAGTTTGGAAAGAACATATTCCCATTCAACAACATTCAACATTTTTATTAACAACATGGGCCAGAGAGTTAAAAAGTCAGAAGATGACCTGAAGCTGGAAAGAAAAAAATATTGGAAAAAATAGACAGGTTTAAGCAGTGAGTAGAAAATAATAAGATGAAATTTAACAGAGAAAATGTTAAAGTTTTGCATCTGGGTAGGAAAAACGTAAGACACAAAGATGAGAAAGGCTGTCAGTAATACGTTAAAAATAATCTGATTGTTTTGTGAACCACAAGTGAAACATGAACCAATACAGGTAGTCCTCAACTTATGACCATAATTGAGCCCACAATTTCTGTTGCTAAATGAGACAGTTGTTAAGTGAGTTTTGCCCCTTTTTACAACCTTTCTTGCTACAATTGTTAAGTGAAACACTGCAGTTGTTAAATTAATAACACGGTTGTTAAGTGAAACTGGCTTCCCATTGACTTTGCTTGTCAGAAGGTAATTAACAGTCATGTGACCCCTGGACACTGCAACCTTCATAAATATAAATCAATTCCCAAGCATCTGAATTTTGATCATGTGACCATGAGAATGCTACAAGGGTCATAAGAGTGAAAAACAGTCATGTCACTTGTTTTTCAATCCTATTATAACTTCAAACGGTGTCTAAAAGGTAATTAACAGATTAACAGAGTTGGAAGGGACCTTGTAGGTCATCCAGTACAACCCCCTGCCCAAGCAGGAGACCCTACACCATTTCTGACAAATGGCAGTCCAATCTCTTCTTGAAAGCCTCCAGTGATGAAGCTCCCACAACTTCTGAAGGCAAGCTGTTCCATTGGTTGATTGCTCTCACTGTCAGAAAATTTCTCCTTATTTCCAGATTGAATCTCTCCTTGATCAGTTTCCATCCATTATTCCTTGTCTGGCCTTCAGGTGCCTTGGAAAATAGCTTGCTCCCCTCCTCTCTGTGGCAGCCCCTCAAATATTGGAACACTGCTATCATGTCTCCCCTGGTCCTTCTCTTCACTAGACTAGGTCTCAAAAGATGAAGACATGACTCTTGGAGACTGAAACTGTCATAAATATGAACCAGGCACCAAACATCTGAATTTTAACCATGGGGCTGCTCAACGATCATAAGTATGAAAAACGATCATAAGTCACTGTTTAAGGTATTGTAACTTTGAACGGTCACTAAATGAACTGTTGTAAGTTTAAGGACTACCTGTAATATGATAGAGCTACTAAAAAGTCAAATGTAATTTTGGGATGCTTTAACAAGAACAGACAGTCCAGATCACTGGAAGTATTGATTCCACACTACTCCATCCTGGTCAGATTCCATTGGATATACAGTGTCAAGTTCTGTGTACCATTGTTCAAAACTAGAGTCAGGTCAGAGGCAGACTGCTAAAATAGGTAAAGGGTCTGGAACAGCGGTGAAATCTACTTACCTTCCCTACTGGTTCAGAAGCGCCCGTCGCGCATGCTTTTTCACCCTCTGTGCATGCGCAGAACGCTTTGCGCATGCGCAGGGGGTTAAAAACAGGAAAATAGTGACATCCAGGTGGGTGGGTGGAGCCTTGCGCTGCCAGCACTACCGGTTCTCCGAACCACTGGCGGCGGCCGCTACCGATACGCCCAGACCTGGCCGAACCGGTAGCATTTCACCCCTGGTCTGGAAACTAAGCCATATCAGGAACAGTTAAAGGATCTGCTCATGTTTACTCTCAAAATGTATAAGTGGAGGCGTAATAGGAATCTTCAAAATCTGAAGGGTTGTCACAGCATTGAAGGAGTGGGTTCATTCTTTATTGCCACAGACTAAAACCTGTAGGTTTAAAACTACAGAACCCATGGATTATAACTATAGAACTATCAGGAGGAATTTTCTGAGTGTATTAATTGTCAGCTACTGCAACAAGCTGTCACATGATGTAGTGAGTGCTCAGTTGCTGGTTATCAGTCTCAGATGCTATAGTAGACCCTACACTGAGAAGCAGGTTAGCCTAAATAACCTCTGTAATCTCTTCCAATTCTATGGTTTTATGATTAAGTCTCTCTTAGGGGGACATCTCCTTTATTCTCAAAGTGAAGTCCTGCTTCCTGAAGACCCTCAATCTCTTTGACAGCAAGGAAGCTATTATCTTGGCAATGGAATAAAGTTATATCATCCTTGAAGGTCCTGTCTACAAACCTCTCTGCCTTTCTGAGCATCTGAAGCTTAACCACTTTGTTCCCTGAAAGTCAGAAGCTCATTGCACCAAGTGCAACCCTCAATTTATGCCCAACAGGCAGAAAGTTGTACATTTGGTACTCTGTGCAATAAGCTGGAAAACATCATTTTCCCTGCTGGCTCTCTATCTTGATAATAGTTATTATTAATAATTTTGCTATTTTTCTTCTTTAGAAACTGGTTGACCTAACAGACAGTCTCTACAGTTTCTGAATTCTCCATACAATAACTAAGCTCAGTTTGATGTCTAGTCCCTGTAAGTGGGACCTTACTTGGCTAAATCACTACATCACTAAATGCTCTTGCAAAACTCCCCTGTTCCTGCTTGCCTGTCTGTTACCGATTCTAGTCACAATCTCTCAATTATGTTTCTTCTGTATAAAGTGTATTGGCTTAAACTAAGCTGTTGACTGAGAAATTTGATTTCACCTACTCACTGATCACTTGTAGCTACAGATGGAAGACTTTTCTTCATGGGAAAAAAGCAATACATTCAGCCAAAGAAAACAAAGCAAACTGCCCAATTTGCTAAACAGTTTCCCTTGATTTGCTCCAGAAATTCACTCTTTTCCTCTTAAAAGTCCCCTGTTCATGTTTCCTTGTAGTTCCTTTTTGGTCACCAGTTCTGAAGCATCTCTCCAGTTTCTACAGAATGCTAGGTGAGACTCCTGTTCAAAAATATTAGTGAATTAAATATTAATAGATTATTAAACATCTATGAAGTGATTCTGGAATTACTGGGTAGAGTTCTAGTCACTGCATCTCTTCACCCTCCCCCTCTCTTTGAGGAAATGCAGAAAAAAGAAATCAAGAACTTATCACAAAAAATATACACCCTTTGAAGCTTTCTGATAATAAAAAGAAAATCAAGAAAGAGGAATGTGACAAAAAAGTACAAATTGATGCATGGTATGAAAAAAAAGTACATTAAGAGAGGCATTCTCCTTTTTCCCTAACATGACAATCTGAACAATTCTTTAAAGTTGCATTTTCAGTGATTCAGGATTAATGCTCTATGCCAAAATGGTCTTTTGCATTTTCTTTCTTTCTCTCACTATTCATTTGAATGACAAGAAACCACTTTAAAAATAAGTTAACAGCAAAACATTTTGGAAAGATTCCACCCCCCCAATATGTATTTCAGTTGTAAAACAGTAAAGTGGAAGAATATTATGGACTCTTCTTTTTCACTGAAACTCTCCATTGGTCCAAAGAAAAGATAGAGTCAGAGGCGATTGGATGCTGAATGAACATAGACTGAATACTAAAGTATTAGTATGAAAGAAGTAGAGGATCATATAGAGAGAATTCATGAAGGTCAATCAAAGTGAAAGAGAAGTGAATGGGCTATGAGGAAGCAGAAGACTGGGAAAGTCATAGTTCGATGGAGCTGATGAGTTCCTCAAAAAAGATGTGAGAAATTTGAAGAAAAAACATCAGTGCATGAGTCAGAACGTGGGATTGGTGAAAGTGTGTAAGGGCAGAAAGATACATAACTTAAAAGTTATGTTTCTTTTTCTTCTCTTGCGCTTTAATTTTTTGGTTTCCTATTTCTTATTCTGTAATAGGAAAGAGAGTAGCAGTTTATCACTGACATGATAGCAGTGTTCTTGACATGATAGCAGTGGTCCAATATTTGAAGGAAAAGAAACAATGGATGGAAACTAATCAAGGAGAGAAGCAACCTAAAACTAAGGAAAAATTTCCTAACAGTGAGAACAATAAATTAGTGAAATGGCTTACCTTTAGAAGCTGTGGGTGCTTCATCACTGAAGGCTTTTAAAAAGAGACTGGATAGCCATTTGTCTAAAATCACATAGGATTTCCTTCTTGAGCAGAGGGTTGGACTAGAAGGTCCCTTCCAACTCTATTATTCTATATATGCTGCGAGAAGATGTTAATTTAGATGTCTTTAAAGATATGAGAAGACAAAGTCTTATAAGATAAAGCTACCAATAACTGCTAGCTTTAATGATTCTATTTATCTCCTGAGAAAGATATTATGATAGAACAGAATGCCAGTTTAGTAATGTCTTTTATTTTTATCCAATAAACGCTAGATTTTGTTTTAAAATTGCTACACTGTTCTGACTGACATTATTTTTCCTGGCATGCATGCCAGCATATAGCAAACATTAACCACAGAAATACCAGACATGTTCTGTCATATACACTGTCTGTATTTAAATTTATATAACTGGGCAGGAAAATTGAGAGTTGCATATTAACCACATACATACTGAGTAAAAGTGGTCTATTTTTGCAAGTGACTGTCTGAATAAAATTCCAATGGGTTTACAGCCAAGTACTTTGACAACAGGATTGAGGATTAGAAACTGATTATTTTGAATTTAACATGCCTTGGAATAATAACAGATATTCAATCCATGTCAACATTGCATTGAAAATATATACGTTATCTCTGTACCTATAAATGCATAATTCTATATAAAAGTAATATACCTCCTTGACAAAAGTATGAACTGGTCTTTGTTACTAGGTGTTCTTAAAGATGCTAATGTAATGCAGCTATGAGATTCATGCTGTAGCCATCAAAACATATTAATGCCACAAAAATAATATTTCAAATGTTCTTCTCTGAAGCAAAACAGCGGCACCCAGTGGCCATCAATGTGAAAACTTAGCCTGCAGATGGCTGATGTTTCTCTCCCCATTTAAAGAAACAGTAAACATTAGAAATAATTAAGAGTTGTTCATTCCCAAGACTGGTCATCTTAATATTCTGTGTTTTATTTGCTCCAAGAATTCTTAAACTTCCAAAGGCAATATATTGCAACATTCCTAATATAGGCAATCCTGAAAATAAAGGTGCCATTACCCATAATAGCCTGCTTCCTCTGTGGAGGGGGGAGGGATACCAAGCTGCCAGGAACGTCAAACTGTGTCATTTTTGCATGGAAACATCTGTAACTGTATTCCTTTCAATAATTAATTTTGAGTTGTCTAAAAATTAACATGGATATCATATTCTAGGTAAAATAGAATACGGATATGCACATGGAGGTAAAATAGAATAAGGATCTGCACATGGAGAACAAAATTCTATCTCCATTTCATATGTTTTTGTCTACTAAAATAATGGACAAATCAACTGGGTTTTTTTTATAAACCAACAACAACTGTATCCTGTTTGCAGCACTGATTGTCCTTGTAAAGTTTTGCTGTTACACATTTTAACCAATGATTGCTTTTTTTATTGACCAAAGAAATCAATCTTTTGTTTTCTTCTCGTGTATTAAAAATAAATGGGCTTTTATTCCTAAAGATCATGGATGAGGAGCAAATTCTGATTTCTTTTGCAGTAAAGTGGGCAACAAATTAAAATAAACTAGGTTCAAGAACTAGACACACATCCATCTGGATTATCTCCAGCCCGATTGCACTATATTTTCCCAAGTGCCAGGAAATAGCAATGCTTATTCTGAAAATATGTGAAAATATGTGCTAAATTGGATCCATTGGCTCCTTAGTCGAGTAGGTGATAATATACCTTCCCCACCATTTCCATTTATTCTGTGGACAGCTGGTGTGTTTGCTTAGACCTGCTGACATCAGGGAAGAGGAAATTCTCTGCTTTTTGCTTGAAACTAGATGCACTTCAGTAGAATGTCAAGCACTGTGGGGTTTCAGAGAGGAGAAGGGATCAGAGCAGAGGTGGGTTCCTACCAGTTCTAACCGGTTCTTTAGAACCATTAGTAAACTGGTGATGATGTCACGGAACCGGTTCTTTCGCTGTCTCCGTGGGCGCCGCCATCTTGGATTTTGCTTCTGCACATGCGCAGAAGCTATTTTTTGATTGCTGCGGGGGCGCGCACGTGCACAGCGCAACCCTGAGCGAACCGGCAGCAAAATTATTCAGAACCCACCCCTGGATCAGAGGCATTATTCATGAGAGCTTCCAGTCCAAAAATGTTTCCCATTAAAAAAAAAATATTGGATAACCACTACTGCACATGCAAAAAATAAAATATTGTGGTTTTGCTACTAGGAATTTCAGGGGAAAAAAAGAAAACTTACAAGAATAAATGTGTTTAGCTAATGCTGAATTAACATGAATTTCAATATAATGAGGTGCCAAAGGGCCCATAGTTTAGTATAAAACACAGTTGTCAATGCTGTACTTTAAAATATTTTATTGTACGTGTTAATTTCTTCATATACTGATTTTTTTTTTTAAGTTTTGGTATTAGTTTTGTTTTCAAGTGACTGATTCTTCTTTCCCACTCTCTTTTCAAATATAGGGTTTCAACATGGGCCGTTTCAATGTACACTTGCCACTCTCCATATTGTATGAGATTCATGTTAACAATAAAAGCTCATAACAAAATAAGTTTCATCACATAATATGTATTGTATGCATAGTATGGGCCTCTAGTCTTCTGTGGTGGTTTGTAATTTCCCAAATACAAATATCCAACTTCTGAGAGTTTCTCTTTCTTGGCACTTGGCCAATGATTGTAAACAGATTAACAAAAACAAATATCTACAGAAGAGAGAAATGAAGGCCAACTGTTATCTCCCCTTCCTCCTCCTTTTAAGTTTCTAGCATCATCTTTCAGGAAGTAAACCATTTTACTCCACATAAATAAATACATAAAATAGATAAATTCAAATTTTTAAAAAAAGTTTGAAATTTGGGCATTAAATTTTTGTCTATAGAATCTCTAAAACCTCCAAAATTACAGGCCAACTACTTTGTCCTCAATCACTCACAGACATAGCTGCTGCATCCATGATTCACACTGTATAACTAAAATGAAAACTAAGTGTCAGTTCAATATGAATTTTCAATCTAACCAATCTCTGAAGCAATTTCTATATGGCAACTGAAAATACAATTAAAGTTGGACTGATGTCAGTCACATTTCCTGGATATGGACAGTGTCTACTTGAACACTCTTAAGTAGCACATTTGTGGCTGAACTTTGAGATGACGAAGTGGGCAAAGACAGAAGCCATGAAAATAGCAACCTCTGGCTAGCTTGGAAATTGTAGATGAATCTAGGACTTTTCTAAAAAAAAAAACTACTATTATAAAGCCAAAACTTTTGTGTTCTTGGATCAGAATGTTTTTTTTGGGGGAAATGTACAATTTAGGAAGATTACTACTAAATCAGCAAATTACTTGTACGTTCTACCGGTAGATCTTCTGCATCCCACAGAGGCCAATCAAATGCTTAACGAAAATCCATAAGTAGGATATGTGAGTAATACTCATACACCCATTATTTAAAGTGCTCTCCAGATGTTTCCTAATTATTAGCAAGGATGGTTGACACTTCTTGGTTAAAATTCAACCAATCTAGAGGACAACAGATTCCTCATTCATGTATTGTTGTCTAGTGGCCATTGATAACTTTATCTTTCACTGTTTGTTGCAATCAGATTGTAACTTTTTTGACTGAACCTTCACTAAAATAAAAAAAGTCCATGATGTATTTAAAATAAAACAAACAGACGTTTTACTCATATAAATTCTCTTTTTTTCCTCCTCTTTTCCTTTGTAATGCAAATCATATTGTCATTTGATGGTGGCATTTGTTTAGCTGGAAAAAGCATATCTTTTGTTGAATTATTTTAACCAGGCAGTAAAACTGATTTCAAAAGAAAACTTCAAGAAATAAAATATGAAGTCTTTAAATAAGTCATGGTTAATGTCCCATGAGTCAATAAAATTACTGTGTGGTTTAGACTATATTATATTATTAATAGGACTGAGCAACAGTCTCTTGCAAATCTGTTATTCCAATGGTAATATTCTTTTTCTACTGAAAACAGAAAAAAAACAAGAAGATATATTGAGAGATGCTAATGACTATGAAATTAAGATCTAAGAAAACTTGCATAAACTCTGAACAGACTAGATTTTACTAGAATGCTTATATTTTGGTAATAATAATTGTATTGTGAGATAACTTCTTTTAAGATTTACTCTTTTCTTTTAACACATATTTATCAGTAAGATCATAAGGTCTAGAAGGTGTAAGTATGAATTTGAAATCAAATGTTCCCAAAGAACTTTGCTATGAAATATAAAAATAATCTATGGTTGTATATTATGGATCTTGAGTGGAATTGGCATTCTACATATGTAAACCTGAATGGATGAAACCAAGGGCACTGATCTTATGTAAAGCTATGAAAAATTACTGGCAAGTAGGGTGCAATGTTGGCACTAGCAAGTTCAAAATGTACTTTGAAACTCTAGGTCAGTGATGGCAAACCTTTTTTCCCTCCGGTGCCGAAAGCGCATGTGCGCGCGCTATCATGCACGCGCGAGTGCCCACACACATAATTCAATGCCCCACACACGCCCCACCCTCCTGCGCATGTGTGCATGACCCCCAAGCTGTCCTGCCCCCCACGCTTATGTGTGCAACCCCCCGTGCTCCCCCGCACATGTGCACACGACCCCCTGCGCCCCATTTTGGGCCTAGCAGGCCTCCCTGAAGCCTCCGGAGGCTAGAAACTGCCCATTTCCAGACTTCTGGTGGGCCCGGTAGGCCCATTTTTCACCCTTCCAGGCTCTAGAGGCTTTCCTGGAGCCTGGGGAGGGCAAAAACGGCCTCCCCACCCCCCGGAGGTCCTCCAGAGGATGAAAACGCCCTCCCAGAGCCTCTGCGCGAGCCCTGTACTTACCTGGCACCCAAAACAGGCCACATGGAGACTCCTGGGAGGGGAGTGGTAGCTGGGTGGGGCCAACTGAAAATCAGCTGGCCGGTGCACGCATGCGCTCTGGAGCTGAGCTAGGGCAACAGCTCGCGTGCCCGCAGATATGGTTCCACCTGCCACCTGTGGCACGCGTGCCATAGGTTTGCCATCACGGCTCTAGGTGATGTGTACAATTCCCAGCTTTCTTTTATCAATCCATCTAGGTCAGAACAACGTTCTTTTTATCTTAATAAATAAAATCTAAAGCAGTGATTCTCAACATGTGGTTTATAGACACCTGCCCCCCCCCCCGCCGCAATGTCATCATAGGGAGGCTGCGAAGGCTTGAAGAAAAGTTATGATTTAAAAA
>QLTV01000023.1:85142-114808 GCA_003457575.1 Thermophis baileyi | reverse complement strand
GGTGGGACAGTGGTGAAGAAAAGGTTGAGAACCACTGAAGTGAAGTATTCTAACTTAGTTAAATCCTTGAAAGTATGCTCTCATCTCTGCATATGAAGATGATATGCAATCTCTTCTAAGTACTGAATGCTGCATTTTGTGCCAAGGGTTTCTGAAATGTCCAGTTTGGCTCTATCCCTGATCAGCCCTCCACCAGACAAAGTCAATATGATTAAGCATGCTTTACAGCTTAGAATTTACCAATTTGTTGAATCTGTGAGAACATTTGGATTTTTTTTAAAAAAGTGTAACTGCCCTCCACACCTCACAACATTTTGCTCCTCCAACAACAGTTAGGTACAGTAAAAAAACAAAAAACAATTTCACAGAACACATATTATTTAGACTTAAAAGCAAGCAATTACTTTGAAGCTGTGGAGATTCTATTTCTTTGAAGTTTCAGAGGTTGGGTCTGAGACCTAAGGAGGTAGGGGGAAGGAGGGGAGAAATTCCTTGAAGTGTCATATTAAAGGCAGCTATGGAAAACTGATTCACAACCTGCCGTAAGAAACATATCTGTAACTGCAATGTATATGTTTAGTTATCCCTCAGAAGTTAAAGAAAATAAAATATTTCCAACAAAGACACAGCATTTGAGCCACAATTTATGCTTTTTTTTTCTATACAGCATTGATATAAATGCAGATTTGATAGTAAACAAATGAATTGGGATCATACAATATAACTCCATTTAATTTTGAAATTCAGTTTCTTTTTCTTTCCATGTTTTGCTGCTGAAACATTGCACCAGCCTACGATACTATGCTAACTCAACAACCGCCACCAAAATCTCCAGCAATTTGCTAATGTAGATTCTTTTACTGATTTACTTTAAAGAAAACTGACTATTATGAAGGAATAGCCTTGTCATTTTCCAGCCTAATTTAAAAAGAGAATTGTATACCAATGTAACCCAGGATACTCCACCAAGCACTAATGTAGTTGTTATTCCACAAGACCTGGCTAATTGGTCAACTATATCATCAAGTTCCACCTTTTCCTGCAACATCGTACAGATACTTCAGGGGAAAGAGATATTAGGAAAGGCTTTTCAGATTTAAATAAATATTCAGGATGAGTTGGCATTTCTGCAGCATTGTTACACTTGCCATATCCCACTGCTTTGCTTTCATAAAACACTCCCTGCAGTGTGAGTGGCTATGATTTATTTATTTTTGGTCCGGTAAAGTCAGAATCTTGGACAATCCTTAGAAGTGCTAAATATGACCCCCGGTTCATGTTATTCTTGAAGGAACTTTTGAAGTATCCCAAGGTGTGAAGAGATAAGAAGCTTACTGATGATCTGTAGTTAAGCTACCATCAAGAATTTGATATGCCTCGAGGCATTACTTTTCGACTTGAATCTGTAGGATTGGTGTAAGCTTTCTTTAGTGATTAATTGCTTTTGTGAAATATATAGGTCCCCTCCCCAGTGAAACAGAACCTTTAATATTCCCCTTGACTTTGTCATTTCTTAAGAACAATTAATCTGTTTTATGGACCCTATCTTAGTATCTGGCTTATACTGACAAAGTTGAGCAAAACACGAGACTTCTTTATTAGACTTTTCCCAATGATGGGCTGTGACTAACCTCCATTTTCATGGCTTCTTCTTAAGAAATTAGGCAACATTGTAGCTGTATTTTCTCTCCCTCTGGTATTCTCCTCCAAGCTAGCATAGGAGGCATTTCTGCATCAGAAGCTACCACGTCTGTGATCATTAGCATTTGACTTTTTGAATCATTTTTACATAAGGACAGCCAGGGACTCATTCTCTTAATCACTGCTGCAGTCCTTTCTACTGTAGGCCAGACAAATCTGTTTCATTTATCTGCTCATATTTTGAGTCACATTTGTACCTCACTGTGGGTTATTCTGAGGCTTATTCTAATTCTTACCCTTCCTGGACTGACCATAGAGGAAGAAATTGAAATAAAAAGGCCTCTTAAAGAACAACAAAGCTAAGAGCCTGGAGATACTTGACAGAAAATGGAAGCTGATCAGACATTATAATTTTAAAAGCTGTTCCTTTGCCCTCCGAATTGTACTTTAGCCAAATAATCTCCCAACACAATATGTAATGGAATTCTTTTTAATCCATATTTTAGATTAAGTTTATTTGCTTTGGTTTTGCCATTGAGATGGAACTGATCTAGCCTGCTTTATTTATTTTTTAATCTACTCTTATGTTTCCTTGAATATGCTTGAGTTCTATATGAATCTGTTGAAGAGTGACTGATTGTAGAGAGATGGGCCTTCTGCTGGTAGACTTTCCTTGTGTCTTCTTCTTAGACTGGGAACAATAAACTTTGTAGTAGCACACCATATGGTGTGTATAAAATTATGTGTATTTAAAAGAGATTTGATACAGACAGCACACTGCCGTTGCAGAAATGGAAATGTTATGTATAACAAAGAAAAATGTATAACAAAAATAATTTTTTAAAAAATAAACTTTGTAGTAGCAATGACAAAATTATCCCTGGAAAGACATACAGTAAGAGAATTTGGCAGTGGAAGATGTGGAAAAGGCTATCAAAGTGATGGAACAAATACCCACACAGGAGGGAAAGTGGGTATTGAGGATGCTGTTGATTCACCAATCAAAAGCAATTACCATTGCTTAGCTTGCTTGACTCTAACTAGAACCAGCAAAAGGGCTGCCAGTGTCAGGGAAGAGCTCAGATAGGGCATGATCTGGTTTATTGTGATAAATTGCAGGTGTGTGGCTTGAAAGGGGAATGCTATGTTCTCAGAAACGAAAGCATGAAAAAGAGTGGGACTGTTCCCAGTTTACAGTGAAGACAAAATACCCTATGTACAAATTCCTTTTCTTTAAAAGGATATTTAAAAGACTCCAGGGCCTTTTTCTTTTTAGGTAGATAATCCATCTAAATAATGAATGCTTAAGTTAACAAAATATTACTGATAGAAGCAATAAACAGAAAATAAAATAACATACATAAAAAAATAAAATAACATAAAATATTAAAGGATATATTTATATCCACATGATACAAGTTTAGAACAAATGGCTAAATATGTCAGATAAATTATTAATTGTGAATTACTTCCCTACATCAATAGCCCAAACCAGAAAGCTGAATATTATCATTAAATCACAGAGGTTTATGGAGATTCTCAGTCATCCAGGTCATGGTTGTCCCAAAGGTGCCTTTCTTTCTTTCTTTCTTTCTTTCTTTCTTTCTTTCTTTCTTTCTTTCTTTCTTTCTTTCTTTCTTTCTTTCTTTCTTTCTTTCTTTCTTTCTTGAATCTTCTTGGATGAGAAGTGAAATGTCTTCAAAGAAAAACCAGAAAGTCCAGTTGCCTCTTGGGAAAAAAAAGTACCTTTGGGTTAAATCATAGACATCATCATTAATTAATTAATGGTTTTCAAAATCATCAGAAAGTTTTTGTTCAAAACTCATCATACCCAAATAGAAAAAGGGAAAAGTTACATAAGATGCGTCCTGATTATTAAAAGGAAAGTGTTTCTTAGATGTTAAGTTTTAAAATGCAGTGCTAGCTGATGGGAAGCAAGATGATGGGAGTTTGCCAAAAGTTCTTGGTAAAGCAGATGGAAAGGTAACAATCTTACTAAAGTGACTTGGCTCTGTCCTCAGAATATCCATAAAACTCTCAGAGTTACTTTTTAAATTCACTTAATCACAGTACTGTAAAATACTTCTCTTCAACATAAGATCAGCTTTCTTAATTTCTTCTATAATCTAGTTTAAATAGTTAAATCCTTGATTACATTTTAATATTTGTTTTCTTAATTAGATCTGTATGTTTAGCAGTGAGCTTGAAAAACTTTGATGAGATATTCATGATATGATCACCTCTTCACCGCCATCTCCAAAACTTTAGTTCTAATTCTTTTTAGTATTAGATTGAAAACAGTAGGACTAGATAGATATAGATAGATGGGTAGATTATAAATAGATGATAGATAGATAGATAGATAGATAGATAGATAGATAGATAGGCAGGCAGGCAGGCAGGCAGGCAGGCAGGCAGGCAGGCAGGCAGGCAGGCAGGCAGGCAGGCAGGCAGGCAGACAGACAGACAGACAGACAGACACTGTTATTTCTAAATCTTCACAATTACATGAATTACTTCATCTAATGAAATGATTAATTTTACTTCTGAAAATAATCTGATTACCACATAAATTGGCAATTCTGATGATAATATAATTCATTGTTTAGCTATTTTGAGGGGAAAAGAAGTAGATGATTACCTGCCAGCTGACTCTTGCTGTTTCATTTTTGTTTTGTAAGCTTCACACAAAAATCAACGTTAGGATTTTTTCTATTATTCATCCAGTAAAACTGTTTGTGGATTTTCCAAGGCCTCCAAGTGATATGCTACTGTGATAACAGAAGGCTAGATGGGGAAGTCCTTTGGACTGGTCATGTCTCTCTACTCTTTATGATCATGACTATTATTGAAAAATATTCCCAAATATTTGAGGCACTTATCAACTTCTGCAACATTTGATTAATGTGTTTCCTGATGGTGGTGTTTAGTACACATTCTTGGGATTTGATGAATAACTTAGGGCCAGTCATTCTCTCTCAGCTCATAGTGTTGTTTCTGTACAGAAAATAGTCAGAAGAAGGAGTATTAGGTATGTTCACTATCTTGAGTTAATTATAAAAATAATAAAGACAGGATTAAACTCTTAAAAAAACCTCTGATCCATTAAAATGCAAAATAACAGCCACATAATGGCACGCCACTAGAATTATAAACTGACAGCAAACCACACTCCTTACTAGCACTGATGATGTTACCTAGTTTGGGCTATCTATCTATCTATCTATCATCCATCTATCTATCATCTATCTATTATCTACCAACCTACTTATCTACTCTTTATCATATATCTATCATCTCTCTCTCTCTCTCTCTCTCTCTCTCTCTCTCTCTCTCTCTCTCTCTCTCTCTCTCTCTCCTTTTATCTCTATCTCTATATCTCTATCTCTCTTTCTCTATCTATATCTATATCTGTCTGTCTCCTTCCTTTATTATTTTTATAGATAACTCAAAATGGCAAAGAAACACAATATGCCTTCCTCCTTCTATTTTCCCTACAATCACAACTCCTATCTATCTATCATCTATCTATCTATCTATCATCTATCTATCTATCTATCTATCATCTATCCATGCATCATCTATCTATCTAGTAATCATCTTCTCTATTGCCAGCTCTATAACCGAAAAGATTGTTGGCTCTTTCATTTACACATATCAATAGTCAGATTATCCCTTCTTTCAAATTTACATTCTGAAACCCACAACCAAAATAGATGGAAAAAGAACAAAAAAGATAATCTTATTATGACAAACTGAAATGAAAACTGTTTGGATAGCTCTAAGGCTGTAATAAAGTTATTGTGGTCAGGTAATAGTATGGAATGGCTGCTTGTTCAGCAAGAAACAATCTTTCTATCAAGAGCGGAAAAAAACCAGGAAGGTACCTGCTCTTTTCTGCCCTTTCTTAACCTGACATAGCTTATTGGAATGGGAGCCACCACAAAATAAGGTACATTATCTTATACTATATTGCAATATGTATGAAATATCTTGGTCCAAATGCACCATAAGAGATCAAGTAGTTCTCCTTTCATTCTAATCTTACTGTAGGCAAGATGCAGGAAGACACTGATCTTTCAAACCGGAGACAATTTCCTGTCTTCAAAAAGAAACTTAAAATGAGATGGAGGAAGAGAGAGAAACACAAATAAATGCAATAAAACCACTGAGGAGATTATTGACCTGAGTGAAACTAGATGAGCTAGAAAATGTATTTCCTATTTGTCCCAAATTGTAGCTTTTCATTATTGGTTTATATCATGTTATCTAGGGAAGAATTGTTCTTCGGTGCATATTTAGTACAGGAAATCAGACTCATTTACTTTTTATATCATGGGAGATTCGTATCCCTCCACAGAGGCAATGCATTGGATTTTGTTATGAAGAATAATGAACAAAGTAGCAAACTTGAAAGAATATTCTTAAACAGACATAATTGAAGTAGCATTGTAAAACTGAATGCCGTCAATCTTAGCCTGCAAAACCTACTGTTAAAACTCTGCAGGAGCAGAGTTGATAGGCAAAAAATCCTCTTTTGCCTACCAAAAATTATAACCTGAAGCCATTGTTATTTGAAGCTAATAGAGTTGGTAGCATTTCTTTATGAAATAGCTAAAGGTATATCTCCTTGATTTTCTCTCTAACTCAGGGTTTGGCAACATTGAGCCAATAGACCAGGTATGACCTGCCATCATAAATTATCTAGCCTATGGTCCAAAAAATATTCACTCAGCCTGCAAAAGAAAGATATCAGCATCTCAGCATGAGTGAAAATGGCGACAGCAGCATGACCTCTGGTCCTATGCAGAGGAACTTTGCTGACCCTTGCTCTAATGGACCTATAGTGGCACACACAAAGATATTTTTAAATTATATCCCATGTTGGCAGTACACAGGAAATAGTGCCTGTACTTTCTTCCTTTGTTTTGTTTTACTTTTTATGATTTACATCATTATATATCTCACTGCCACCAAGAAGGCATGACTTTAACAAGACAGCATTGTTTGATAGAAGGGACAATATCTTGAACAATATCTTCTCTGCGAGATCTTTTGGGTCATGAAGAAACAATGGGACAAAGCTGATCCTGCAGATATTCTGGCTCTATACCATGGAGGGCTTCATAGGTGATGACCAGCACCTTGAATAGTACCTGGAAACATACTGGGAACACTGCATGTTACAGAGCTGCACTGTTACATGAGTGCAACAGGGAACTCCAACATTGCCCACATCACTGTTTTCTGCTCAGTTTCTGTTTCCAGATGCTCTTCCAGAGCAACCCCATGTACAACACATTACATAATCTAAACAGGAGGGAGGTGACTAAGGTGTGAGTCACCATGAGGAAGCCTTCCCAGTCTCAGATTAGATGCAGTTGGGTGAAAAAGACCAATCTGTGCAAAAGCCATCCCAGCCACACCTGCCACCTGCTGTTTTAACAGGAGCAAAGAGTCAAGGAGGAACCACACATTGTGTAACAATTCTGACTGGGAAGTATATAGCCCTGCACAATTAAAAATGGAAAATCCTTGGAATTGTGTGACCTTAACAGGTCCCAGTTTTGCCAGGATTGAGCCAAAGTTTGTTCTCTCCCATCCAAATCTCCAACCTTCAGGCACTGGAAAGGATCTTGACAGCATCATTTGACACAGGGAGGAGATGTACAACTGATATCATTGGTATAGTGATTGCTGTGTCTCCACGCTCAAAATCTACCTAGCAACTAAGAGCTATTTTCCTATTGGCTGTCCTTTGACAGCTCAGCCGGCGGGAAATTACAGCCCCGCTATTGGCTACCAGTTTTGACAGCCACTATATAAATAGCAGTCTGACAGAGGCTTGCCTGTTGCCGGTTACTGCTTTGTTCTGTTGACAGCTATGTTAAATAAAGGGGTTCTGTTCTAACCACCATATTGCCTCAGTTCCTGACCCTGTCATTCTACCAAGCTAGAACACTGGCAACGAAGGGTGGGATTCTGAGGCGACGGTTCCGAGCTAGTCACTCAAAGAGAGCTGATTTGTTCAAGGCAAACACCTCCGCAACAGTTAAGCTAAATATTCCTTAACTGTCCGTCCTTTTAAGGATGTCTTCTCCGACATCGTTCACCCCTTTCCAACCGGCAACCAAAATCTGGGATGAATACCTGGATCACTTCAAATGTTTCCTCCAGGTGAACAACTATACGGAGCTGCCCAATGACAGAAAGCGTGCCCATTTCCTCACTTCTTGTGGCCCACAAATTTTTGCCACAGCCAGAGCATTGGTGGCCCTGCAGCCCATGTATACGGTGCCATGGTACACATTGCTGAGGAAACTGAAGGACCATTATTCTCCAGCTCCTTCCCATATTTCCCAGCATTTTGCATTCTGGCAGAAACTTCAATGTGAGGGAGAGACCATAAACCAATATATGGCTTCCCTCAGGACAGCTGCCATCCATTGTGAGTTCCATGACCTCGAGGACTCCCTACTAGAACAGCTGGTGTGTGGCGTGAGGGACTTGTGACTGCAACGTCACCTCCTGGCCAGGAAAGCCCTCACCCTGCACTCCGCCATTGACAAGGCATGCACTTCTGAGATGTCCGAGAGATCAACGGCTGAAATGCACCAGACCCTGTCAATGGTCGCCCCAGACCGAACCGTGGCTGTCCACCATGACGATGTCACGTCCGAGGACCAAACTGATGATGAGGACGAAGTCAGCCACCTCAAGTCGCAGAGAGACAAATGGACTGACCGCAAGCCATTCCAAACGCCTTGCCGCAGCTGCGGTGAAAATCACCTCAGGTCCGTTTGCCGCTTCAGAACTGCCATCTGCCGCCAATGCGGTAAAAAAGGACACTTGGCCAGGGTCTGTCAATCAGCCACACCACAAGACACTTGCCCATTCAGGAGATCCAACCTCAAAAGCAACTTTACCAAACTCAGAGAAGACTGTTTTACCATCTCCAGAGACAACAACAACCCTGCAGTGTCCATCAGTCACGCCTTCTCAGACTCCAGCAAGAAAATTTTTCTCACTGTGCTGCTTGAGGGTTCACCCTGTAAAATGGAACTGGACACAGGCTCAGAGGTCCATCATAGCCTGGTCCACCCTTAGAACCTTACTACCAGAATTAAACCAAACAAACCTGCAGCCCTGCACAACCAGCCTGAGAGATTATCAGGGAAATTCTATCCCTATTCTAGGCAAGGGTAAATTTCTCATTGAGAAAGGCTCCTTTAAAGGTCGCCTCCCCTTAATAGTTGTCAGGGGAAAACTTCGAAGCCTGCTAGGGCTTGATTGGTTCCAGGCTCTGGGGCTCAGTGTTACTGGCATCCATTCCACCTACTGTGATGACCTCAAAGCCTTGACCTCAGAGTTCGCCTCGGTTTTCGACGGACAATTAGGTAAATATACGGGGACCCCCATCTCCCTAAACCTTGACCCCAGGGTGGCCCCAATCAGACTCAAGCCCAGGAGAGTGCCTTTTGCTCTCTGTCCCAAGTTGGATAAAGAGCTTGATAAATTGATTTCCCAGGGAATTTTAGAGCCCACGGACCACTCAAAATGGGAGACACCCATTGTGGTTCCCATCAAACCCGACGGGTCTGTTCGCAACTGTGGTGATTTCAAGTGCACGGTGAACCATGCCTTACAAGCTCATCCCTACCCTGTGCCAGTGGTACAACATCTTCTCCACTCCTTAGGCCCTGGCACAATTTTTGTGAAATTGGATATGGCCCAAGCCTATCAGCAGCTCCCTGTGGATGAAGCCACTGCTACTGCTCAAACAATAGTAACCCACAGGGGCGCTTTTAAATGCCGTCGCCTCCAGTTTGGCATAAGTGTGGCTCCAGGTATTTTTCAGAGCCTCATGGAGCGCCTCCTGCACGGCATCCAGGGTGTTATCCCTTACTTTGATGACATCCTGATATCATCCACCTCTCGCACTCAGCTCTTTGATCGCCTGAGGCTGGTACTCACTAGACTGCAACAGGCAGGCCTCAAACTTAAACGATCAAAGTGCCAGATTGGAGTACCTAAGGTAGAATTTTTGGGGTTTTGGGTTGACGCCCAGGGCATTCACCCCACAATCTCCAAGGTGGAGGCTATAAAAAGAGCCCCCACTCCCACATGCAAGGCAGAGTTGCAGGCCTTCTTGGGCCTTTTAAACTTTTACAGTGTATTTCTCCCTCATAAAGCCTCTGTAGCTGAACCTCTCCACAGGTTGCTAGATAACAAGGCTCTTTGGGTGTGGGGCAAGGCCCAATCTGCTGCTTTCGCAGCTGTCAAGGACCTGCTTACCTCAGATGCTGTCCTTGTGCAGTATCATGACAACCTCCCCCTGGTCTTGGCCAGTGATGCTTCTCCCTATGGTATTGGTGCTGTTCTCAGCCATAGGTTTCCCAATGGGCTGGAGGTGCCTATTGCTTTTTTTTCTAGGACACTTTCCTCCACCGAACGTAATTACAGCCAGTTAGATAAGGAGGCCCTAGCTGCTGTCGCTGCTGTAAAGCAATTCCATGATTATGTTTATGGCCATTTTTTTCAACTCATTATGGATCACAAACCCCTTCTGGGTATCTTAGCTGGTGACAGACAAATTCTGTCACCTTGTATGTCCCGCTGGTCAGTTTTTCTGTCAGCTTATAATTATCAGTTGGTTTATTGCCCTGGGAGGGACATACCTAATGTGGATGGTGTCAGCAGGTGCCCACTCCCTCAATCAGTCCAAGACCCGGCCCCTGCCTCCTCTGTTTTGCTAATTGAGGAGACCACCATGCCCTTGACCACAGCTGATATAGCCTTCCACTCCTCCAAAGATCGGATTATTTCACAAGTCCTCGACTGGGTATGCAGGGGGTGGCCAAGGGAACAGCTCTCAGATGCTTTTGGGCCATTCAAGCTGAGGCAACATGAGCTGTCTGTATTGAGGGGGTGTTTGTTGTGGGATAGCCGGGTAGTGGTCCCACCAGCCTTAAGGACTGCAGTACTGCACAGCCTACACGAGGGACACCCGGGAGTTGCCAGGATGAAGGCGTTGGGCCACAGTTACTTCTGGTGGCCTAAGCTGGACACTGCCATCACTGAATGGGTTGGGTCTTGTCAGAGGTGCCAACAGTCCAGGCCAGTCATCCCCGAAGCACCTTCCAGGGAATGGGAACTTCCCAGAGGCCCGTGGTCAAGAATCCACATTGACCTGGCAGGCCCAATGCAAGGGCAGACATTTTTAGTGGTAGTGGATGCTTTTTCCAAGTGGATGGAGTTAGCCCTCATGCCATCCACTACCTCTGAGGCTATCAGCAGGGTCTTACGCAGGTTATTTACTACCCACGGGCTCCCTGACATTGCAGTCTCAGACAATGGGCCTTAATTTACCTCTGCCTCGTTCCAGGTATTTTTGGCTGGGTTAGGCATCCTCCACGCGCAGTTGCCCCTTTTCACCCTTCTAGCAATGGTTTGGTTGAAAGAGCTGTGAGGTCAGCCAAGGAGGCATTGTCCAGATTAGGGCCAGGGAACTGGCAAGAGAACATAAATAAATACCTTATGGCCCAGCACACTACTCCAAGCCCAGTCTCCAATTGCAGCCCAGCAGAATTATTCATGGGCCACCGCCTCAGAACCACATTGGACAGGCTGCACCCTAATTATGTACCTGACACACCAATAGACTCAACCAGTAAGGTCAGGACCTTTTCTGAGGGGGATTCAGTCTATGCCAGAAATTATGGTGGCAAGCCCCGTTGGCTACCAGCACGGGTTCTTGCAGCAACAGGCCCCTATACAAACAGAGTAGGCCTGGAGGACGGGAGGCTATGGCGGTGTCATGTTGATCAGCTTAGAGGACGACCCTTTGATTCCACACCAGTCCCCGCTGCCACCAGGCCAAACGTAGAGGCCACGGACCATCTACCGACCTCTCCTCCTGACGATTGCCCTGATGTCCCCACAGACTATACGATCCCAGCGCCCGACTCACCTGCCTCCGTAGATCTTCCTCCAGAGTCCAGGGTTCCTGATGAAGCACCCCCATAGCCAGTCACAGATCCAGAGGCTCCTGACCTGACCGTGCCTGTAGAGCCACGGCGTTCGACGAGACAGCGCAGGTACCCAGCGTATCTCCAGGACTATGCATGCGCCATCCAGGAGGGGAGGGGTGCTGCGTCTCCACGCTCAAAATCTACCTAGCAACTAAGAGCTATTTTCCTATTGGCTGTCCTTTGACAGCTCAGCTGGCAGGAAATTACAGCCATGCTATTGGCTACAGTTTTGACAGCCACTATATAAATAGCAGCCTGACAGAGGCTTGCCTGTTGCCGGTTACTGCTTTGTTCCTTTGACAGCTGTGTTAAATAAAGGGGTTCCATTTTAACCACCGTTTCACCTCAGTTCCTGACCCTGTCGTTCTACGAAGCTAGAACAGTGATGAAATTGCTTTATGTAAATATTAATAGGAATGGTAAAAGAGTAGAACCCTGAGGAAACCCACAAAGCAAGGGCCTAGTCCAGTGATGGCGAACCTCTTTTTGCTCGGGTGCCAAAAGGGCGCACACGCGTGAGATAGCGCATGCGCCCAGGCCCACCCCCATAATGCAATGCCCTCCCCCATGCATGCACACACAACCCCCCCCCACTCTTCCCCCCCGCACATGTGTGCAGACTTCACTGAAGCCTCCGGACTTCCGGTAGGCCCGTTGGGCCGTTTTTCGCCTTCCTCAGGCTTCAAGAGGCTTTCCTGAAGCCTGGGGAGGGCAAAAACGGCCCAACAGGCCTACCAAAAGTTCATTTCCAAACTTCTGGTAGGCCTGTTGGGTCCGTTTTTCGCCATCCACAGGCTTCGGAGGCTTTCATGAAGCCTGGGGAGGGCGAAAACGGCCTCGCCCACCCTCCGGAAGGCCGAAAATCAGCTGGCCAGCGTGCACATGCGCACTGGAGCTGACATAGGGCAATGCCTCACGTGCCCTCAGATATGGCTCCGCGTGCCACAGGTTCGCCATCATGGGCCTAGTCTCAACCTGTCCCTCCACTAATAGCTACTGGAAATGTGTTCAGGAGGATCCTGATCTAAAAGATGAGGTTATTTGACTTTCCTTTCTACAGTTATTAATTGCAAGGATATGTTTGGTATATGACACGGGTGTCAAACTCGACGCATCACATTGCCATCACGTGATCTTTTGTGACATTTTTCCCATTTGCGGAGCTGGGGTGGACGTGGCCTGTGCATGACACATCCGGCCTGCGGGCTGCCAGTTTGACACCCCTGGTATATGACATGAAGGTTGTCTCAGAAAGCCAAAGTTAAGCTCTCTTGAAAGTTTGCAACTTTCCCTAGAATTTTGGGGAAAATATGAATACTTCGAAATATCAAGGGGGATATTTGTCATTTTTTTATTCTCACTCTCTTAATGAATAACTAAGAAGTAATGGAAGCTTAGTTGTAAGTTATAATACTGGATGCAAACACAATTCTGCTCTGTAATATTCAATAGTTTCTTGCCAGAATATGTGAAGTTCACTCTCAGCCACAAGTAAATTATTGTTCCAGGGGGGAAAAAACAGGATAAGAAACCTTTATTCTTTTTAGATAACATAAAAAAAAACATTTATGAAAAACAATTTAACATTGGACATCTTATCACTAGCTGTGATGTCTTGTTATATATTCCCTGAAGGATAACAATGCAGGTGTTTCAAGTAGCTCTTGAATCACATCAAATTCAAGCTATTCAAAGTTCTCATTAAAAAAAAAAAACTTCCCCCTCTGCAAGGGCATTTACATATGGTAACAGACTTCCACATATGGATCCCATTTTCCCATGTGCACCAAGTTAAGCAAACAGTGCTAAATATTATTTATGTGTTTATTTATAGATAGCATTCCTAGCAAAATTCCTGCAAGTGAAGGTTTGCCTTTTTTGTGTTGATCCACTCAGTGTTGATCCACTGATTTTGACTGGAATTGATTGACTGACTTGTCACCCAAGCCTGACATCACGGGTTGTCTTTCATGCTTAAGGGGGGATTAGAATTCACAGTCTTTTGGTTTCTAGCCTGGTCCTTAAGTACTAGAGCAGTGGTTCTCAACCTTCCTAATGCTGCGACCCCCGCCCCGCCGCCGCGACCCCCTCCCCGCCCCCTCCCCGCATGCAATGAGGTGATAAAGGAGGCGTGGCACCAAGATGGCGGGCTAGCACGCGCTTAGGCGACCCCTGTGAAAGGGTCATTCGACCCCCAAAGGGGTCGCGACTCACAGGTTGAGAACCACTGCACTAGATCAAACTGACTCTTGTTGTATACATATATTTAATATTGTAAATATTAGCATAATTGAGTCCATCTACCCTGATTCTGGTTATAGTTTTCTTCTCTTTCTTGGCTTTAGCATCTTTTTCAGGAGTTAGCTTTTTATATAATACATCTTAAGCAGGATAATTTGAACCTGGTCATTTGGGCCTCCAGAGAGAACCTGGGTTTATTTGTTTGATGATCCATTGTTTTCTTTTCCCCTTGGCTGTCCACAGTATTCTCAGGAACATTCTTTAACACAAAATTCAAATGCATCAATATTCTTTTGCAAATAGACAGAACGGTAAAAAAAAAAACCACCTCTGTACACAATGAGACAAAATGTTGAAAAAGAAAATATGCACTAGAAAATAAAGTGAACTTAAAACTACATTTAGAAAATGTTAAGGAAGATGTTCCTGAATTGTTCATATTGTCTAGTAGATGCCCCAGAGATTGTAGATAAGAAGAAATGTAGCAATTTCTTGGCAAAATTGACTTTACAGTGCTTTTATTTTTATTTTCTTAATTATTGTTTCATTTGGAAGTCACACATTATTTTGCCTATTCTGTATATCCTCTGGGACTTTTAGAAACCTTGAAAGCTGCATTTTTGCTTTGTGGAGAATGCATTCTAATTGCTAGTTTGACAACGTATAATAACAGAAGAGCATCAGTGAATGGAAAAAAAGGACCAGAATATGCAATTATTTTATAAAAAGCTTTTTTTCCCTTGAGGAAAAAAAAAACTGTGCACTTACCATCTATGACCAAGGAAATGTTGAGCTCTGTATGTAAATTACTCCCCCCTTTGTGTTTATTGGAATGGATTGAACTTGAAATGACATTAAGTAATTTTGATATTGTGTGGAGAGGAGATCAAGGAAAGTTACCATCATGCATTACCATAAATCCTTATTCTTCCCAATAAGTAAATCTTTGAACTCAAATCATAAAATATAGCAATAGCATCCGTAATTTTTACTTAAACATTTATTTTATTTTTCAGTAATATTGATGCCTGCACATCCATACAACCCTATATAATAAATGTGCAGTTTTTGTGTGCCCTTCCCAAACTTATAGAGTATTCAATGTTTTTTTTTTCTTTGTTTGTTTGTATCAGAGAAGGGCAGAGATAGCCCATTGGCACATGGAAGGAAGGAAGGAAGGAAGGAAGGAAGGAAGGAAGGAAGGAAGGAAGGAAGGAAGGAAGGAAGGAAGGAAGGAAGGAAGGAAGGAAGGAAGGAAGGAAGGACTCATCTCTGTTAAACGACATTTTAAGTAATATAAATTGATGTTGAAACTATCATGAGTTTAACAGAGGATATGATCCAGTGGTGGGATTCAAATAATTTAACAACTGGTTTTCTGCCCTAATGACTGGCTGGGTAGGTGTGGCTGGGTGGTCATGTGACTGGGTGGGTGTAGCCAACTCGACATCACTCATCACACCCAGCCCCGCCTCCCGGCCACTCACCTCAAAGGCAGAGGAGGGATTCAGCTGGTTCGGACTGATTCAGGCTAATCCCACCACTGGCTGGCCTGCCCCTGCCCATTTTCCAGCCCATTTTGAAGTCCACAAGTCTTAAAGTTGCCAAGGTTGGATACCCCTGAGCTAGATGTTCTGATAGATCAGTGTTTTTCAAATTTGGCAACTTTTAAGATGTATAGACTTCAACTTCCAGAATGCTGTCCAGGCAATTCTGGAAGTCCACACATTTTAGGATTGCAAGTTTGAAAAACCCTGTCAAAAATGGGCAAATTAAGATCCTTTTTAGGGATCTGTGCTTTGTTCTCCTTTAAAAAAAAAAAAGATTATCCTGAGCAGCATATCTATGAAGGAAGACTCTAATCTAAGGATAACTAATCTCCCCACCTTCATGGACCATAATTTATGAGAAGTTCGCAATGATCTCAACAGATGTTTTCCTCAGCTCTGCTTTGCCTGAATATGCAATATCTATGCTCTGTCATTGAGCTATGATCATTCTGGCCCTAAAAATAGAACAAAGTTCTCAATCACAAGAATTGTCCTCCATTCTTTTTTATTTATTTTATTTTATTTTATTATTTTATTATTTTATTATTTTATTATTTTATTATTTTATTATTTTATTATTTTATTATTTTATTTTATTTTATTTTATTTTATTTTATTATTTTATTTTATTTATTTTGTCAATACAGATAAAGTATAAACATGATTGTGAAGAAAAAAGATAATAAGAAGTACAAGCATGGTTATGAGTTCATGATACTTTACGAGTACGACATTAGGACAGGGACGGTAGGCACACTGGTGGGCTTATGCACGCCCCTTACAGACCTCTTAGGAATGGGGGAGGTCAACGGTAGACAGTCTAAGGTTAAAGTTTTGGGGGTTTGGGGAAGAAACTACAGATGCTTTTATACTATTTCATATGGTTGTGTAATAATCCAAATTCAGAAGGGGGAATATGCTTTGGGGTGAAGGCTCACTTTGTGTTTGCCAGCAAATGTTTAAAAGATTTGTGCAGCGGGGCAGGAAAAAGCACAATGGATGTGAGGTATTGAGAGGTCTGAAGTATGTGCCCACACAAGCTACAAATTTCTCTTTCCCTTTCAAATCCAGATTGTTGTACAGGTTCAAGAGAGGTAATTGAAGATTTGAAATCTTCATTTTTCAGCCTGTTTTTTGGCCATTTTCAGGCTGTTTTTTAGGCTATTTTCGGCCATTTTTCGGGCTGTTTTTTGGCCATTTTTTGGCTGTTTTTGGCCATTTTTCGGGCCATTTTGGGGTCATTTTTGGCCCTTTCTTTGGCCATTTTTCAGGTCATTTTTGGCCATTTTCAGGCCATTTTTCAGGCCGTTTTGGATGTTCAGTAGTAGTAAATAAATAAAGAGGGAAATTGTACCTTGTTGAGGCCTTTAACTCAATTTCCCTCTCTATTTATTTACTACTACTGAACATCCAAAATGGCCCCAAAATGGCCCAAAAACGGCTGAAAAATGGCCCCCAAAAACGGCCTGAAAAACGGGCAGGGCGGGGCCAGCCAGTGGTGGGATTAGCTGGTTCGCTGAACTGGGCAGAATTTTAACAACTGGTTTGCCCGAACCGGTCTGAACCGGCTGAATCCCACCTCTGATATGATCCACACATGTATTTTGGACTGCTAATGTTTCATGTACATAGATTCATGGAGTGGCTACGGAAACATACAAGGAGAGCTAACAGGAATTGGGCAGCAGAGCTCATTGGAAGAAATTATGGGACAGTCCTGAACAAATCTAAGTTGGCAGCTCTTAGATAACCTGAGATAATAAAAAGAGAACAGGAAGAATTGAATTGATTTTTATTGCTGATGCTTTAAAAATGAAAAGTGAAAGCGGAAAGAATATGATTACAGTTATAGCCTGCATATTTTCCTTCTTGCCTGAAAAAGAGCCTCGCTAGTTGGCTGATTGGCTTGTTTGTTTACTATTAATTCTACAGTATATCCTATTTTTCCTGTAGAATCTCAAGGCAGCATATAATTGAAGTGTAGAAGGCTTGGAGAAGTCCCCGATGAAAAAAGGGTGCAGAGATTCGGCAACAGAGTGGATGAATTATTTCAAACAAAAGATATGCTGCACAGGAAGTTACAAGAGGAAGTAATTGTCCATAAGAAAGATAAGAATGATAATGAGATGTGAAAGACATACAAAGAGGGACAGTTTCCAAGGTATCAGAAGGTATCATAGATAGTATCAGAAAGATTGTAGAATGAATTGAGTTTTTCAAAAAATGCTAAGGACAATTTAAAAAAAAAGCTTCCTTCGTTATGTAGAAAATGTTCACAGTGACTCATGCTGTTCTAACCTCTCTTCTAACCTTTAGACTACTGAAACACATTCTGCATGAGGTTGTCCCTCAAGAACATTCATAAACTTCAACTGAAGCAGAATGCAGTCTGCACAGGTAGTAAACGGTGCCAGATATATGGCACATGTAACACCACTACTGTGGGAGCTGCATTGAAATCAGCCTACCAGCTTCTTATAAGAACTTGGTAACTCAAAAAGGTAAGTGGTAATGAAGAAAATTACTCAACTACTATTTTAACTTGGTCTTCTATGATAAAAAATGTATTTCACCAGGAAATTGTTGAGAGTAAGATAAAGGTACAGGATTGAAGCTTGAGTTTGAAAAGAACATGGTTAGGCAATGGCTCTCTAATTTGAGTAACTTTAAATCTCTAGAGCCAGATGAATTGCAGCCTGGCATTCAAAGAAATTAGCTGATAGGTTGGCTAAAACATCAAATATTATTATTGAGAAAACATGGCGAGTGGATGGGAAACATTGTTCCTTTCTTTAAAAAAAAATGGGGAAAAAAAGAAAATCCAAAGACTTTCAAACCATCCAGCCCCACATGATAATCTGGAAAGATATAAACGTATGTATTAAAAAATGATCCATATATACACACTTGAGAAGAAAAGACTATATTAACATGCATTAAGTACCTGAAAGGAAGTCACAAAATAACTACTTTTAAAAAAAGCATATGACTTCATGTCTCTTAACTTCTACAAAGTTAATTGTCTCCTGCTGTATATGCCATTGCCATATATCAGATAATCCAAATATTTTACTTGACCTGGATTGAAAAAGTTAAGCCTTATAACCACAATTAAAGACAGGATTCTCTTTTTCACATTCTCATCTGCTCAGTTCATAACCTTTAGGGGATCAAGGGCAATTCAGTGTTGCTGAATTGCTAGAATAGGTCTACTCAGTTCTTTTCTTCAATTTAATCTCTTGGAATTTCTCATTGTGGGCTTTTTGTGGCTCTACATTTCTTTCTGTTATTTATTCAAGTACTTTAGCTCCCAATAACTGCATTTTTAGAATGTTTACTTAGAGATATTAGCTTGTAGGTTAATACATTTTTAAAAGCTTTCATTGGTAAGTGTACCATTTCTGAGAGTTCTGTATCTTTTTTGCTGCCTTCTACTGGTTGCTGAGATTTATTTATTTTTTGAAGAGTATGCATGATATCCATAGTTATTGGGACTAACCCATGCAGAGAAGAAGCAGTCAGCATGGAGAGATTCCAGGATTAGCAGTGGATCCTTTAATTAAGCAAAGGTCTAAGTAGAACTTAATAATATCAAACTCTAATGCAAAACCTGATTTTTGTTCCAAATTTTAACATTCAGAAAAATGTTCAGCAACAACAACAAAAACATCCTTGACTTTAATTAAAATAATTTTATCTACATGCTGTTTAAATTAATATTTCCATCTTTTGGATCAATATTTAAAACACCTGTAATAAGAAAAAATGTTAGAAAATATACACTTGTTACATATAAAAACTGTCCTGGAGGTCCAGCTTATAATATTATCTGATCATGATAGATAATACAAATGTTCTTGAACAGGGAATTAAAGACAGTCTATATTGATATTGAAAGTGACAGGTGTACTATATTCAAATCTGTCTTTAATTAAGAATGACAAATGAAATGCAATTCATCTTATGAAGGGTATCTCAAGCCATTTACATTACTTGAGATAACATTAGCTGATTGCTTCTGTTATTTCCATCTCTGTCTTACCCTTTTCATTTCAGAAGGGGGGAAAAAGTTGTCCCAAACCATTGAAGATGCAAAAGACACATTTCTAAAGTCCAAAAAGAATCTTGGTTAAGAAATATATTTCCAATTTTGCATAATTATAGCATAATTATACCTGAGAAAACATTGCCAAGCTGAAATCAATTGAAAACAATGGGATGTAGGAGCTTTCAATCATCTCATTTATCAAATAGAAATGTTTACTTTTCATAAATATTTATTTTTTTCAGAATTATGTAATCAGAAAACAGAACAGAAAACAGAATAAAAGAGTTGGAAGGGACCTTGGAGGTCTTCTAGTCCAAACCCCTGCTTAGGCAGGAAACCCTACCCACTTCAGACAAATGGTTATCCAATATCTTCTTAAAAACTTCTAGTGTTGGAGCATTCACAACTTCTGGAGGCAAGTTGTTCCACTGATTAATTGTTCTAACTGTCAGGAAATTTCTCCTTAGTTCTAGGTTACTTCTCTCCTTGATTAGTTTCCACCCATTGCTTCTTGTCCTGCCCTCAGGTGCTTTGGAGAATAGCTTGACTCCCTTTTCTTTGTGGCAACCCCTGAGATATTGGAACACTGGAAACACTTGGAATGTCACCCCTAGTCCTTCTTTTCATTAAACTAGATATGCCCAGTTCCTGCAGCTGTTCTTTATATGTTTTAGCTTCGAGTCCCCTAATCATCTTTGTTGCTCTTCTCTGCACTCTTTCTAGAGTCTCCACATCTTTTTTACATTGTGGCGACTAAAACTGAATGCAGTATTCCAAGTGTGGCCTTACCAAGGCATTATAAAGTGGTATTAACGCAATCTTGATTCTATCCCTCTGTTTATGCAGCCTAGAACTGTGTTGGCTTTTTTGGCAGCTGCTGCACACTGCTGGCTCATATTTAAATGGTTGTCCACTAGGACTCCAAGATCCCTCTCACAGTTACTACTATTGAGTAGGGTACCACATATACTGTACCTGTGCATTTTGTTCTTCTTGCCTAAATGTAGAACCTTACTTTTTTCACCATTGAATTTCATTTTGTTAGATAGTGACCAAGTCTGTCAAGATCCTTCTGTATCTTAAGCCTATCTTCTGGAGTGTTGGCTATTCCTGCTATTCCTGTGTACGTCTTTGCATTTTTTTTGCACAGACAAACTCATTCTAAATATAACCATTGGGCTAAATGAAAAAGAAAGAAGAAAAAGAAAAGAAAGAAAGATTAAAAGAAAGAAAAAGAAATGAAGCTAAAACAACTTTAGATTGCCATTCGCTGTATTGCTCTATGCCTTTCTTTCTTTCCAAAGCATCTGTTACAGAAGTCACATTTTCTCTCAACTGTAGTAGTTTAAGCTACACAAGAGAGCCACAGAGACTTTGCAGCTCTTCACTTGTTTTCTGCAGTAATTGAGTAACTTACCAGGGCAAGCGTTCCTTCAGGGCCAAGTTAGCTACTGTATTAGGTGTATCTTGAGGTTGTGTTAAAAAAAGAATTGAAAACCTTTCTGGATTGCCATTCTTTTGACTGGATCGTAAAAAGTAAGACCAAAAGTAGGCAAACTCAAAGGCTGATCAAAACAGATAAGTCAAGCTTAGGCTCCAAAGGGAGAGAATTTTTTAAAAAAATTCTCTTTTTTTCCCAGAAAGAAAGAAAGAATTATCCTGGTGGGTAATGAAACATTGATGGAAAATCATCCTTTTTACTTTAGTCTTCCCTTGGATACAGTTGTCCAGCTTTAGAAAAAAAATGCTATTCTTACACAATTTCTCTCTTTCCTATACAATTGTTCTTTACATTAGTTAGTTGGTCTAGTTAAAATTATCTTTAGTAAGTTTATTGTAAGAACCATGCAAAAATGCAATAAAATGACAGTAAAAGAGTAAGACTGTAAAATAGTGTTGGATGTAAAAATGTTACAGCAAAATAAAGCCAAAGCTACAACTAAGAGCTTAAGCATTTCATTTTAAGTTTGAATGACAACAGAGCAAAAGTAGCAGATTTTCTGCTTGCAGTTGGGGATACATCTGCAAGAAAATAGTTCAGTTTTTCAAAGTCTGAGTTCTTAGCTTCACCTATCATCAATAATTTGGCCCTGATCTCTTTGCAAATGGAACAGTGGAGGACATCATGGATAATGTCCTTTACCTGACCAACACCATAAGGACATAGATGTTGTTCAATAGGACACTTACCAAATTTCCTTCAAGATAAGCAGAGGTCATGGTCTGCAGGTGAAGGATTGTTGAAACTCTTCTCCATGGAACACTGGTAATATGCTTTTAATAGGGATAGTGTTCCAAAATGAAAACTTGGATGATTGAATTGCTCTTACATCTTTACAGTAGTCCTCGACTTAACAACAGCTCGCTTAGGGACCATTTGAAGTTGCAACAGCATTGAAAAAAGTGACTTACGACCATTTTTCACATTTATTGCAGCATCCCCATGGTCACATGATTTACATTCGGATGCTTGACAACTGACTCACATTTATGACAGCTGAAAAGTCTCAGGGTCATGTGATCACGTTTTGCGACTTGACAAGCAAAGTCAATGGAGAAGTAGCCCAATCTCCATCATTAAATAGGCAGTAAGGGTATCCTTGGAAAAGCCCAAAATATTCTTTATGAAGTTGCTTTGGATGACTTCCACTTGGGCAATAACCTTCTTATCGCTCCCAGATCTCAACCGCATACAGCTTCTGGGCTATCACCTTGTTCTGGAACATTTTAAGTGCAGCTGTCTTTATATAGAGCAATAATATTTATATTAAAAATAAATGTTAACATGAAGAAGCCGCGTACAACACAACAAGCCCTTCATTGACTGCACTTGAGGAAGCATGGGCTGTCATTGCCAACATTTTACTGTAGTTTTGAGGAATATGAAAGCATAATTAAAAGTTACAGTTACAGTTTTAACTGCTGAAATAGATGAAATGAGAGTTTAAAAGCCCACTGGGGAAGCAAGCAAGCAAGCAAACAAACAAAAAGTAGCATTTCAACTCTCAGTAATTTGGTTTGATCATTTGTAAAAAAAAAAAAATGATTAGAGATAGGTTAATCATATGGAGAGGAGGGTTATGTTTTTGTAAAAGAATTGAGGAACATTAGATTATTATTATCCATATCCATAACTCTCAAATTAATGCAGCACCATGGACTAATTTGGAATGTTACGCTCATTTTAGTTGATTTACATGTCTGCTCTTGAACTGATGAATGTCACACACACGACCCCCTTCAATTATGTGCTATTTACAAAAGTATGAGGGAAGGCTTGACTTTGCTATTATCAGAGCAGATATTTTAGTTATTGTAGAGAGGATTAAAACAAGGAAAGACTGGGAATGGATTAGAAACAAAAGCATGAGGGAGTATTCTGAGAAGATGGCTTTCTTCAGTATCCAGGAGATCAGAAAGGCTTCTCATGGTCCTGATGTTACAGACTATTAAGATGCATTGGTTTCCATTTTGTTTCCACGTGGCTTTACAATATAAATATAAAGAAAGAGATATTTCTCTTTACTTTTGTTCTGCTTTATATAAAAAAGTCACCACTGCACCCCAATCTGAACTGAGGATCTGAGATTTTATATTTTTAAAATAAAGTGCATCCTGCAATTGTCCTTTTTTTCATTTCAACATTTTCAGTGGATCTTGAACAGGGATCGATATAATTCAATTTGCCTGATATGCCCTATAGTGCATCCAATAAGATCAATAAACAGAAGACTTTTATTTGCTCCTTGTCTAGATTGGCAACAGTTTGGCATTCAGACTATCAGCCCTCAATAGACACATGGAGATAAATCACATTTACACACCATTCAAAAGAAACAATAAAAAGGCTGAGAAAGAAATAAAGACCAGAACACTTCCTTTTCCAGCAACCAACACAGCGGTGGGTTGCTCCCGGTTCGGCCCGGTTCTTAGAAACAGTAGCGGCGGTGGCAGGAGGCTCCACCCACCCACCTGGGACGCTTCTGCGCATGTGCAGAAGCATCGCGCACGCGCGTGAGCACGCGCAAACCGGTAGCAACGGGTTTTAGAACCCACTACTGCAACCAACACCCAGATAAGAAGGGATTAACACCAAACAAACAATTAGCAGAAAACAATAACTTAATCAAAGAACTACCAAGGAGAAAACCAGCGCCCACCAACACTGGCAGGGCAAAGTACTGTATATAAACAGGGAACAAACGCCACACTCACTAGCACAGATGATATTACCTTGTCCATTAATTAAACATCTGCAAGCAAACAACCAAGCTCAGAGAGCACCTGCCTAACATGTTGTTGAAGTTATAGTTAACCCTAATAAAAAATATATTACATTTCTTCCTGCACTTTAGTGCTGCATAATTCTTCTGTGTGAAATGCAGTCAATATTTGTAATCAATGAATGAGAAGAGTATATTTCATCCTTTATCTTTGTTAATATAAAGTTTATGAATAAAAAAAAAGCTTTTGCATATAAAAAGTAAGGCACACTTCACCTGGACATACTTCTGTTTCCTTCAAACAATATCTCAGATAGATGGCTTTGTGGTCTTTTGGGAAGCATGATTCAGTCAATCAGTCAACTGATCTTAGATTTCCCCATCTGCCAAGAAAAGAGAAAAATGACTTCTGTGTAAAGCTAGTAATTTTTTTCCTCTTTCCTTTTTTTCCTCCTAAGACTTGTCAAGAGTTCCTTAAGAATTTATGTTTTCAAACTATTGGAAATAATACTTTTAAGGTATAATTATTGTGTTTTGGTATTCTCAAGGAAGCCTTTTTTTTTAAAAAAAAAAAATAAGGATCTAGTTCTGTTTCAAGAGAGCAGCAATACACTGAAATATACAAAAGGAATATTGTGTTAAACTCAACATTTTTCAGCTTATTGTATGCAAGAACATGAAAGAGTCACAAGGGTTAATTTTGATGAATCAAGAAAACCCAAATGGAATCCTGAACAAACTGGGCCTGTTTTAATGAATAGTAGACAGATGCTGTGCTCATATGAGGGATGAAATATTCATGTCTTCTGAATATTTTTTTAGTTATGCTCAGCACACACATACAGACATATACACAAACAAACACACACACAATCCATATACAATATACATACTTATTTATCTATGGATTAAAAATATTTGAGTCTTATGTTCAGATAGAGGAGAATTAACTGCTACGGACTTTTATTCAGACTGGCAAGAATTGTCTCTTGATTGAGATTTGGCCTGGAGAGTCATTCAATCTGGCATTTGTAAATTGAAGTTGCAATGTACTATATAGCAAGGTACTGACTACATCAAGTTTTGTTTTTTAGGTGGTTATTATATAGAATAGTGTAAGAGCTGATTACTACTGAGCTTCTGTATTAGATCATGACCATTATTTTTAAACATGAAAAATCAGCAATATCAAGTCATCACAAATGTCCCTCAGTATGAATTGCTGTCCAGTCCATTAGACACAGTAACTGTTCAGTGCTTATTTCCATCTCAGAGACAATAATAGTTCCCATTAAGATGATTTTTGTCATGTAGCTGCCTGGAAGATACTTGATGGCACTATCACCACAGTCAATCAGTCAATTAGTCAATCAGTCAATCAATCAGTCAATCAATCAATCAATCAATCAATTAGTCTAGAGCTGAAAGGGACCTTGGAGGTCTTCTAGTCCAAGCACTTGCTCAAGCAGGAGACCCCAGGGGTGGGATTCAGCTCGTTCGGACCGGTTCTGGCAAACCGGTTGTTATGATTTTGCACAGTTCGGAGAACCGAATTGTTGTATATTGTTGTAAGCCGCCCAGAGTCCCTTGGGAGTTGGGCAGCATAGAAATACAAATAAACAAACATAAACAAACCTGTAAAATCGACCACCAGCTAGCCCCGCTCACCCCGCCCCACCCTGCCCTATATATTATCTTCCTTTTGCCACATGGTCCAGCTAATTTCTGTGCCTCGCCTCTGCACCTCGCCCACTCTGCTCACCAAAGGTAAGCATGCTGCCCGCTCGGCCTTTGCCTCGGGTTGGTGCCCAGGGACACAGCATTACCTGGCTCTGGCCTTGCCCTGGAGCCTCCACCCTCTCGCTGCCCACCTCGGCCGGGTCGGGGAATGGGCCATTCCCTGGCTCCGGCCTTGCCTCAGAGCCTCCGCCCGCTCGCTGCCTGCCTGGGCCGGGTCAAGGAATGCACCATTCTCCGGCTCCGGCCTTGCCCCGGAGCCTCTGCCTGCTCGCCGCCCACCTCAGCTGGGTCGGGGAATGCGCCATTCCCCTGCTTCAGCCTTGCCCTGGAGCTGCCACCCACTCGCCGCCCACCTCGGCTGGGTCAGGGAATGCGCCATTCTCCAGCTCCGGCCTTGCCCTGGGCCTCTGCCCGCATGCTGCCACCCCCCTCTGGCCTCAAACTACGTCCGGGTTCTTCTTACCTAAAGCGCTGCAGCGGAGATCTTGCAGCTGTCCCTTGCCGAGGCTCGCTCGCTCGCAGAGACACTCCATGTACTCTCCGGGTCAGCAGCTGCTTCTCTCCACTGCTGGTCTTGCTGGGAGAGAGAGCATCTCTTGTGCAATTTAGCAGCTGTGAGCCGCCGCTTTCCTCTAAGTGCCATCCGGAAAGTGCTATGACACAGAGAAACAGCAGCTGTTTTTTGGTTGTATAGAGATAGATGTTGTATTTTTTTTTCTAGCTGTTGTGCATTTTATGTTTTTGTATATCTTTAATCTTTTTTATATTGTTAGCTGCCCAGAGTCATGTATTTGAGATGACCATATAAATCTAATAAATAAATAAATTCTACAGATTGCCAAGGAAATATTAACATTTCAAATAAGCTCATTCAGACTTGTAAATTAGTTAATAAAATATGTTACAACTGATCTGTGGCAGATGCTTCTTAATGGATGCTATGGAATAGATGATGGAGAAGATGAAATGCCCTTCAGAGGAATTGACCGTCATAATATTTGAATAATGTTAATTGTGGTGGATTTACAATGCCATTTCCTGAATGTCCATGGAAAATGTGACAATGGGAAGCCTTGTTCAGAAAAGAATAATCAAGATATTTAAGAACTGCTCTGTCCCTTTTTCCTTTTAAAAAAGTAATTTACCTTGACCCATAATTATAGCATGAATACATGATTTAGAACCTTTTTACTGAATAAACTATTTAATCAAAGAGCAATCGTAATGTATTTCTCTTTTCTTTCTTTCTGGAAGAATATGATTTTTCTTCACTATCTATTTTTACCCCCTTTTCCTTACCTCTACCTTACTTTTTAACTTGATCATTTTATTTTCCTTTTCAAGTCACCTTTTTTTCTCTTTCTCTGGCACTTTCATTTTTCATCTTTATTAATTTCTTCTTCCTTCTAGCTGGTCTTCCAGATATAATGTTTGCTATTTGTGGAGCCATTTCATGTACCAGGCAAACATTCTTATCAAGTAGGAGTATGGGGGGAAGGTAAGCAAGCTTAAGCTTAAATAAAATAAAATTAAATTAAAAGGGAGGAAAAAGGAAAAAAGGAAAAAGGGTAAAAAAGGGGAAGGGGGAAGAGGGAAGGCAAGGCAAGGCAAGTTCTTCACATGAGAAGGGAAAAAAGCAGCTAGATTTGTTTCTTATCCTTAGATACCTAGCCAAATAAATAAATAAATCCATACTTAGAAACTTGTTCATAAAGACAAGGTACAAGCAGTAAGTGTGCTAACTGTTGCAGAACTGTGGACATGTAGGCCTTTTTGATTTAGCCTTGTCAGAAGCCAGGCTAAACTTTTGCCCTCTCTTCACCCCACAGCAACTTCATCTCACCTGAATCTGAACAGTTTATGTACCTATGACAGCAAACCTTCTGAATGATAATTTGTGACACCTCCTGAGCAGGTCCTAAAGTTTTAAAAGTAATTTATCATCTGTCAATTGCTACAGTAAAGTCCCTGAGCACGGTTTCTGTCTCGGACAGATGCTTTTAATAATCAGATGTGGTTTGTTTCTTTTAGTTTAAATGAGTTTTTGGGGCAGATGTCTAGTGAATGCAAAATTTTGCATTAATATATCAATTCAGAAAATAGCTCAGCTGTATTTGGATGAAACTTGAAATTGCTTGTAAGTAAATAATTAATTCAATGGAATGTTGGGAAATTTAGAGTTTTGTGTCCATTGATATACACATAGGAAATTCCTGAACACGGTTCATTTTAAACTTTTTTTTACAGATTGTTATTACTGAGGATCAGTAGTGGGTTCTAAAACCCATTGCTACCGGTTCGTGCGCATGCATGCGCAGAAGCATCCTGGTTGGGTGGGCGGAGCCTCCCGCCGCCGCCGCTACTGGTTCTAAGAACCAGGCAGAACCGGGAGCAACCCACAGCAGCTGAGGATGATGAAGTCAGGTTAGTTGTAGGCAAAGAGATATAGAAAGGACTTATTCTTTTATTTAATTTTTAAAGCTGAACAAAGCACATAACTGTATGTTGTCCCAAAGGTGCTTTTTCAAGAGGCAACTGGACTTTTTCTTTGAAGACATTTCGCTTCTCATCCAAGAAGCTTCTTCAGCTCTGACTGGATGGTGGGGAATGGAAGGATTTATACTCCTTGCAGACAGCTGGTCATTTGCATTCTTTTAACGGGTTGTTAAGGTCACCTGGAGGTTTATCTGTATCATCGGGGTCAAAAAATACCATATAGGAGCTGCTCCATAACAGACACTGATGAGAACAATAAAGCAACATTGTCATTCCGTACTTTGCAGGAATATCGGAAAAGCTCAGGAGGATCTTCAGCCAACATAACATATGTGCACACTTCAAGCCCAAGAATACACTAAAGCAGAAGCTTGTCCACCCCAAGTTCCATCAAGACCAACCCCCCCCCCTGCTCAAGCAGGAGTCCCTACACCATTTCCGACAAATGGCAGTCTAATTTCTTCTTGAAAGTCTGAAGTGTTGGAGCTCTCACAACCTCCGAAGGCAAGCTGTTCCACTGGTTGATCGCTCTCACTGTCAGAAAGTTTCTCCTTATCTCCAGGTTGAATCTCTCCTTGGTCAGTTTCCATCCATTATTCCTTGTCTGGCCTTCTGGTGCCTTGGAAACCCAAGAATACATTAAGGTAGAAACTTGTCCACCCTAAGGATAAAACACCCAAACGTAAACTGAGCAACGTGGAATATGCAGTACAATGCAGTGAGCCATGTGCAGATCTGTACATTGGGGAAACAAAACAACCACTTCATAAATGCATGGCACAACATAGGAGAACAAACACATCAGGACTAGATTCAGCAGTCCATCTGCATTTAAAAGACACAGGCCACTCTTTTGAAGACAGCAAAGTTCACATTTTGGACAGAGAGGACCACTGGTGTGAAAGAGGCCATCTATGTCAAAATTGAACAGCCCTCTCTCAACAGAGGGGGAGGGATATGACATCTGGACTTCCTGGTATAAGGAAGACTCCCGGGATGATGTCCTAAAAGACGCTAAGACTTAAAGAAATTTTTTGTATTCATCGCAAGTTTTGGATTGTTAACAGGAGAAATAACAATTAGGATCTAGGGCCATCGGAAAGAGAGAAAATAAAAGAAATAAAAAAGACTAACATCGNCTCTCTCAACAGAGGGGGAGGGATATGACATCTGGACTTCCTGGTATAAGGAAGACTCCCGGGATGATGTCCTAAAAGACGCTAAGACTTAAAGAAATTTTTTGTATTCATCGCAAGTTTTGGATTGTTAACAGGAGAAATAACAATTAGGATCTAGGGCCATCGGAAAGAGAGAAAATAAAAGCAATAAAAAAGACTAACCTCGTGGTCCCGGAGATCCAAAGAAAAAGAGATTGGAAACCAGAGATCTCAATCAAATTGAACTAAAAGAGAGAGTGAAACATCCGACTCCTGGAACAGTGAGTAAAATTCCCCGGTGTATATCTTCCGAAACCCTGAAGCCCAGCATGTATCTTCCCTGGAGCGGAGGCCAGCGTGTATTCTCCCCTGAGCCCAGCTAGAGGAAGTTAAAGAGCCAGACTTCACATTGATCCCCAGGCTCCGTTCATTGGGAGAGGAAAGAGTTTTAAACTACTCCTTGCAAAAGACTTTGTTTTTGTTTTTGTTTTCCTTCACAAAAGTCTTTGTTTAAGTGGAGAGTTGAGACTTCTCCCTGA
>QLTV01000023.1:66126-82319 GCA_003457575.1 Thermophis baileyi | reverse complement strand
GGAGGAACTTATAGTGGAAATTAGCAGGGTCCATGTCTATGGAGATTCTCAATGTTGTCCTGATGGGTACATTGGGGAAACAAAACAACCATTTCACCAACGCATGGCACAACATAGGAGAACAAACACATCAGGACTAGATTCAGTAGTCCGTCTGCATTTAAAAGACAAAGGCCGCTCTTTTGAAGAATAGCAAAGTCCACATTTTGGACAGAGAGGATCGCTGGTTTGAAAGAGGGGTCAAAGAGGCCATTATGTCAAAATTGAACCGTCCTCTCTCAACAGAGGGGGCGGGATACTGCATCGTCTATCTCCAGTCTACAACACAGTCTTTTCAACAGTTCCAAGAAGGCTCCACACCCATTTGCATCACTCAGGTGACCCTGATGACACAGATAAACCTCCAGATAACCTTAACAACCAGCTAAAAGAATGCAAATGACCAGCTGTCTGCAAGGAATATAAATCCTTCCATTCCCCACCATCCAGTCAGAGCTGAAGAAGTTTCTTGGATGAGAAGCGAAATGTCTTCAAAGAAAAACCAGAAAGTCCAGTTGACTCTTGAAAAAAAGCACCTTTGGGACAACCATGACCTGGATGACTGAGAATTTCCATAGACATAACTGTATATTATACACAGCTCTAATTTGCTAATCCACAAATAGTAATTTCTGTTAAAACAGTAAAAAATAGATTTTTCAAGATTTGCACCTTGAATGATGAGGTGTTATTTAGGTATACTGGCTTTTGCATTAGGGCAATTGAATAAAGGGAAGATAATGGATTTTTTTTTCCTTTTGGCAGGTTGCATGCCTTTCTGCAGTCTGAAAGAGTACAAATTGCTTAGTATTCTGTATAAACCAGATTTTGTTCTGGCCTCTTCAGAAAGAATCTTGCTTTAGCAAAGATTGCTATATCACTATCTGAAGTGGTAAGGTTCAGAATTCACCTGAAGCTGATGTATATCACTAAGATTAAGCAAGGCTTGGAATTCATGGCTGTTATACATATGACCTGCTACAATTAATAGAAAAAGAATGGGAAGAATAGTTGAATGAACATGCTGCAATCTACTAAATATATCTTTTCCCTACAAGTGGTTTCTTAATCTACACCCAATACAGAAGGCCCAGTAGAAATTTAAAGTGATTTTCTTCATAATGTACTCTACTATTTATTTTTAAAACATAATGCATAGGCTATTTTACAAGGATGACAAAATTCATCCTTGTATGTTGTCTCAACTGAAGAGTATTAATTAGATTTGGCATTTAAATATTGAACCATATCTTGAATAGGAACCTTATTATGGGAAGAAATAGGTTACTTATTCCCATTACCCCAGTCAATGGCCCTTACATATTACTAAAATTAAAGATGCCTCTTTACACTCTTAATCATTGAAAGAATCAAATTGAATTATACTAAAATCCCATCTATTACAAATTTCCATTTCTAGCAGTGGCCAGCCACAGGCAAGTTCTTCATTGTTCATCATCCCATATTCTAAGACATCATATCACATTTGAACATGAAAGATTTCTTTTGTTTGATTTCATCAATTATAATAGTCAAGTAATGGGTAAATACTTTGTGTGAAGAAGGTTCCAGGCTATTTGGTAACTCAAACTGAAAAGGTCTCAGGGTGGAAGGAAGACTGACTAAAACAGAAGATCCTGCAGTAGATACTGAAATAGTGCATATAATAATATACTGAGAGTCAAAACTGAATTAGGTATAATCATTAGTGTATATATCTAGATCTCTATATTTATATCTACACTAAACAAGCACTGTCCCATTGGGTCAGTATTTCAGAAATATTTCCTAAACTAAACAGAAAAGAATGACCATGGGTGGTTAATATATATATATATATATAGGAATGCAAGTTGCTTCCAACTTCCAACTGGCATCCCCATGGAGTTTCTTTGTGGGAAGCTATGGGGAGCATAAGAAATCTTCCTTACTCCTTTCCACCTTCCTTCCTTCCCTCCCTCCTTCCTTCCTAATATTCTATCCTTCCTTTTACCTTCTTTCCTTTCTTCTCTTCCTCCTCCCTCCCTCCCTCCCTCCCTCCCTCCCTTCCTTCCTTCCTTCCTTCTTTCCTTCTCTTTTCCCTCCCTCCTTCCTTCCTTTCTTCCCTTTCCCTTTCCCTTTCCCTTTCCCTTTCCCTTTCCCTTTCCCAGCAGGAAGCAGGCAGGAAGTGGCTGCTGTTGCTGGATGACAGAGGAATTGAAGGATTGTGAGATTGGCTGGGAAACTGTCATGGAACATTGAAAATGAAGATCACATGACTGCGGTAAAAGGTGATGACAACAAGAGTTTTCATTCTATCTATCTATCTATCTATGTATCTATCTATCATCTATCATCTATGTATCTATCTATCATCTATCATCTATCATCTATCTATCTATCATCTATTTATCATCTATCTATATATCTATATCAATTTCATGTATTTAACTTTGAACATTATCTTATACTTTTGAGAAAATATAGCATATATTAGTTAACAAGGTGCTTGCTATAATTCTTCCATTTTCTGAATTCCACTAAGTCATAATACCTAAATCCCAAATCACAATCTGTTTGGCACAGATGCAGTTTATATAAGATAGTTCTTATCTGTTTTTTGAGCATCATGGCAGATGTTTTACTCTGAGGTTAATATCTGACTTGCTTTAAATTCATATGGGAAATCTGAAAGTTCCATTTCCTATTTCAAAAATCAATGGAAACAAATCCCACTTCTTTTGTAACATAGAAAGTAAACAAGGTATAGAATTAAAAGTAACAGAATATTTTACATGAAGGACGTGGAATATTCCACCTGTTCTAAAAGGATGGGCTTTGTACCTTCAAAGTTTCCAGCTGATTAGAAAAGGATTAATAAGATCAAAACTAAGTGTTTCAGTGGTTTCTGTTTTTATGAGAATGCATTAAAATGTGTTAAAAAATAAAGATTTCAAGGTGCTTCTAACATATGCAGCATAAATGATTCAACCACGTTTATCAATAAATCCCCTAATTTTATATGAAAACAAACTGTCCTCACTGATAGAAAGTTTCTGTCTTGTCAGCTGCATTGCAAGTAACTGGGGTAGAACATAGAATATCAGGGGTGAACCAGAGGTGGGTTCCTACCAGTTCTAACTGATTCTTTAGAACCGTTAGTAGCTTTGCGATGACGTCATGGAGCTGGTTCCGTCGGTGTCTCTGTGGGTGCCGTCATCTTGGATTTTGCTTCTGCACATGCGCAGAAGCTAATTTTTGCTTCTGTGCATGCACAGAAGCTATTTCTTGATTGCTGCGTGCGTGCGCATGGCACGACCCTGAGCGAACCGGCAGCAAAAGGATCCAGAACCAACCCCTGGGTTGGACCTTGGAGATCTTCTAGTCTAACCTCCTGCTTAAGCATTTACTTGAGTATTTACTCTGCTTTAATAGCCTATTTAGGTAGAATGGCTGAGCAACTGGAATTAACCCTGGTCAATAAAGCATCTTATACACAACATCAGGTGTTAATACAGCTATCTGGCAAAAGAAAGATATCTTGCTTTTTCTCCTCATGTTCTCTGTTCATCGGGTATAGCCTCAAAATCAAATATTGACCAGATACAAACTCAACAGCCTGGATTTATGTTATTTAATTTATTTCCTGATTTCATCCATTAGGGTCAATCCAGACCATTCAGGCTATGAACATGTAGTCTGTAGATCACATGTCTCAACCTATGATTTATGGTGAAACTTGAAAATCATTGCTGATTCTATGTTATCATTAGGATATGTTCCTGAAAATTTAAAAAAAAATATTTGGGAAAAGATTGTGATTAAAAACATTCTTTCTGATGCTGGAAAGAGAAATTTCATATACATGTAAGCCCAGGTACATTAGGTAGTAGATTGAAATGGACTTGTCAAAATGGTAATACTGTTGATGGTGAAAATGCAGTTGTATTGATGTATTGGGAACATCCACACATCTCCTTAAGTTCCACTCAAAATTGTTCTGCTAACTTTTCTTGAAGGAGATGGCAGGGGCATTTTTTGCTGTAATTTTTGTCAAGAATGCCAAGAAAATTAAACAGTTAGTGTGTACTCCTTCTCCACCCCTTCACCTTTTGTTCTTCTTTCCAATTGTTCATGTCCTCCTTTGCCTGTTCAGATATCTGGCAACCCTACATATAGCAAATCAATGACTATATTTAGTGGTCACATCATTTTTTTTCTCCTAATTTGTAAAATAATTTTATAGACAGTATGGTTAGCTGGCCATACACATAGATACAGCAGTTGACAATGTGGATGATGTAAAATATGTTTCATAGCTAAAGTAACACACATGACAATTTAAATGATTTCTCACAAAACTATAGTATATCTACAGACTAAAACCATCTAGCTGTATCACTGAACTTTATTTATTTATATATCAGATTTTGAGACTGCCCATCTACTTCACAGAACGTCTCTTGGAACAAGTGTCTACATTCTTTAAGAGGAAGAACTGGCAGGTAGAAAGCGGTAAACCAACTGCCGACTAATATTTGGACTTTGAAAAATGATTTTGACAATATTTCTCAGCAAAGCTTAAGACAGTCTGAAGTCTTGAATAAACTTAGGAGTGTGGGCCGAGTATTAGAAAGATAACTGACAAAAGGACAGAGAAGCAGAGAAGGAAATTTGTGAACACTAAAATATGATAGAAGTAGTAGGACTCCTACGGTGATGGATTTTTGTTGCTGTTTCCTTATTGTGGCTGAAACAGAAACAATTTCCACAGCAATTTAGGAGAAATGCAGAGGGCAGAAAGCAGAGAAAATAGAATTTCAAGTAGTAAAAGCAGTGAAGTAGAAGGAGGAGGAAATTCAGGTTTTCTGGGTATTTAATTTTGAATACATTTTAGCATATCATTTGCAAAATAAAACTCAGTGTTAATTTAGGGCTGTATGAATGAAGTAGTAGGTACAAATTTGATGTTATGTAGGGGCCCACATTCATTAAACTGCCCTGTATAGTATACACAGTCTTTTCTAGTCTGAAAACTGATTGAGACCTTCAAAATCTATAACCTGAACATCCAACATGAACAAATTTATAACAACTCTTCTTGAGATTGAGTGTCAGTATTTGCCTAAACAATAATTTCTTAAGGCATAGAACTGTCTTTATTTGTTCCATTATTTCCTTTATGGTCTCAAGTCCAAGTCCCATGTACATGGAGAACTTCAGTATATCCATGCAACATTTCTTTTTCACAAGTTGTATTAATTCTCATAGGCTTCCAAGTGCAATTCAAGGTATTAATTATTACCTATCAAGTTCTTCATATTTCAGGGCTACATTATCTTCAGAACATTCTGTCTCCCAGTCCTTTCTATCAAATGATATCATCTGATGGAATCCACGAACTATGCCTTCTGGGTCATAGCACCTGCCCCAGGGAACAGAACACTCCCCTACAGATGCCCAGTTGTCATAAGGCTTTGAGATTCTGAATTATTCCCTAGGAAGTGCACTGGGTAAGTCCGTCTTTGAAGAAATGAGCATGATGTGTTGTTTTTACTACTACTACTACTACTACTACTACTACTACTACTACTACTACTACTACTACTACTAGTAGTAGTAGTAGTTTTATGGTTGCTTTTTTAATGAGTTGTTAGCCACCCGGTAAGTATTCATGTAAAATGAATGAATGAAATGAAATAATGAAATGAAATGAAATGAAATGAACAAACAGTAATTTCTTGAGTATTGTCTTCTCTGCATTATCACCTGTCTGTGTTATGGGTTTCTTGGAGTTTCTACCTTCCTTTAAAGTAACTACTTTTTACCTGATTTGATCACTAGTTTTTTATGTCCTTTTAGTGTGATGTAAATACAGTGTATCTTTTCCCCCTTTTATTATTGTGACAAACATCAGTCATAAACATTATTACTCAATCATTAATGCTTCTTGGTAGCTTCATGTTTATTGCTTTAAAAAAACTGGAAGGTTGTTGTTGGTTTTTTCAGATTAACTCTTCCCTCCATTCATCATAATCACAAATAGCTCTGACAGTGGCATATGCAATTTTATTTATTTATTTAGCACATTTATATAGCTCCATCTCACATAGTAATTCTGGGCCTTGTATACAATAAAACCAACCAACCAAATTAAAAACAATTAAGACTACAACCAAAACAATTCCCAGGCAAATAGGACCTACAACATCCCTGTTTTGCTGTCCTCCCTAATAGGACAGGGAGATGTAACTGGGGAGAGGTAGTCTCTCAATCAAGGTTTAGGTCATGTTACATAAACATTGTACACATGATCACACCTTGTGGGGCTGCACATTTTTATTTTACAAATTGCCTTGAAAAATTTAACATTGGGGAAAGTATGTCTGTCTCATCATAGAAATAAATAACAACATCAACTCTTCCCTGTTTGTTGCAGAGCCACTAATACATTAGAAAGATAACTCTCATAATTCTCACCCCATATGCTTTATAATAACCTTGTTATCAGGAGAACAATAAAATCAATAAAAGAAGCATAGAAGCATTATAAAAATAAGAACATCATCATTTTTATAGAACCATTTCATAGGTCAGCGGGTGTTAATGACAATATGAAGGATGAGGGACAGGGAAAATGCACTTCTGAACAGGTTGCCTGCCTGCCCTCCTCTTTCTTTAGGGTCCTTCCAGAGGAGACTGGAGTGTATTGGCCCAAGAAAGGTACAAAATATGGTTCAGGCTGAGTGAAAAGAATTGTCACCAGAGACTCTGATCTTTTTAGCAGTTGATGCATGGCATTGCTACATAATAAATTTTCAGGTGAAATAAGTTCAGGATTTATTGCACTGGAATCATCAGAAAAACTAAGAGTCCTAAGAAAGGTTAGGCCTCTTACTCCTCATATATTTCCTATTATTCATGATTACCCACTTAGTATTTTATAGCTGTCTGGAAATGGTTTTTAACTGTTACATTTTTTTTAACAAATGATAAAAATAAATCTTGCTTCTCTTCCCCAACTCCCCTCCATCTTAGCTAAGATAATAAGGTGAAAATTCTCAAAAGCAGGGCTACAACATGCAAGAATTACAGTTTTCTTATTTGCCACCCCAAATTCAGGTCAGACAAACTTTAGTCAAGTTTTAAGACTCCATGAGGATTGAAGGATAATATAAATGTGTGAACTAGCACTAGAAAGTTTGAACACATTTTCAAAGGTGGGTACCTCAGTATAGATTAGTTCCCGCACCAGGTCTTTTGTTGGGGTTCACTCACTGTCTTTGCTAAGGAGAAGAGAGAAATGAGATGGTTGAGCTCTTTCTTTAACACATTCCTTAACCAGAACTGTGTTTTTCCTCTCTAGATTTATTCATTAAAACACCTTTTCACCTAATCTCTGTGAATTTATTGCATCCAAACCCAGAATTTATACTTAAAATTTTCTGTGGCAAAATACCCATCACTGAAACATTTGGCACAGATTTATCATAAGTAGCTCTGATGCAAGAGGAAAAGGCTGTTTTCAGACTAAGGTTCATTTAGTGGAATAATTGGGCAGGGTGTCCATTACTGAGAAATGAAATGGAAAATAGGGCATCTTAAGGAATTATATAATTAGTGAGGTGACATTATTGTGCAAATGGCAATTATCCCAAATTTCATAATAATGTAAATCATAAAGAAAATTGATCCTCTGAATATAAAGTTGCATTGAGGTCTAATAAAACAAGGTTTGATCAAACTTCTGAAATTATCTACATCAGGTCAGAACATATGTAAGACCCACAAATAAGATATGGTAGCCTTTGTGTATCTCTGTGCATTTGAATCTTTGTACATATGTTCTTAATGTCTCATTGACATTCTTTAACTCAATTACTTGATGTTAATTGTCCTTTTTCTACTATTAAAATCATCTGCCCAAGTCAGTTATGTGGTAGGACATTGAAAAATTCTAGAATTAGTCTTTAAACTGATCCAACAAGTTACCGTATTTTTTGGACTATAAGACACTCTGGACTATAAGACGCACCTAGCTTTTGGGGAGGAAAACAAGGGAAAAAATTCTGCCTCTGCCCCCCAGCATCCATCCAGTATTCATCTGGCCCGTTCGCCATGGCCCGTTCGCCATGGCCCCTTCACCGAGGCGGCAGCTCATTCTAGAACAGCTGATCGGCGCTGCACCAACACCCCTTCTCCCACCACAATATTCACTGTATAAGACGCACAGACTTTTCCACCCACATTTTTTGGGGGGAGGGAAGTGCGTCTTATACTCCAAAAAATATGGTATATGCCTGCAAGAGCAGCCATAGGAAATACAATGCAGATTAATTAACAAGAAAATTTTGTGAGTCAATCAAAGGATTAAGGAATTAAAGAACATAGACATAGAACAGCTAATAGAAAATTAAAAGCAAATAAGAAATGTTAAGGCTACTTGGACAAGTCTATGTTTTAGGTTAGAACTTGCAGAAAGTATAAAAGCCTTTACATTAAGAAATACAATGTTTAAATATTACAATGTGCAAATAGAAAAAGGACCACTCATATTGGAATGCCATCAAGCTACATTCCATGAAAGGAATCAGAAAGCAGGTGTATTATTCAGATGTCATTCATCAACCATTGGAAAGTGCTTTGTTGTGAGAGCAGGAGAGTGGCTCTTGGTTGCCCCTAAGTGACAAGGTAATAGAAAGGGAGGAATGATTGAAAGAAAGACCCACTGAAATAAGAAGTTATTTATTTTGTCAACAGAATTTACTGCTTTACAGTTAGCTCCTTAGCAGAGTTGCAGTGGATCAAGGCTCTCAGATAGATGGCAGTGAGAAGACTTTAATCCCTTTAAGTGGTCACTTGTTTTCAGAGCCTATGTAATATTTTGCACACAGTTCAAACTAAGGGGTGTAATAATAGTAGAGATAAGGTTGAATTGTTGGATTGTTGGTGTTTTCTGAGCTTGATGATATTACCTAGCCTAGTAATAAAATATCTTTACAACCACACTCAGAGATTACCAACAACCCAATAGTTCAACCTTGAGCTACATATATTCTCTACTATTGGAAATAGAAAATACTGATCAAACCTTGAATGAATTGCTCTTAAAGTTTAAAGAATCATCTTTTCTCAATATAGAGTATTTTGTTTTTACGCACTATACAGTTGTCAAGTCAGTGTTGGTAGCAGAATTAGCTACAGTGCAGGCCCAGGAGATCTTAAGTTGACAAACCACCAGAGCATAACAGCCTGCTTTTTGGAAGCTATCCAAAAAACATTCTTCTGGAAGGGCTTCAAGAGTTGACAATGCTAAAGGCTAATTAAAGAGGGCTTGGCAATCAGTACTGAAGATTCTCTTATCGGGGTTTATTTATATGTTGAATACAAATATCCTTGGTCCTATCATTTTTATTCAGTAGTAATGATTTAACATGCCAATCAATTCATGGCATGAATTAATTGGCAGCAATTCCAAATATTTCACCATTTTGAACAAAATAGATGATATTATTAATGTTTTGAATTAAATTATCATTCTAAAGGTGTTCAGAAAAGCTAGTAGCCATTCCATCATTTCAACATTAACCAACATTATGGACTGAAATGTGCAGGGTGTGCAGAGATGTGCAAATAATTATTTCTCACCATAAATAGTATTTGAGAAGACTGTTTGAGAAGGACATGTACTTTTTTACTGGCAACATTTAACTTTCTAGAATTAGAATTAGAATTTTTTATTGGCCAAGTGTGATTGGACACACAAGGAATTTGTCTTGGTGCATATGCTCTCAGTGTACATAAAAGAAAAGATAAGTTTGTCAAGAATCATAAGGTACAACACTTAATGATAATCCGGGTACAAATAAGCAATCAAATCATAGTAGGAACCAGTCAATATAAATTGTAATTCTATTTGAGGTTAAAGGCCTAGCTCTACTGGGAATCAGTAGATTGGCGTCCCTTTTCTCTCCAGGGACAGTCAGTGGGTTAGGATAAATCTGGATCTATAACTGAGGCAAGGTTTGACTGAAAGAAGAGTTACATAAATGTTGATAAAATTATCTAGTTTCTTATTAATTAATAATTTTTTAAAAATCAAAAATATCAGCACTAAGGAGATAGTGATTTACCAAAAAGTGATCACTGCTATAGCTGTTTAGCTTTTAATTTAATTCAGAATGTTGGGATGAAAATATGTGTATTTACACTGCTTTTGTTTGTTTATTTTTGTCTCCTCTGCTTCAAATAATATCAATGATTCCAATTTATATTAGGTCTGGATACCAATTCTGAATATTGTCTTCTTGTTGAGGTATGGGCTCATCTGAAGAAAGCTGATCAGGTTTACTCTGTTAGAAGCCATCAGAAAACAAAGAATTAAATTTGTTGAGATCAAGACTGCCAAAATTCAATGCTATTTAATATTGATATGACGTAGGTAAGAACTAATGAAAAACTATAAGATAAAGTGGATGCAAATTTTCAAAGAAATGGTCACAGTATAAGAATAGAAAAATTATCAATTATATCTATAACATTTATTCCGAGCTACAACTTAAAAAACCATGTAGATAAACCATACAGTAACAAATTTTAGAAATGTCACCAAACAGAAGTAATATTTCACCATATATGGTGGATCTGTAAAAAACCTCAAAAGTATTGGAAAATTATTCATAGCATAAGGCAGAAAAATTTGTAAGTTAAATATGAAATGAAACCACAACTTTTTTACTAGATATAATCCAAGAGAAAACCAGTAAGAAATATCTTAGTGATTGAGATGCATGCTCACAAGAACAAATCTGCACTTGTTCACAAAACAGCATTGGAAGAAAGGTACAATTACAACAATATCTGATTGGGACCTAATGCAACAATGGTAACCATCACAGTATATACATATTCACAATAGAAGTTTAACCAAATGTAAGCAAAAATGAGTTTTATATATACAATTTCTCATGCAAAATGGCAAATATAAATAGTTACAATTTGGATTCTTTGGGGGCCTACCTGTTTAAAAGCATAGCAATAGCAATAGCACTTAGACTTATATACCACTTCACAATGCTTTACAGTCCTCTCTAAGCGGTTTACAAAGTCAGCATATTACCCCCAACAATCTGGATCCACATTTTACCAACCTTGGAAGGATGGAAGGCTGAATCAACCTTGAGTCAGTGAGAATCGAACTGCCAAAATAACTGGCAGCCAGCAATCAGCAAAAATAGCCTGCAGTACTGCATTCTAACCACTGTGCCACCATGGCTCATCATTAAACATCATAAATTATGAGAATTAGTAAAAGAGGGAAGTTAGAAACCAACTATTTTTTTCTTTATTTTTCTTTCCTTGTTTTATTAACATTTTAAATCATTGTTTATTAGTGATACAGTTATTGCTATCATTAATGATCTAAGTTATCTAAATTACATATATCTTATAACAGTATAATAAAACAATTTTTAAATACTATTTACTATATTACCGGGGGGGTGTACATACACAAATACACAGACTTTATATTGTCTCATTGCTTCTTTTTAACTATTCCATTGGTGTCATAAATAATTTTTAAAATTTGTTCTTTACTGTGAATTTATAAAGAAATAAATAATCAATTTAATTTGATACATGTGAAACAGTTACTTTAAATTTGGATACTTTTGGAGTATACAACCTTGAGTTGTAGCATCTGAATAATTTTGTATTTTATTGAATAAGACTGATTCTGAATAACCAGATCTTAACAGCTTTCTGGATGAAACAGAAGTTGGAGTTATTTGGATTACTGGAGGGGTATTATTCCAAAGGACAGGCATTATGACTAGGGATCCCACTAGGTGACACTTTTTAATGGCTCATGAAAAAACCCCATTCTACTTAATCTCATCTAGATCCATACATCCCAGGCATTGTTTATTCTTATATTGGTTTGCTGAGCAAGCCATTGAGATGTGGTTCAAACTCAGTGCTATGCATAAAACTGTAATGGCTACTTTAGGATCTGCATGCAGCTCATATATATTCTCCTAAAAATGTTCAACTCACATTTCACTAAGTAGGTTGGATATCTATGACTGGCTAAATAGAATTTTCAGTTAAGGAAGGAAGGACTAAATGTTGCAAGTATATGTTTCTGCATGTTTGAGAGCTCTCCTATGCAGCAGACTTTAGCTGCTTGTCTTCTGGTATTCCATCTGGACCAGACCTACCATGGTTCTTGACTTATTCCTAAATAGGTCACAATTCCTCTGCTTCTTTATTCCTGCTAGCCATGCTAGGAAAGCAAGCCCCATTTATCTTCCTTTCTTTAGACATGAACATTAAAAAGATGAAAGTTTTGAAGATCGGTGTGGAAAAATACAGCAATTTTACACTTCTTTCAGTCATTTCAGTCAGATGGGAACTCAGGTAAAAACAGAGAAGAGGAAAGGTCTACTTTTTACTGTGCAGACAGACACATCTTTGAGAGGCAAATTTCTACCTCTACTGAGGTCCTCCTTCCCATTCATTTTTGCTCACTCTAATAATCAACTACGTATTCAGTGTTCACATTCATACTAAGCTTCCCACCTTAAGTTACATGATCACAGGCCCTCTCCTAAATTGCCTGTCATAACTGTCTCCATTCATCTAGAAATAGCCCTTTCAGATCAAACTTTTAGCGATGGCTGGCACTCGGTGTCAAAGTTTCATTAATCAATCATAAGGTGGACATGATGTGAATGCACACACACACACACACACACACACAGAGAGAAATGTTTCTGGAAAAGGTTAGTATTATTCATATCCATTTAGCATTTTACAAGACTAAGTAAACTAGAGCAATGTTATGCCACCATCTTTTCATTTTATTTATTTATTTATTTATTTTTGGCCTTCTGTGAATTATTTGAAAGGCTTATCCATTCCCTAAAGGATGTCTTGGACTTGTTTCTCTAAAAGCATAAAATTACCTAGAGCTTTAAGGTGAAGGATATTTTAAACCCAATCATTATACGGCATGCCTCCGTTTTAGATGTTAAAAAGTGTTGATTAGTTTTATTGATAGAATTCTCAGTGGTATTTATCAGCAGCATGAAATGTTGTCAACCAAATGGGTTAGCCTAGGTTGACAAGGTCCCAAATTAGGAATTACACAAGAAGATGGATTGTTTTTCAGTGTTCATCTAAACCTATAATCTTGGTTTAAAATATCTCATTTAAGAAGAACAGCAGGGATGAAGGCAGGTTTACATTCAGCTTGATTCATAGAGTATAATTGAACAATTTGATATGTCCTACATGAACATTAAAAAGATTGTTGTAAGGAATATCCTACTGGGTTTGGTTCCAAGTGGGGAAAAAGACACTGGAAGCATGGTGACTGCTTGGAAAGATGGTTTAATGGTGGACAGCAGGACCACATGGTTTGAGGTCCTGGAGAAAAGGCGATCACATGTTTCAAGATGCTGAAGAAGAAAAGAAAAAGTGTTGCTGAGAGTCCCTGAGTTTTTTATACCCTCTGTTGGGCCCCACCTCAGAGTTTCCTGTTCCTGTATAAGAAATGCGCTCTGATTAGTGGTCAGATTCCCAGGGGGCGGGTGTCTTAGCTAACTCTGTAGGCTTTTGTCTGTGTCCCACCAGGCTTGGCTGATGTAATCTTCTCAGGTGCCATGTGGTGAGATGGGCAGAGGGCTAATCCTATCTTTATTATGTAGAATAGACTGCCCATTGACAAAGGTGGGGGGATGAGTGAGTTTGCTCTTGTCTTAATGGTCCATTGACAAAGGTGGGGGCTATTAAGAGTTAGTCTATTTTCTGCCTAAAAAACTGTTTCTCCATTTCTCAGCCAGGGAAATATAATATTCTGCCTTTTTAAATATTTCCTAAAATATTTCATTCCTCTAGGAGGGGGGTAGGTGCTAACTTCCTACAATTCATAGAGTATAATTGAACAATTTGATATGTCCTACATGAACATTAAAAAGATGAAAGTAAGAAAATGCTGAATATACTGGGGCTATCTTTATTATTTAGTCTAGCACTGAAAGCAAGGGTCAGCTATTTCAATATATCCGTTTGTTGGTGATGGAGAAAAATAGATCAATGAGTGTGTTATCGTTATTGATATATCACTGTGAATGGAGCCATAATTATACCTTAGAACAAATCCACTTAAACAATAGAATTTAAATTAATTCTGAAAGGGTCAATCTAAGCTATTATCTTTAAATACTTCTGACACCTGTTCACAAAATGTAAATTTTAAATTGCAATAATCTTGTATCAAAGGCCCTGTGAAATTTGTCACTAATTACTTCTGTTTAAAAATATATATCTAACCCAGAACTTCCCAAGATACCTGGAAACTATATGAGCTATATAAGATATTTGTAATTTTATTTTAAAGAAACCTATTTTATCAAAAGAGAAATCTTCATGTTTTCCTTTAATTTTAACTCTAGGTGATAGTTCAGTGCTGAATGTATACTTTTTAAATCTTTAATATAAAAATATTAGACTAGACTAGACTAGATCTTTAAAGCAAAACAAGTAAGACAGAGGTGGGTTCCTCCTGGTTTGGATCAGTTCGTCCGAACCGGTAGCGACCCGCTGGTGACATCACGATGATGTCACGGATCCGGTTTGGTCAGTGCCGGTCCATGGGCACCGCCATCTTTTTTTTTTTTGAATTTTTTTTATTTTTAATTTTTTGATATATTTTTTTGAATTTTTTTTCTCCTGCGCATGCGCAGAAGCCGAGTTTTTGCCATCTTGGTTTTTTTTTAATTTTTTTGCACTGCGCATGTGTGCGTGCCCACGAGGCGCAGCCACGTGGTGTGGGAGGAAGCGAACCGGCAGTGAGGTAAGTTAGAACCCACCCCTGAAGTAAGAACAGCTACAGATAGGAAAGTGATCCGGATAAAGATTCATAACTCAATTTGGGATTGGATTACACTCAAGAATCATAATCAGATGTTTAAGGAGGGTAAGGCATTAAGACAATATGCAGGAAAACGTGTAACAGGAAATAATCTCTATTACTTACACAAAAATTGTACTATTGCCAGTTAAGAAAAGATATTGAGACATTGTTACCTTAGATCCCAATTACATGAAAGATCCACAACCTTGCTACAGTTTGTATAAGCCTTAATTGTGTATAGCAAAAGACATATCTTTCAATATTCCCACTAACTGGTTTAAGGTCTTGACTTTGTATGGTAAGAAGATTACAGGAATGCCTGAAGGACAATTCTGGGTCTGAAACCAAATGCCCCCATGCAAATTAAAGCTGCAAGAAATCCTTTTCATCGTATTATTAATTGTGTAATTAATGCATCCCTGTGTACTGATAAGGATAATGCCATGTAATTAATTTTTTTAAAGAATTAAAACCTCATCTTTATCAAGTCTCATGGTCCACTTTCATGTTTATAGCTGTGAATATAAATCCGCTTATCTAATTATGACATGACTAGTTTCATTGTTCAAAAGAAACCACTCTAGAGTTTGTTTTATTTTATGTTATTAATAATCAGATTCTCAATTTTAAAAATCACCAAAGACCAAAAGGACTAAGTTTTAAGAGCCTTTTTAAAAAGCTTATCAGTAAAATTTGTCTGCTGGTTTGGATAAGGTGTAGTTTAGTTCATTTGTTTGCTATGCCTATTTTTTCTTCCATGATTACCCATTCTGTTTACAAAAAGTCTCAATTAGCATTTGAATAGGAACTCAGAGAGCAGACCGGTTGAGAATTCTTATAGAACTAATTTGGCAGAGCTCCTTCATTCTCTTTCTCTCCCCCTCCCATTACAGTCTCTTTCTTCGCCTCTAATCAAGTTCCAGTTATTAAAGCCAGAATAAAAGAACTGATTTTCTATTACACTGATGCGAGCTGAACAGAGCCCTGTTTTGCCTTTTCTTTCAGCTGTGCTAATTGGACTCAAAGGAAATATTTATTTTATAATAGCAAGTGAAGAATTCATTACATTATATAGTGAAGAAAAAAATATGAAATTACCAATAGCAGTGGGCAGAGCTGAACAGAGCCCTGTTTTGCCTTTTCTTTCAGCTGTGCTAATTGGACTCAAAGGAAATATTTATTTTATAATAGCAAGTGAAGAATTCATTACATTATATAGTGAAGAAAAAAATATGAAATTACCAATAGCAGTGGG
>QLTV01000023.1:35832-64200 GCA_003457575.1 Thermophis baileyi | reverse complement strand
GGCACCTAGAAGCCCAGCGGAACATACGTGGCAAATTTCAAGTTTGTAGTCTTTACAGTTCTGGAGATTTCGTGATTAATGCGTGAGTGGTTTTCGCTTTTATATATACATACACACACACACACACACACACACGCGCACGCGCACGCACACATATATAGATAGATAGATATAGATATAGATATAGATATAGATATAGATATATATAGATAGATAGATAGATAGATAGATAGATAGATAGATAGATAGATAGATAGATATATAGATAGATAGATATATATAGATATATATATAGATATATATATATATATATAATCCCGTCCTATTCAGGGCACTTTACTTAATACTTCCTTACTAATAATAGTATTATAAAATTATCAAATTTAATGACTTCTAGTGGAGAACTCTTGATCATCATAATAATACCCACAGATCTCTGGACAGACTTTTGAGAAGTTTGACAAGCCATGGAGAATGTACTGATTTATCTGGAGAAACCAATGTCCTAGCATGATCAGCTGTATGTCACTTTAAGCTGAGTTTTTTTTAAAAAAGATAAATATAAAATATAAAGAAAAAAGATATAAGATAAATGTAAAATAAATGATTTCTCTAATAAGAGATTTGAGTATTCTTAGAGAATGGCAGATCAGCCACAAATGTTGTCATCAAAAGTGTACTTTGTTAGATTAAAAAAAAAAACTATATTAGTCTATCTGTGTATCTTTCTTCTCTAGTAAAATTATGTTTTCTTGTTTAATTTTAAAACCAAAACAATAGTAATTCACCTGTAGTAGTCATTTTGTTTCTCTGTTTAGATAAGGAAATAACTCTGAAAGGATGATCGAACAGGTCATGGTTGTCTAGTGTACTGTATGAAGAAAAGTACAATGGAAGATATAATTAATTTAGGTTGATAGTATACCATAATTTAGCTTTGCCTACATATTTTCAACATGTTTAACTGGTTAAGCTAAAGTGCCTTAAGCAATCTCACTTCCCATCCTATAGATGATTGGTGAGGATGGTGGGAGGTTTCTGGCCTTGGGAATTGAAGACCCTAGATATGGGGATGGGACTGCTGTTGAGGAGATGGGGGACACCCAGGTATTATGGTGGTGAGAAGCATGGGAGATATGGTGGGAGATGGAGAAAGGACCATTTTCTAGGAAAATGAGACCATTATTTTATTTTGGTCTTGCATTCCTGCTTCTCAATCTCAGCCCCTGTATCTTATTGACTTTTCTTCTTTCCATAATCTATTCTGGCTGACATTGAAACTTTTTTTTTACATGCTATATGTTATCATCTCTGGTTACAAGAATAAACTTACTAAATAAATTAGCAAATTGACATTGTAATCCTATGTATACTTACTTGGGAATGATCTAAGTGCAATTTACTACTGAATGCATGATCATGTATAACACATTTTACTTTTTCACTTCTATTATTTTCTTCATTTTAATATTTAATCTTTTTCTTATGGGCTGTATTCCAAGTAATGTGATCTAGGATCAAGGATGTACTTTGAAATGGGTAAAATTCATTTTGCTTAAAATATTATTTTAAATATGATTATTTCATATATTGAAAATATATTTCATGTATTTACCTTTTTTCCTGTTTTATATCACATTAATGATATGCTTTTAATATGTTGGCAACTTTTAGTGGAAATATGGAAATATTAGTGGACTCATCCCAACATCACAGAACTAGAATTTAATTTAGGTCACCAAGTCAAACTGCAGTGGAGGGATCAAAATGGAAGCTCTCACCACAGATGGCTATCCAGCTTCTGCTAAACATATCAGGGAATGAGAATTTACTACATATCTAGGTAAGTGGTTCCAATGTCAGACTAGCTCTGAAAATTTACTTGTCGAACATCTGTAGCTCCTGTTTTAATATAGTAGCTGGTCCTGGCTACTGGGGTACAGGGAATATCCAAAGCAGGGTTCCTCCATTTTCTTTCCAGTTCAGTTTTAGCAAACCTGCTGCCAAGTGCTTTGAGGAAACTGTGGAAGACAAAGCTTTAAAGAGATGTTTTCACCCTCTTTCCACAAAACTAAAATTTACTTGAATTTAATTTCTAGTATATGTATATGTACCTTTAATTCAGCATTGACTCCTGGTGACTGCCTGGACAAGATCATGTAGTTTCCTTTTTCTTTTCAGATGTGGATTGCCATTCCCTGTTTCTTACAGCTGTGAGAGAGTGATTGGCACGAAGTTACCCAGCTGGCTTTATGCATAAGGCAGGACTACAACTCATGGTCTCCGGGTTTCTAGCCTCATGCCTTAACTACTACACCAAACTGACTGTCCTTGTCTAGCAGTTCTCCTCATTTGCCAGCCATGCTTCCAGTCTTGACTTTCCTTTCTTTTTTCATACATAAAATATGCCTTGAATCTGAATCTTGCACACTATTACTTGGGTATGTGTGTGTGTATGTATGTGTGTTAAGGTTGATGCCTGGAAGAATTTCTGTGTTAAAGGACTATTCTTAGAATAGGCAAGAAATAGGCAAAGAAAGAAAATAGGATTCACCTATTTTCTCAGGGCTTTTTTTTCTTTAATCCCAAACCAGTAGTGAAATCCAAATTTTTTTACGACCGGTTGTGTGGGCGTGGCTTGGTGGGCGTGGTGTGGCTTGGTGGGCGTTATTCCCTCCCCTCTCCTGGGGGAAGGATATTGCAAAGTCCCCATTCCCTCCCCACTCCTGGGGGAAGGATATTGCAAAATCTCCATTCCCTCCCCACTCCTAGGGGAAGGATATTGCAAAATCTCCATTCCCACGCCACTCTGGGGCCAGCCAGAGGTGGTATTTGCCAGTTCTCCGAACTACTCAAAATTTCCACTACTGGTTCTCCAGAACCTGTCAGAACCTGCTGGATTTCACCCCTGTCCCAAACCTAAAAACCATTGAGTAACTGATATTTTCCCTCCATGGTTTCTAGATTTGGAAAGCTCTCCTCTTGATTTTCTTGTTACAAGCATGAAGTGTTCAAAACCATGTGAAGGTTCTACTTCATGGTCCTCCCAGCACCCTTATAGGCAAGTTACTTGCATTGTGCCAATGCACAAAAGGCATTTCTAATCAAAGCTCTGCACTGGATAAATAACTTCACTACAAAAGGAGGGGAGTGAACAAATGGTACTGGATTATGCCAATAACTCTTCCTTACAGAACAACAAAATATCAGGCTAAGTATTTTAGTCACAAAAGAAAAGGGTAAGCTGGAAAGAATATTTGATAGCTTGATTGCAAATGAGAGATTTCATCACAGTCCAGCTGGTGCTAGCCACAGAGACTATTGGATCATTTGTATTAAAATAGCTGATTAATGGCGCTCATTTTCAAAGAAATGTTTGCCCTCTAGCACTGGTAGGGATAAGTTTATATTTGTTGCTTTCTAACAAAAGGGTTTTCAACAGACCCGTTAGCATAATGAGAATGTTTTATAATGTTAAAGAAGATTAAGAGGACAGCCAAGCATTTTTTGGTTGTCATAAGAACAACTTTTCATGAATTTTGTTTATTGAGTTTGCTGTAAATTAATTACATATACTGAAGACAAAGATGCTGATTTAATTTGAATATTTGCTTGGTTTTGTTTGAACAGCCTGAAAGTTATTTCAAGATTAACTGCTTTAATTAAATTAATAAAACAATTTGATGTAGGGTTACCTTCTAAAGTGGAATGAAAATAGCTTTAGAATAAATGTGTTTCTCAAATGTGTAATTAAATGTCACATTATTATTGGCAGCCACCATGAAATAAATCTTATTTTTTGGAAGTTAAACCACAATTAAATAGTATTACCAGACTATATATAAAATATTTTTTTAAAAAAACATGTGGATGAGGTAGCAAAAAGTTATTTTAAAATCAATTTGAAGACTGAAAATTTATTGGAATGTGATAATTTATTTGTGATATTATTACAATAAATTGGGCTATGCAAAACTTTGAAAGAGTGCTTCAGTTTGACAAAATTTCAGTTGAATAATTTCATTGGGGAAGATTCATGAATCAAGGTAATTATAATAATTATTTTTATCAATGAATTAAATTAGATGGCTTTAAAGTCCTTAGTCTTTCATAGCACTCTGCAGATTTAGTTGTTTTTTTATTATTCTGATTAAAAACAATATACAATGTTGAGTTTCAGTTCCATATGTGGAGAATGCTGACAGAAATTTGGTATTGTAATGGGGTCTCTAATATTGACAAAAGCAGTCAGCTAATTAGATTTATTACTTCACTAAAATCTCTGCCAATGAGAATTCTTTAAGTGTGGGAAATCTAGCATTACTTTGGGTTTCATTCACTTTATAAGCTATTGATTTATTCAGGGTGAATGGAAAGAAGTCTTAACTTTATTCTTTTATGTTTATGCTTCCAACTTAAATGGGAATTCAACTCAACTCTCAATATTCTGAAGAAGAGTCCAAGACTCAGCTTACTTTGAAAATTTTCATGACTGGGTCAGGTTTATGTCTCTCGACAATGAGTAAATTGGTGCCAGGTGCTGGCCTTGAAGTTTTCTGCTCTAAATATAGGAACAGATTTGCTGCAGATCTCTTCTCTGTGCCAATCTCTGTTATCCATAGTGTATTTCCTGCTTCTTTAGTCCCTGATAACATGGAATTTTGCTAACAAATCACAACTGCAACCCAAACAAGTCCTGCAGTGATGCAAACACTCTTTCCAGGAAGGACTAAGTTTGCTAACTTATTATGCCAGCCTCCTGGCATCCCAAAAACCTCAGTGACCAGGCTTAGTAAAACTATATCAACCCACACAAGGCTAATCAGTGGTCATTACAAGTTCTACTCAGAGGAATCTAAGTTTCATCAATATGTCCTGTCTACTATAACATTCATTAAATTAATCAGTGATATTAAGTCGTTATTAGAGAGGGGATCATGCTTGTAAAGTCATCATTCCAACTCACTTGGTACCAGATCTCAATGTTAAAGTGAAAAAAATTAATCAACTCATGTCAAATATTGCTCATACAAAGACTATTTAAATAGATGTTAAAAGTTTGTATTTTTAAAGTGGAATATAACAATATCTACACTGGTTTGGTCAACTTCTCTATAGACTTTTTGTGAGGTTTTTGGTTTCTTCATTGCCTATGTTAATCTGATATTTTGGGTTATGTCCTGAACCAAGTTTGGTAAGACCTAACCTAACCTCAGGTAAGGAAACATTAATGGCATTTAGTTCAATCAACTCTCACAACTTCTCTCAGATCAGCCTTCTTGTTGAAAATAAGCAAGGGGAAATACACATATAAGCGGTTTTGAATTTGTAATATAAATGTAGAAAACATAATTAGATGAAAAAGGTATTGGGATGGGGGAGATTATTGTGGTTAAATTGCAACAGAAGCATTAAAAGATTGAATGCCCAGCATCACATTAGGTTCCCCATCTTAATTCAATATCCTGTATTTATTTTGCAGCATTCATGGTCCTTGAGCCATTAAAAGATTTCATGAGTGAGGTGAAGAATATAACAACTTGTTTTTAAACATTATGGACACGGAGAACTACTCTAAGATAAAATTTATTGCTGACTGAAAGCTTATCCATCTATCCTCATTTTATATTATTGATATGAAAGCAAACTTTCACTAAAGGGTAGCATGATTTCTTGTGCTCTCCTTTGCCTTTCTGGTCATGTTTCTCATTATTGCTTTTCTCAGTCAATTATAGTTGTAGAATTTCCATTAAAGCCAAGGGGGAACTGGTCCAAGAAAACTAGGAATGCAGGCCAGAGATGAAGCATCAAAATATTTTGTGTAAAAATACTTGCCTACCCCAAGGTCAAGTTCATTTTGTTCTCTATAACCTCTTCTATCAATGCCATTGGTTGTTTGCCTGACACAGAGATTCTCTTGGTTGTTGTTATCTCTTGGTGTCTTTTCTCTCTACCTATTGTGCTGCTGGCTCTAATAAGCATGTGGCAGAATGAAGGAAAAGAGGTCACAGCCATTCTTAGAGGCCAAAGGAAGAAGGCAGGCTACAGATTATATTTTATATTTGGATATTTGGAGTGATATTGATGTAAATGCTAATAGAACAAGTGGAAATTGCCCAAAAGGAAGTTGAAAATGTACATTTTAGTAGTGAGGGGCAATGAGACAAAGCTATGGGTAGTTCATAAATGTAATAGAAAGCAACAAATTTCACATTTGTCTAAACAATTTTACTTGACTCACTAGAAGTTATTTTAATTAACAATATTGACTTAAACTGCCTTATGCATGTGCATTGCTATTAAGCCTTTTACTTGGAACAGAATATATTTATATAACAAAGAAAGATTAAGTCACAAAATATATAGCTGGTTTTAATTCTTATACCCTTTAATAATAAACAGTACTTTGATGTTCATTAATCGGAGCTATGACATTTAAATACAAAGAGCTGAACAAAAAGTAGGCTTTTGTGCATTGTTTAAGATTTTATACTATGGATTTGTTTATAAAGAGATTACCATTATCTTATTGCATGCATTAGGGGAACTTACAACTATTTAAACAAGGTACAATAATGTATAATAAAAGATGTTAATATGTATAATAATGTATAATAAAAGATGTTAAAACTAAATTAAGGGGAAAAACATAATGATTTAATGTCTACATAAAAATTAGATCATTTCAGAGACAGCTCTCCATCTAGCCAAAGCCAAACAGAGAGGAAGAATCAGGCTTCAGCAAGCATGATGCACCACAATAGTGATAGAATCAATAATTGTTCTTCCTTTAGATAGGAAGCAGAGATGGGAAGCAGAGTAGATGTTCTGTCCTCACTATACATTAGACTGTGTGCAGCTTGACATGCAGCTAAACCCACCTATCCTCCAATAAAACAGACCGTGTGTGTAGATCTGAATGCTTTATTGAAAGAACAGGATATGATGAAACTGGGGAAAATAGGAATACATACAATGAGAACCAAATACAAGACAGGCAGTATTGAGTTACTGCTGAACATAACAATTAATAAATACAAATAATTTAAATCTTACCATCAATGCTCTGTGTGTGGGATGTGGGTTTGTCCTTGGATGACCATGTGCCGCAGATTAAGATGGATTCTTCTTTGTGTGTTTGCCTTCTCCAAATGCTAAAGGAAATGGAGACTGGCTTCCCAATGTGCACTTGTTTTGAGAGTGCGGGCTTATTGGTAAAGAGGTTGGGTCAGCTTCAAACAATATACTTGGGTATTTGTCTCTCCGGCCACTAGATGGGGCTAGAGAGCAGCAACAGTATATAAGGATCGTATATTGGGGCATATTTGTCCCTCCGGCCACTAGATGGGCTAAAGAGCAACAACAGTATATAAAAGTTATATGCTTGGGCATGACAGTAGATCTTTCTGACCACTTGGAAGAGGAAGGAGATAGGTAGCACGATACAAAAGCAGAAAGGATATTTCTCCCATATCTTTGATATGTTGCCAATCAGTGCTGATTTACAGAATAGATATCAGCAATATATTTGCCCACAAAAATGCTGATTTCATACGGGATACATTGGTAAAATATGACAAAGAGGCAAAGTATATGCTTGCCCAACCACACATACTGACCTAACCATGAAACTACACAAAAATATAATCAATAACCATTAATAATCCTAGAACCATTTCAAGCAAGAGAGAAAACACCACTGTTATATAGCTAATGTTCCACTGTTGAGTAACTCTTACTTTCAGGAAATTCCAGCTAAATTCAGCCCAAATGACCTTTAAAATAATCAACCAAATATACTGTTCTTAACTTCAACCAAAGAAGCACTGTCTCCTCATGGAGGTAGTAGCCCCTTACATATTTATAAATCACTATCATATCTCTCCTCAGTCTTCTCATTTGCAAGATAAGTATTCCAAATGCTTTGAAATGCTTCTCCATGTCCTTTTAAAGTGTGTGTGTGTGTGTGTGTGTGCCTTCAAATCAGTTTTCATTCCTGGTGACTGCCTGGACTGAGTTTTCTTGGCAATATTTTAGGAGTGATTTCCCATTGCTTCTTAAGGCTGAGAGAAAATGATTGGTTCAAAATCATCCAGCTGGCTTCATGCCTAAGGCTGGACCTGAACTCACAGTCACCTAGTTTCTAGCCTAGTGCCTTTATGACTGCACCAAATTAGCTCTCTTTTAAAGTTTGGTGCTTGTAACTGGCCAAAATACCCCATGTGTAATTTAATCTATATATAAAATGCAAGATTCAGAGGGTTGTTTAAACTGCTGGATCACTCAATTTGCTCATATTCCATTAGTAGCCCATTAATGTGTATGTTGTTGCCAAATCTCCCTGATCCTGTATTAAGGAATTTGACTCTTATCAGACACGTGATCATCATCCTGTAGATTGACATTTAAGCCTACTAAGGTCATTTTGAATTGTTTCTTTGTCCTCTAAGATTAATTAACCAAATTTCATCAAACATAGAATGAATGGTAGAGCATCCATTTAGGGACATAGTTAATAAATCAGAAAAAAGTTACATAATTATTGGACTCCCCAAATAATGTTTTAAACAGGATGGATATTTTTTTTTACAAACAATTGATCTCAGGATTCTCCCTCCGCCTCCCCCACCAGCCAGTAAACTACACATGCAAAGAAACACAATAATTAAGTAAAGATTAAAGGGTTTTTTCCCCATCAAATCCCTAACTCCTATCCAGAGTTGTTTAAGAAGAATCAGAGTAACAGGTCTGTTCATGTTCATTAGTCAGCAAATTGTTTTTAATTCTCTGAAATGGAACAAATTAAGAGGACAAACTTGCTATGATTTCTTCCCCTCTCCCATTAAATCCAGACTTGTATAGACTTCACACATTCTGCAAGTCAGAGAATGAAGAGTCACCCATATGCTATCTATTACAGCTTTTTTATTCACAATACTGTTGTAAAGACTTCATACGATTTTCTCTTTCCGTCTCTTTTAAAAAATAATGAAGTGTTCAGTAAGTTAGAGATGTCATGGAGATATACCTCACTGCAGTGAATTATAAAAAGTAGTAATTCAATGTAAGGTGTAATCACTATGTCCAGAAGCAAGATTAAGACTCATAGGCATGATATAAAATAGATTTATCTCTCTATATAGCATGTCTTTAAACCACTTGCCAAGGTGAAGCTTTTAATGAATGCTGCTCTCATTCAATTGCACATTAAGTTACTATTCTCAGGCAGTGTGATTCATTTGGCCTTTTTTTAATCTAACAGGCTTGTAAAATTACAACTCTGTATGCATTCCATAGGCAACAGTAAAGCCAATTTATATTTTAAACCAAAATCCAAAGTTGATCCAAACTTGATAAATGACATCTCCTTTTCAAAAAGCCTGTGCAGTTAATTTTTGTAATACAATTGTGAGAAGAAAGTCTGCATAGAAATAATCCAACTTCCATTCACAACTTTTTTTTTTTTTTTGCTAGCTATACTTTTGTGACACTGGGAGAAATATTCAGCTTACCAAGCATGATCACATATGGTGAGCATTTCAGTTGTTCAATTGTGATGATGCATTTCATCACTATGTTGAACCTTCCTTTCTTTGTCAGGGTGTAAGCAGTACATGACTTTTCTGCATACAGTATTTCCCAGAGGTTGTTCCATTTCAGTTCCCATATGATATTTTTCTGGACTTTGAATTTCAACAAGGGGAGAATTACTTTTGCCAACATATGATACTTTTGCCAGGAATTTTATTCTGATACCATAAATACCAGCCAAGTGCTATCATATTTCTGACACTGATACTATCATCTGGAAAGTTTCTATTAGCATTGATGTAATTAATACCACTCATTTTTGCATGACTTCTTATGGAATTTCTAATGAAACTGAGCCCATTGATAAACTCCAAGAAAATTACCATGCAGCCATTATCACCTTTATAATCATCATTCGTTATTGAAGTACCACAGTATGAAATAGTGAAACTAACTAAGTGAAAGGGTTAAACTAGGTCTGCATAAATCCAACTCTATCTTCAGCCATGGAAGCTTACTGAGCATTTTCCTCTTTCTTTACAAATATTGAGACTAACATGGGGGTAATGTGGGTCTTCTATGAAGACACTGATTTTATCCAGCCCATACCTGTTTTGTTTCAATATGGCCTCAAGGTTATCTGATCTAATTACTTAGAGAGTAATTGTAGCACATAATTACTCACTGATATTATCTTAATGACATTGTGCAATTCTAATTTTTCCTGTCTCTATTTCACTGATAGTATTAGCGCAGAAATGAGTTTTATGGAGGTATCTGCCAACACCTATATATACATATATTGGATCATAATAAAATAGAATAGAAATGGCAATACAGGTTAGGACAGCTAGAAGAATTTGTTCTTCTCTTTGTTTCTGCTCAAGTGTTTCCTATAAAGAAGTGTAACTGCTGTGTTAGTATATTATGAGTCTTAGAATATACAAATACCGATTCAAACCTTGTCTATACAGACACATTCCATGCTGTGGTGTTAAATACAGTATAATCATAATCCTGATAATTATTCACATTTGCTTGGTTGCTAAACTTTCAATAATTGATGATGTTACCATTATACCTTCAAATATATCAGATGCCTTTTTCAAATAATTTGTTTCCCAGCCTTATTTCTATCTCAGATGATAATTCTTGACTTATGCATGTAAAACAGTCACCTGAACAAGAACCTATGGTAACTAAAATATGTGTGTCAGAGTCATAGATTTATCTGGATATCTTGGGTAATGCTTCAGATAATACTTTCTTGGATCATTTTACACTACTTTTCAACTTTGCTGTTCACTGCCAAATCAAGTAATTCTAAAGGAAACCTTTTCAGGTTTTGCCCTCATGTGACTATAAATGTCAAGGAGCAAAGAAATGTTTTGTGGAACATTTCAGGATATATAAAGAAAGCCCCTCTTTATTTTCCACTTAGGAATAGTAGAGTGAAAATGGAAAGATGGAATGGAAATGTAAAGAGAAGGTAAAGGAGAATCCATGAGACCCCTTAACAGCTACACCACAATTAAAGAATTCTACCTTTTTCTGGTGATTCATTCATCTTTACTTAAGATCCTCATCTCAAATCTCCACATGATCGTAGTTAATTTTTGTGCACTGTAAACCTGGTTTTGGGCACTGGACTTCGTTTTGGACATAGAATTTAATTGCTTCCCTCAATGGTTTCCTGTAACAAGCTGTGAAAAGGAGACTATAATAAAACATTTAAAATTTGGAATGACTCCATATTTTTTTTATTACTGACAAAGTTATAAATAAATGCTTGAAGTTGTGAATTGGCTTCTCTTTCCACCACAATTAACTGCACCATTCAGATCCCAAGAGATTAAGGTCTAGCTACAATTATTCCAATTTTCAAAAAAAGTAATGGAGAAGTTACAGCAACTTATTGCCCTATCACTCCCCTGGGCATAATTAGCAAAATGTATGCAAAACACCTAGTATTTATTGAATTTAGGACAACTTTTGATAATTTCAAGAGATAACCTATGGTTCAAATTGAAAAACAAAACAATGCTATTAACAGATACCTTTTGTTTTTACTATTATGAAGAAGGAGAACTAACATAGGGTTTACTATTTAGATTCTGTGAAGTCTCACAACTAAAAGTTAGGCACAGGCCAGACCACAGGTTCCTGTGAGTAGATGTATCAGATATGACTATATCTCAATGCCGTTACTATTAAACGATTAAATAATACAGTTGGTGGTCCACTTAAGGAAGAGTGATTATCTATGCATATACATATGACTCTGTAATGATATCACTGACCCCAGCTGACATGAAAAGAACCCTGTGTCTTCTTGTGCAGATAAGAGCCCTTAGGGAGCAATTATTCTAAGACATTTTCCCCCATTTTATAATACTGCAAAATTTGATATTGGCAGTTAGATGACCGTGCAATAGAACAAGTTAAACTCTTGAATATTTAGAAGTGGTCTTTCAAACAACAGGAAAACCCTGGATATTCTAGTCAAAATGCTTTAAGACCAGCCTTAGTATAATGTGCAGAGAAGATACATGTGGCATGTGCTGAGTTCATATTCATGGCACAATAACTTTTTACTACTAAAGCTTATCTTCTATCACAGCATGGCCCAATTGGGGGGTCTGTTGGAGGGTAGATAAGGATAGGATAACCAATTCAAGAGATCATTCAATCAAGGTATCATCTATTGCTATTTACAACAGATTGCAATAAAGAACGGTGAAGTTACTATGTATATATAAGTGAGTACAAAAGAAAATACTAACATAACACTGTATTTATCCAGCCCCTGTTGTTCCATTCCTTAATGCTTATTTGCCTGCCTACCACTGTCACCTATTTCTTTCTTTCAGAATTGCTTATCTTGTCAGCAGTGGAATGTTAATTTCCAAACTTTGCTAGTCTTGTTGCTGCCAGGAAAGAAAGATAAAAACAAAGAGATTACCTTTGTTTTTCTCTCTGTAACCAACTGTCTTTTTCACCTGAACTTGCACCAAGGATTTTGTATTTCAGCAACAATCTACACAAGACTGCCTTTTCTATGGCTGTTTTGGTACCTTTCCTTTTTCCTGCTTTGTCCTAGATCTGCTGCAGAAATCTCTCAGAAATCTCTGTGCTCCTCAGTCATGGATAATTGGTGTGTGCCATATATTCGGTTGTTGTTTCTTCTCTGTCACTTCTGATCTGGTCATCTCTCTCAGTGGTGGCATTTTCTGCAGAATCTGAAAAAATATATAATCCTAGCAGAGTCACTTAGAATGTGAAAGTCATCCCAGATGCCAGATAAAGCAAGCAGGAACCTATATTGAGAAGCAACAATTTAGGGAAATGTTGGAGGTATGTCAGTAGGAAAGGTACCATTTCATACAGTATAGAGGAAGACAATGGTAAAGCACTTTTGTACTACAGTATTTCCAAGAAAATCATTTGACTAGACAGTACAAGTAATACACAATATAATACCAGATGATAGGCCTCCAACGTTAGATGGCACTCAACAGATTATTCAGGAAGAACTGAGGATCTTTCAGAGTATTCATGGTGCTTATAACACAACTAGATTAAAGCATATGGATGTCCAGTTACTGATGTTATCATGAAAGAAAAGAAAATCCAAAGCAAAATCCAGAATCCAAAGAGAGAATTACAGTAGGAACATGGAACCTAAAAAGCATATGAATGTGGAAATCTCAAAACAATGAAAAATGAAATCTATCAGCCACACATTAACACTTTGGCATCAATGAATTGAAATAGATTGCCATTGGACATTTTAAGTCACAACATCATACTATTTATTACTCGGGCATGAAAAATAAGAAAACTGGTGCTTCTTTCATACTCAGGAAGGTTATAGCAAGGACACTGCTTGAGTATAATGCAATCAATGATCAAATAATATCTGTTTGACTTTGCAGGAAATCCTTTTATAGGTCATAATCCAAACACTGATGGAGAAGAAGAAGAGGTTGATGACTGTTATAGTCAAGTTCAATCTGAAATTGGCAGAACAGGCAAGCAGAATGCTGTTTCTGGAATGCAAAAGTTGGAAATAAGACAAAAATATAGAGCCTAGGAAATAGACATAAATCAGAAGAATGACTTATCAATTTCTGCCAATCCAATGATTTCTTCTATGCTAACACAGTATTCGAACAAAGAAAATACGAAGTATAGTCATGAAGTACATAGAAATAAAATTGACTCTATTATTGGCACAAGAATTGGGAACTGTTCAGGAATAACAGCAAAGAAATGGCCAGAGACTGGCTCTGGAACAGATTATGATCTATTCATGTGCAAGTTCCAAGTCAAGCTAAAGTAGAAGTTTCTACACTATAGAAACTTGATCTCTGTACCCACAATTTTCAAGAGTTAATCAGGAATTGCTATTAAATCCTCAACTGTATTGGTAGAGAAATTTGGAATTGGATTAACAGTTTATTTAAGGATCAATGTGAAAAGAGATAGCTAAACATCAAGAAACAGAAGAAAGCAAACCACATATCAGTTTTGCTAATTGCCAAGAAAAGAGGAAAAGAATAGTCAAAGCCAGATAAAATTCTTTGGGGAAACCTTAGCAAAAAAAGTAGTGTCACAATGACAGTCAGAAGGCTACAGGAACTGATCCACAGGCAAGCCACAGAAGAATCAGTAAAAGTTCTAATCAATTTACACCAACAAATCTGAAGAAAGATATAATGGCCAACAGATTTCAAGATGTCAGTTACATGCCAACACCAAAGGATATTTAACAGAGTGTGCAAGATCTCATTCAGTAGGTTGAACTTCACATACTAGCAAGGAAATGCTTAGGATCATCCAACATAGATTAGACCTTTATGTGGAAAAAGAGACGCCAGATTTCAAGTCCATTTTCGAAAAGGCTGAGGAATGAGATACATTATTGCTGATGCACACTGGATAAATGAAAAAGAGCCAAACAATACCAAATAGAAGAGACAGAAAACATTAAAAACTGATAGCCAAAAAAAGACACAGTAATTCATTGAGTCTGCCCCTTGAGTCTTTTGTTTGTTTTTGTCTTCTTTTTAATTTGTTTATTTATTATTTTTCATTATCAATATTTATTTATTTTATTTTATTTTTGCTGGATGATAGGCATGTGTCTATCCTAAGCATATTTGAACTCATTTACTGATAATTGACCCACTATTTCTGCTGGAACTTGGTTCCAAGCTTGCACTATTCTTTCTGTGAAGTAATACTTTCTAACATCACTTTTGAACTTCCCACTTACCAGTTTGAGATCATGCACCCGTGTTCTTGATTTTTGCTTAATATTGAAAATACTGCGTTCCAGAACATTATTCACACCCTTAATATATTTAAAGGTTTTGATCATGTTCCCCCCCCCTTCTCTTCTGTCCTTCAGGCTGTACATATTCAGTTCCTCCAATCTCTCCAGGTATGTTTTGTCCCTCAGACTTTCTATCATTTTTGTTACCCAACTTTGAACTCACTCGATCTTATCTATATCTTTTTTTAGGTGAGATCACTATGTGCTTCATTGAATATAGAAAGTTACGTCAGCTTTGGTTATGTCACCTAATATTAAGCTGTGAAATGTGCTCTGAATTGTCCTCATGCAAAACCTATTCCATGGGATATAATCATGAAGACAATCTTGACTGAAAATGGTGAAACAAACTGGCTCCAGTTTGGCAAAGGAGTCTGAAAGTGTGCCTGCTCTCCTCTTGTTTATTCAGCCCATATGCTGAATATATATCAAGGGAAGCTAGAAGAAGATGAATGTGGTTATAAAATTGGATGAAGAAACATCAATAACCTTTGCTATGCTGATTATGCTACTCTGATAGCTGAAAATGCAAATGTTCTGCAAGCTCTAGTAATGAAAGTCAAGAAGCACAGTGAAAAAAATGTGACTGTGATTAAATATAAAAAAGGCCAAACTAATGATTACAGGTACAGCAACCAGCTTTAGAACTGACAATAATGATACTGAAATGATGTATAGTTTCTGCCTTTTAGGAGCAACTGTTAGCAGTAAAGGAACCAGAGTTAAAAAATATGGCACAGATGGGCATGTAGTAGAATAGGAGTGAAGGCCTTGGAATAGATATTCAGATGTTGGGATATGTCTATATCCAAAGATTGGAATCCTGCTGGCAATGTTTTTCCATTTGACACTTTATGGAAGGGAAAGTTGGATTTTGAAAAAGGATAGAAAGAGTATTGATGCTTTCGAACTTCGATGTTGAAGATGATTCCTGAGAATATCATGGAACAAAGCAATCCAAAGTTCTCATTTGAGGGGCAAATGGGCAGGTGTGTGTTATCATAATTTGGACGCATAATGAAAAGGTTGAGGAGTCCTTATTAAATGTTTTGTTGAAATCCAGGCATAGGATTTCAACAAAATCCTCCCACTTTCCATTGGGGATCTCCCACTTTCTCACATTCCTAGTATCACCCCACTGTGCGGGGCTCAAGTCTCAAATCTGGGCTGTCAGCTTTCTAGCTGACAAGATCAGCATATTTAACTGCTGAGCCATCGTTCTCCGTGTAATCTGTTATTATTCTATAATATTCTATCATGAACCCACCTCCTTCCTTTTTATTATTTTATTCCTCATATATAACCTTCCACCCCCACTTTTACTGTTTTATTGCTTTGTAGCCCTGAGTTTCTTTTGTATTTCAGCCTTCCCAATTTGTTTTGTGGAGATGTTAGCTACTAAATGGGACATTTCCTTTCTTATTTACATCCATCTCCAATTACATATACATCTTTCTTTTAACCCTTGGCTCATCTTAGCCATTTGTAGAGCATTTACTATGTTCTATAGTTTTCTTTTTCTCTTATTGAAATGGTGTGTGATTGTACTTTCTGTACTTTATTATTTTTATAAATGACATGAATATTCTTTTTCACCTAGTCTTTTTTGGTAAACTCCCCTCTCCTGTAATCTAAAGTGCATATATAACTATGCTGCAAATTCTCTTTCTGCAGTATCTTGAACCACAAACTAATCTGATTATTGGGCTGTGGGTCTGAGTTCCGATCTTGGCAATTTGGTTGCAAACGTTTCATCACCATTCGAGGAGACATCGTCAGTGCACTTTGAATTGTGCTTGTCTGTCAGAGCACTGGTCTTTAAATACCTTTTAATGTGATGCAAATTAGTGTTAGTGAACTGATTATCTCCTTCCAAATTTATCAGTGCTTTAATATATTGAACCTGTTCTTATCTAATAATTATGGACTTTTATTTCTGATCTGTTCTTACTGTATATGTTTCAGGATTTTATTATTATATTTTCATATACACACACAGGTCAGTAAAGAAAGAAATGAATCTTTTGATTGTAAAGCAAAAGTTATTACAGTCATCTTCCATTAACAGACAAGGAAGCAAACAACCCTAAATTAAAAGATAAATAGCACCAAACCCAAGCACTTTGTTTCTATAATTAAGCAGCCTTTCTCCCTTTGTCAAAATTCATTCAATTCGGTAAAAAAAAAATGCAGCCATTTTTTCTCCATTATAGTCAATGGGAGACATATATCTTCAGAGCTGGTAACCTCTAATTTCATTGTATTGACTCAGTCTTTTTCATGAATAGTTTAATTGTGGTTTATAACTAACTGTGTGGTTAGCTCTACTACCTATTATTTCCCACAAAATCTATTTTTTCTGCAGTTTAGAGAATAATGCTAAACCCATTTAATGATCTTCAAATTATGAAGAATTTCACTGCTTGGGGGGGGGAGGGGTTGCAGTCTATACTGTTGGAGGATAATGTATCTGAGAAAAATCTATAGATCTCTCACCTATCCTCTAAAGGCAAAATTATTAAATTATTTGTATATTTATTTATAAATATGCTTTAACTGATGAAAAACTACAATAGTCTTAAATAAATAGAATGCTATAAAATCATTTTTGGGCAGTGTAAAATTATCAGTACTAATATTCAGGTATAACTTTTTAAATTGTCTTGTTTCTTATACCGCTCATTAGTTTGCCTTTGCAGATGTATATTATTTGTAAAACAGGTAGAGGAGGAATGGTTTATTCCAGCATGATAATCTGGACTGTTTTCTTACCAGATCGTCTCATTGGATAAGTTAGCTTGTTTACCCTGTTGCTGTGTTGATTTTTTTTTTTAGTCATCCTTTTTGGAAAAAAAACAATTTTGTCTCCCAAAACTTTGGTTAAATGTAGCAGGGTTCTCAAGGGTGGAGGTGACGACACCAGAATAAATTCCAAAATACCCTGATACTGAGATTGATTTAGGAAAAAAAAAACACTTTTGAATGTGGCTCTAAGCAGTTTGAGTAACATTTAAGTTTACTAGAAAAACCTTTCCCTGTCTAGAAAGTGGTTTTCATATGAGTAAAAATATGTTTACTGATGAGTCCTTGGTACTCTTTGAGCTTGGTGATTTACTTACAAACATTGCCAACTAGGTAACAACCAAGCTCAGGGAGCACCAAGGATTCCATATTCAACCCTGAGCTACATTTCCCCCTTCTATGGGATATTTACTGCTCATACTAGCAATATTGTTGTGTTCTGCTGAGTTGAACCCATCTGATCAGGGATACAAGTGTTAATCAGCATTCTTCATAAACTAATTCCATCTTGAGTACTTGTAATCTCTATTCACAGACTAACATTATTTTCTACAAGTTAAATTTAGATTGTTATTATATACTTGTACATATGCATGTCCCTAAAATTATCACTTAGGGACTGTCTGACAGGTCAGTCACTGCAGATTGTAAGTGTTTGGTTAATTAGACATATTTTTTTTTAAAGAAACAATTGTAGAATGTCTTGCCTCTGGAGAAAGTTCTTCCTTCCTTCCTCGTTTGTTGGAGAATACATCCTCTCTGCTGAATTAATTTTGTATTTGTGAGCAGATAATAATCTCTCTGTGCTACATTGCAGGAAGAACTCTTGCTCCTTGTTCAAATATGCAACTGTAAATAAGTAGAGGATATTGCAGATCAACAATGGCATTCTTTTTTTTAAATAATGCAATGTGTGTAATTAGGATACCACAATTACAACAGTGTAAGAGCTCTCAGTGTAACAATTAGGTTTGCAGGGGGAAAATGTAATTTGTTCTAATGTAAATGTTTCCCCTTAATTCATGTGACTCCCTTGAGTTGTTGCAATAATAAACTAATTTCTGCCAATCCATGCAGTTGTCACAGCATGTGCTACATCCCAATCAAGGGAGACAACTAACTATAGTACAAGATGATCAGCATTTCATTGTGAAGGCAACTAGATTTGTCCCAAGGATTGCATTAAAAACTCTGGTTTTAAAGGAACAGGTAGACCCAAGGTTTTTTCCCCCTCCCTATTATATCTATTTTCTTTTTCTCTCTCTCAGAAAACTGTTGAATTTAAGGGTCAGGATTTATACAAGAAGATCTCTCATTTGCCAGTCAAGGTGTCAGTTTTTAACTAAATGCATTTGCATGGAGTCTCACTGACTTCGATCAAACCTACTTTCCAAAACTACATAGGGCTAGGGCTGTACAGTATTTTAAATGGCAGTCTAGAAAAGCTGATGCAGCTTTAAGAAAAATGTAGCAAAACTGACTTTAAAAAATGGACTATGTAATTTTTCAAAAAAGAGAGAGGGAGACATAGAGAGAGAAAAAAAGAAAACATATCTGGGTTGCAAAAGAATATTCTGTCTCTCATTACTACCGTCTAGTGATCATTTGAACATTTGCAGCCCAGATAAAGGAGCCCTAATTAGCAGCATTTATTTTCATCCTGTACCCTTTATATGGTGCCTCACAAAATAAAAGATGACAAATTCCAATAACAATAAAAACAGCAGTAAAAAACTATAAAAATCATAAAACAACATAAAAACCACAAAGAGACTAAAAGGAGCATAAAATTGTAGCCATAATGGGTCCTGCTGAATGCTCTCGAGAAATATTTTTACTGAGTTTGATAAATATTATAGGCTATTCTTGAAGGATACATTTTATTTACTTTTATTTGTGACCAGGGGCTTTGATGGTCAAAGACAGCACTCTACTAACTGATATTGCAGTTTTATATCACAGAAAAGCTGGTTTTCTACGTAGCATAGTGAGACTTTTCCTTTTGAAAAGTACACAATACAAAATAACAAAGTTGGAAGGGACCTTGAAGGTCATCTAGTCCAACCCTCTGCTCAAGCAGGAGACCCTATACCATTTCTGACAAGTGAACAGAACAGAATAACAGAGTTGGAAGGGACCTTGGAGGTCTTCTAGTCCAACCCTCTGCTTAGGCAGGAAACCCTACACCACTTCAGACAAATGGTTATCCAATATCTTCTTAAAAACTTCCGGTGTTGGAGCATTCACAACTTCTGGAGGCAAGTTGTTCCACTGATTAATTGTTCTAACTGTCAGGAAATTTCTCTTTAGTTCTAAGTTGCTTCTCTCCTTGATTAGTTTCCACCTATTGCTTCTTGTCCTGCCCTCAGATGCTTTGGAGAATAATTTGACTCCCTCTTCTTTGTGGCAGCCCCTGAGATATTGGAACACTGCTATCATGTCACCCCTAGTCCTTCTTTTCATTAAACTAGACCAGGGTGGGTTCCAACTTACCTCGCTGCCGTTCGCTCCCTCCTGCGCTGCATGGGCGCACTTCGTGGGTGTGCACGAGCTTTGCACGCGCATGTGCAGTAACAAAAAATCTAAAAATAATAATAATAAAAAACAAAGCCGAAAAAAAGATTGCGACCATAAGCACAGTGCCGGAAGTCGGCTTCTGCGCATGCTCAGAAGGAAAAAAAAATAAAAATAAAAAATAAAAAAAAAATTCAAAAAAAATTCAAAAAAAAGATGGCAGCCCCCACGTACCGGCACTGACTGATCCGGTTTGGTGATGTTATCATGATGTCACCAGAGGGCCACTACCAGTTCAGGAGTACCGGTCCAAACCAGGAGGAACCCACCCCTGAACTAGACATACCCAGTTCCTGCAACTGTTCTTCATATGTTTTAGCCTCCAGTCCCCTAATCATCTTTGTTGTTCTTCTCTGCACTCTTTCTAGAGTCTCCACATCTTTTTTACATTGTGCGACCAAAACTGGATGCAGTTTTCCAAGTGTGGTCTTACCAAGGCATTATAAAGTGGTATTAACACTTCACGTGATCTTGAAGTGGCTGTCCAGTCTCTTTTTGAAAGCCTCCAGTGATAAAGCAACCACAATGTCTGAAGTTAAGCTGTTCCATTGGTTGATTTTTCTCACTAACAAAAAATGTCTCCTTATTACTAGGTTGAATCTCTCCTTGATCAGTTTCTATCCATTGTTCCTTGTCTGGCCTTTGTGTGATTTGGAAAATAGGTTGTCCCACTCCTCTCTGTGACAGTCCTTCAAATATTGTAACACAGCTATCATGTCACCCCTGGTCCTTCTCTTCACTAGACTAGCCATGCCCAGTTCTTGCAACCATTCTTCATATGTTTTACCCTCCAGGCCCCTGATCAGAGGTGAGTTCCTTCCGGTTTGGACCGGTTCTATAGAACCGGTAGCGGGAATTTTCCCCCGCTCGCCAAACCAGCAGTGATGGCTGGCTGGACACGCCCCTGAACCAGCTCTCTCGGCGGCACCATAGGCGCCGCCATCTTGTTTTTTGCTTCTGCGCACGCGTAGAAGCTGCTTTTTGCTTCTGCACATGCACAGAAGCTGGGTTCTGCACATGTGCAGAAGCAAGGCGCGCACACCCACGCGGTGCATGAGGAAGCGAACCGGCAGCGAGGTAAGCCAGAACTCACCCCTGCCCCTGATCATCTTTGTTGCTCTTCTTGGAACTTTGTCTAGAGTCTAAACATATTTTTATAGTATGGAGATCAAAACTGGATGCAGTATTCTAGATGTGGCCTTACTAAGACTTTATAGATGGTACTAGTACCTCACATGATGTTGATTCAATCCCTCTGTTAATGCAATTTAGGATTGCATTGAAATTTTTGGCTGCTGCTGCACACTGCTGGCTCATATTTAATTGATTGACCACTAGGACTCCAAGATCCCTCTCATAGTTACTATTAAGCCAGATTTCACCTAATATGTATGTGTACTTTTGATTTTTGTTGCCTAAGTGTAAGCCTTTACTTTTCTCTAAGTTGAATTTTATTTTGTTAGATAGAACCCAGTGTTCATGTCTGTTGAGATCCATCTGGATCCTGAGCTTATCATATAGGCTATTGGTTATTCTTGCTAGCTTAGTATCATCTGCAAATTTGATAAGTTTCCCTTCTATTCCCTCATCTAAGTCATTTATGACAATGCCTTGGTTATGTGTACCTCTAGTTTTTGTACTTGTCCTTTTTGTCTTTCAGTTTATCAGAGAGATTTTTGTGAAACATTCTGTTTTTTTCTTGGATTTCTTGTTTTTCTTTTTCAGTGGTATTGTGCAGGACTGGGCTTTTATTATCATATTTTTTGGAGTTTCCCAGGCTTCTTGGGATGTTTTCCTCTTTAGGATTTTCATCCAAGGAATCTTTCCCAAGGTCTCTCTCTCAGTTTGTCAAAATCAGCTCTTTTAAAATGTAACACTCTGGTATGATTATGTTCTATTGCTTGTGTTTGCATTATATTGAATTCCAATATGACATGGTCACTCCCACCCAAAGTTCCGTAATTTCAACTCCCTCTATCACTTCTTCTCTATTAGTAAGAATTAAGTCCAATATGGCTATCCCTCTAGTTCCCTCCTCTATGTTTTGGACAACAAAGTTGGCAGCTAGGTTGGTCTGGAACTTGTTCAATCTCTCACTTGATGCAGAATTAGTCTTCCAGTTGATGTCAAGGTAATTAAAGTCCCCTATTACTATTGTACTATGTTTCATATATAAATTGTTTAATTGGTTAGCAAAAAGTACATCTATTTTTTTCTGTTTGGTTGGGTGGCCTTTAGTATACACCTATGGTAATGTCATTCTTTTGTTGTTTTATATTGACCCATATGCATTCTAGTATCTCCTTTTGAATTAATTTCACTATTTTTAACCTCATTTGTGAAGGATGGATATATATATATCTATATATCTATATATCTATATATCTATATATCTATATATCTATATATATCTATCTATCTATATCTATCTATCTATCTATCTATCTATCTATCTATCTATCTATCTATCTATCTATCTATCTATCTATCTATCTATCTATCTATCTATCTATCTACTATTTCAAGCTATTTAGCTCTCATCAGCTAGCGACACCCTTATGGGATTAGACACCCTTATGGGATTAGAACAAGGCAAGTGATTAAACCTATGAGCCACAGGATTCTTCTCCCTATCTGCATGTTAGGCAAGGGGCCCGGGTTCTAATCCCATAAGGGTGTGGCTGGCTGATGAGAGCTAAATAGCTCTCATATATATATCCTGTTTCCCCCAAAATCCCCTGATAATAAGTCCAATTGGGCTTTTGAGTGCATGGCAATAAGGCCAAGCGCTTATTTCAGGGTTCAAAAAAATATAAGACATGGTCTTATTTTCAGTGTACATTTAATATTCTTCTAGAAAATCTGGATTGAATCAATATAGCTTCACCTCTGCAATAACTGGCTTTTTAAAACATTTCTGCTGTGAACTTAGTGTACCAAAACCCCCATGTAGTCAAAAAACCCATGTTTTCAAAGCATTGTCTTTGCTGGTTAAGTTGGTGAAAATAAAACATTGCAGTTCATTAGGGTGACTGAAAGACAACTGTTCAACAATTGCACACTTATTTTCTTTTTCTGAAAAGAATTACATACTGTTTTAAAATATTATGAATTTATTATGAATCATATTATACATTCCACTTACTATTTTATAATTTTTGTTTCCTAATTATTTGACTGAGCAGATTTCCCCAAATTCAGATGGAATTAAAACTGGAGGGTGGGAGCCTAAGGAAAAAAAAAAAGGGGGGGGATATTTATTTTAGTTGTTTTCTATATCTATACTGAATGATTTTCAAAAAACAATAGTAATAATGATCAGAACAACAACTTCTGACCTTTTGGCTTCATGCTCTTGGCTTGTTAATCACTATAATTCTGGAGAAATAAAGTAAAACTGCCCAAAGAACTACTATAATCAGTTCCACCTTAGTACTCAATAAAGTCAAGGTAAGAATGAGCCAAACAATTGAGAGAGAGATAAGCAGAGATATTGTGTCCTACCAGGGAAACTTTACCCAGCCAATTCTGAAACAAATAAAAGGAACTCAGCTCTGTTATATTTAACAAGGCAATGTCAGCCATGTTAACTGTTTGTCCTGGAGATACACTAGAGAGTTATTTCAATCCCATTCAAGTACTAAGTACTGTATCTGTAGGAGTTCCTCACTGTTTATTCATATCCAATTTTCATATTTACCCGTAGCCTGCCAAACAGAAGCTCCTTATAATTTTGGGCAGGTCTAGGTACAAAATAAACCCATTCTGCAGCTTTTAAAGCAGAATCGCTAGCTTTTTTCTTATTTTCTTTCTTTCTTCCACCAAAAGTGGAAGAAACAGCTGTCTATAGACAAAGATTTGAGCAGTAGCCATCTGCGTTATAACTGTGTTAGCCTCAAACCCTCATGAGAAATTTCATTCTTCTGGAAAATAAATTATAACGTAGCTAAGTGGTGCCTGATAAAACTAAACAGAAGACCTGCTTCTCTATTTCAAATTTGCCCATATTCTCTTGGTAGACAGACAAATAAAAACACTTCATCAAAATCAGACAGAGAAACTCAGGAACGCTCACTGGAGACCACTAAACCTGAAATACCAATCAATTTTGCCAACTTTTTGTCACACTCATGAGTCTCCTTAAGCACTGTCTTCTGAAGCTGCCAGAAAGCAGCTGCTTGTTATGAGAGTTCAAGTTAGATGGGAGACTCTTACAATCCTACCTAGGAAAACTGGTGAATCCCTGTGTATTCTCCGTGCTTCTTCTGTTGAACTGCTTCAAGAGCCATTTTCATTAGGATGTCTGCATGCACTGATTTCCTTTGAAAAATCTCTTCTGTCTTTCCGGGATTTGGCTTTCAAATTATTGATGACTGATTATAATTAGCTCAATAGTACATGTGAGAACAATACAGCCTAAAACTGACAGAACAGTCATTAAGATTATAAAGGCTGCATGCCAGAGGTGGGTTCCTGCCAGTTCGGACTGGCTCTATAGAACCGGTAGCGGGAATTTCCCCCCGCTCACCGAACTGGCAGCAATGACCGGCGGGACACCCCCCCGAACCGGTTCTCTTGGTGGCGCCATAGGCACCACCATTTTGTTTTTTGCTTCTGCTCATGCGCAGAAGCTGGGTTTTTAGCGCTTCGCCCGCGCGGCGCGTGAGGAAGCGAACCAGCAGCGAGGTAAGCCAGAACCCACCCCTGCTGCATGCATATCCTTCCTAATTTTAAAATTAGAAGAAACATTGATTGTCGTATGCTTTCTGTTAGATTATTGTGCTGAGGATGGGTAAGCATTTCCTTAGAATACACAAACCTAGTACTATCTTCCCATCATATACAGACTTTTCCTGCATTGAAAAGAAAGTCTGAAAAGTGTTTCTGCTCATAGTCAGCTGAATATGAACAGAGACATTAGCATAATTGTGCCAGAGTTATGAATCGTATTTTATTAGGGATTCTGTTTGAGAGCAACACAATCAATTTAGAAATTCCTGGGAAAAACTAATCTTGGGAGTGGAAAGTTTCTAAAGCTGAGGACTTGGGAGTGCATATTTACTTAGATCCACTATTCAATCAATGTATGATTCATTGTGCACATAATTAAAAACAATAAATAATAAACATTACATTCAATAAAGCGTACTGTACCAGAGACAACTACAAACAAGCAGAAGCAATGGAAACTGTCAAGATGATCATGAAATCTTCTGAGTAATGCGTGGGAGAAAATCCTTGTTTTCAAAGCCTTTCAAAAGGCAGGCAGGATCAGGACTATCCAAATCTCATTTAATTATTTATTTATTTAATTTATTTATTTTGTCAAGCATATATAAGATTACAGTAAAAATATAAACATGTATACATGAGATGGTTTTGAGTACATGGGAACATTAGGACAGGGATGGTAGGCACGTTGGTGCGCTTATGCACGCCCCTTACAGACCTCTTAGGAATGGGGCGAGTTCAACAGTAGACAGTCTAAGGTTAAAGTTTTGGGGATTTGGGGAAGAAACCACAGAGTCTGGTAGTGTATTCCAGGCATTGACCACTCTGTTGCTGAAGTCGTATCAGGACTATCCAAATCTCATAGGGGACACAATTCTACAGGGCAAACATGGTGACAGAGAAGACATATCTCCTCGGTTCTACCAAATCACATTACGTAAGTGAAGGAACTCAGAGAGCCTGTCAGATCTTATCAGATGCAGAACAGTAATCTAGATTGGAAGTTCTGTAATAGATAACCAGAACCTGTACTGCAAAAGGCTTTATATGTAATGACCAGCACCATGACATTCATTTTAAATCCTAATAGTAACCAGAGCAGCTTGCAAAGCAGCTAATTTCTAACTAGCTTGTAGTGTCAGGCCGAAGCCATATTTTATTAGAGACTTTGGCCTGCCACACTTTACGCTTGAGAATGGTTTCTTGCTGTGGGAATTTGGGAGGGGCTGTTGCATGAGGGATGTAGACCTGTAGCCATAACAAATTCCTTTAGATTCTCAAGGTCATCCTTTGTCCAGCACCTGCCCGGAAGCTGATGGGAGTAACTGACACGCTGGCAGAAGACGACTGGCTAACGTGATGAACTTGTGGGTGTGGGGACAAGGGGCTTGATCTTTCAACTGGGTGGAGAAACCCTCGTAGCGTCAGATTCGGGTTTCTCACAGATGTGCCAACATGGCTCTACTAATAAATTGGAACTTTGAGCAATACTTTGCATTGGACTCTGATTTAGTTTTAGATTCTATTTGGAACCCTGACATGTAGAAGCTTTGAGCCATCATCTTGTAGACCTGTTTTTGATGGTTTTTCATTGTACTGGATTTTATAAAGGTGCTGTGGTACTGGTGATTTCACTGGAAGGTTGTTTAGGAGGAATTGGTTAGTAATGTGTACCTCTTTCCCCTAGGAGTATGATACAATGAACTTCATAATATTACCATATAAAGTTTGAGTATGCAGTAACACAGCAAACATTTATTTTAATCATTAAAGGATTATAACTTGGGTGATACTTTCTTCAGTTCTGTCCTCCCGGGATACCTGTGTACAATAGGATAATCTTTCTCACCTTTAATCCCCCCCCCAAAAAAACAAACCCTGGAAAACGGATAATCCTTAACTGTGAGACAGTTTCATCACTAGTATAAACAAATACTGCTTATATTCCAAATAGCTCTTTAGCAGAAATCCATAACCTTGAACCTTCATGATCTTATTATTGGCAAAAATAGGAGTGAGTAATAATAGTTCAGAGCTTCTATAAGTTGTTAGACACTTCCATGGAGTGAAACTTCAGTGCAGACCCTAATTGGAAAGGCATTATTTTTTTGTTGTTTTGGGACCAGTGTGCCTGGTATTATCTGTTTAGATTTCCCTAATTGGCATGAGAAGCATAAGGGTTCCCCCCCCCAACATTGACTTATTGCAAGCTTTTATTTTTGAATATTCTTTACAGGTAATCCTCGACTTACAACCACAATTGAGCCCACCACTTCTATTGCTAAAGGAGACACTTGTTAAGTGAATTTTGTTCCATTTTATGACCTTTCTTGCCACAGTTTATTTATTTAGAAAATGTATATTTATATGGCTGCCTACTCGCACATGGCAACTCAAGGCGGCTTACAAGGTTGTTAAGTGCATCACTGCAGTTGTTAAGTTAGTAACATGGTTGTTAAGTGAATCTGGATTTCCCCCCCATTGACTTTGCTTATGAGAAGATCGCAGAAGGTGATCACATGACCCTGGGACACTGAAACCATCTTTAATATAAGTCAGTTGCTGAGTGTATGAATTTTGATCACATGACCATGGAACTGTTGCAATGGTTATAAGTGTGAAAAACGGTCATTAGTCACTTTTTTCAGTGCTGTGGTATCTTCAAACTGTCAATAAATAAACTGTTGTAAGTGGAGGACTGCCTATATTTGCCTTGTATTGTATTCTATTCTTCAGTATTCATATTGAAGAATGTTCTTGTCTCATTTATGTTATTACGTTATCTTAGAATAAATACTACCAGTGTAGTTGTTGCTTCTGAATAGAAAATATCCTGTGACCAAACCTTGGAGGACCAAGTTTTGGGGACCAAGCAATGCAGGTGTCCCTTTCAAGTCCTATGTTTCTTGAAATGGTCTTCCATAGGTTTAAAGCAGCGTGTCAAACTCAAGGCCCGGGGGCCGGATCCGGCCTGCCCGGGTGCTTAGATCTGGCCTGTGGGGCTGCCCTGGAAACAATGAAGGGATGGCCCGCAGTGCCTCTGCCAGCAAAAATGGAGCTCGGGAGGGCCACGTTTTTGCTGGCAGAGGGTTGCAGGAGGCTGTTGCAGTCAAAAACGGAGCTCGGGAGCCCGTTTTCTCTGGCAGAGCGCTCGGGCCACCACAGGTGCCCCTGACATGAGTGACATGGAGCTGGCCATGCCCACCCTGGCCACACTCACTCCGGCCCCCTGAGGTCAAACACACCCCTGATGCAGCCCTCAATGAAATTGAGTTTGACACCCGTGGTTTAAAGCTTTGTATTCTAATTGACTTTTCCATACCTGTTTGGATAATTTCTAAAGCACATCTTTATAAATGCTTTGCAATTTATTCTGGCTAATAATAATAATA
>QLTV01000023.1:25604-35797 GCA_003457575.1 Thermophis baileyi | reverse complement strand
TAATAATAATAATAATAATAATAATAATAATAATAATAATAATAATAATAATAATAATAATAATAAAAAACCCGGGCTGCAATAAAAACAAACTGTTGATTTCTAACTCTTCAGGTTGGTTAGATAGAGCATCCATTGGAACAGGAGTATTTCTTTTTCTTTTTTCTTTTAAATACAAGGCTGTAAAGTCGCTTGCTGTGATTTGTTTACGTGTTCATGTGTTTATACGTATTATTTTGATGCTCATTCTCTCTCAGATTATCGTCTGCCCAATCCCTGCTTATTAACGAGGATAAGAGGCAATGAAATCTTTAAAGATAAAAACTTCATAAGCTTTTAACAATACTAATAATACTGTGATAAATATATATTAATAATAATTCTTCAGAACAATTGTGCTGAGACACTTGTTTTGCAGATAACTATTTTGCAGGCAAATTATTTTCAAAAGGCAGATCTCACGAGTTTTTTCTTAATGCTCTGAAATGATATAAAGACTGAACACAGTTTTCATATGTATTAAACCTTTCCTTGAGGAAAATGTATTTTATAAAAATTAAAATGACCAAGGTGAATTAATGGTTGGTAGATTTTTAAACTTTCTTTTCTGGAGAGTCCCAACATTGTGAATCATTGCTTAATATGCTAAAGTTTAGGAAAACAAACCTGGTAGTATTAGCCATGGTTAACAATGATCTTTGCAGTAAATCTATGTGGGTTATTTTTAATTTTCATTATTGTCTCTGATTGAAATACACCTAGTCAATCATATATATTTTTTTATATCTGAAATAAATCATATTTGGAATTTCTTATGGCACTGATCTGTCTCAGTCATAATGAATAGAATGAGCTGACTTAAAAATAATTTAAAAAGTTGTTAAACTGTCTTAACTTTTCCACAATAAAATAATACACAATAAAAATACAATATCAGCAAAATAGAGCAAGTGATAGCTGGGAACAGAACAAGATCACACATGCACACATACACACATGCACAGAGCCTAGTCCTTTGGGACAGGGCTTTGACTGTGTTCCCTCAAAGCTAATTAACATTTCTTCTAGTTGACCATTTATAAAAATCTTAGAGAAAATGCATCACACTTCAAGTGGTGGAGATGTTAAAACAAGCATTTTTTTTAGCAAAGGAAAAGAAGCCAATATATCAGGTATGGTATATTGCTTGTACCCAACCAAATGATATTGTTTTTAATATGTATCCCATTATCTGTTGCAGAAAAGCTTGAATGACTTCACATGGCTGATGAACTAAGGTTCTAATCTGACTCCAAAGCAGAGGTGGGTTCCTCCCGGTTCGGACCGGATCGCCCGAACTGGTAGTGACCCGCTGGTGACATCACAGTGATGTCACAGATCTGGTTCAGTCGGTGCCGGTCCATGGGCGCCACCATCTTTTTTTTTTAATTTTTTTTGCATTTTTTTTTAAAAAAAAATCCAGGTTTTTTTTTCTTCTGCGCACGCGCAGAAGCTGAGTTTCCAGCACTGCGCATGTGTCGCCATCTTGTTTTTGGCTCTTTTTTTTGGAATTTTTTCTTAGATTTTGGCACTGCACATGCCCACGAGGTGCAGCCACACGGCATGGGAGGAAGTGAACCGGCAGCGAGGTAAGTTAGAACCCACCCTTGCTCCAAAGTATATTTAACACAGTAAGTAAACTTAACTGTAAAAGAAAAAAAAAACAAGTAAGATTAGATCAATGCTGTTATTAAATTTATAATTAAATTACATCAAATTGAAATAAACCTAGCAAAATAAATCGATGGTGGTAGACTGGCTGGTTCTCGTAGACTGAGTCTATAAATCTATTACCTGAGATATGTTGTTCAAGTGATCATTTATTTCCTTTGTGATAAGTAGGCAGAAGCGAGGAGGAGGAGGAGGAAATTGTGGCTCTGCACAGCTGGAGGATACACTTATGCCACAAAAGAACAGACAAATCATCACACTTGGTGACTCACTATTTATTTATTTATTTAGCATATGGCACTCACTATTATAAGAAATACATGCCAACCCAACCTTCAACTCATGAAGCAAGCCACCTGCCAGAAGCAAGAATAAGCTGACAGAACAGCTTTCAAGACATATTAATTTCTGCTAATACAAGTGAGCACAAATGCTATTGAAAGTAACAGCTGTTATCAGGCCATCATAGATTTTGAACATCTCAGAAGCAAGCTCAAAACTATAGGTTCAGGTGGCATTTTTGTTTGTCCTTTCAGTCTATGGAAGAGGACCATAAAGAGGAAAAAAGTCATTGGCTGATGCAAATCAATGGCTGGTGCCATAAATGGTAGTGACTGAAGAGATTTGGTTTCTGAGATCATCTTCTGACTAACCTCTATGATGGACTATTGATCGAAGATTGGCCAAATCATAGAGAATTTGATTAGGCAGGTTTAAAACTAAATCATGTGGGGTGTGGAAATGAAAACCTTGATGTAATGATATCACCTATAGCTTTGAATTGTAGAAAGTGATATTATTGCTAAATGGAAGATATTAAACAATTCCTTGTAAAATCAGAAAGAACATTGAGTCATAATATTTAGGATTTTCATTACCTATATACTACAGTATATATATATGTTCAGGGAGTGGAGAAAAAAATGAGCTTAAGATCTTAGTTTGGGGGACAAAAACAATTTTATAGGTATAATGGAGACCTGGTAGTGTAATTTACATGGAATAGGAGGATATAATTTGTTCAAAGAGGAGCAGAATAGAAAAGGGGAGGAGTTACATTGTTGTATGTTAAATATATCTATTTTTGCCTAGAAATCCAAATGAACTAATCTGGCAATGTTCTAGAGTTCTGAGTTAAATGAAATGAAGAACAAATAAAAAATAGACTATTGCTGATGTCTATTATTACTGTTCCTACCGGAAGAGCAGATTATGCTTTTAAAAGCAATTGCAGATCCTTAAAAAAACCCCATAAAATTGTATTGTGGTAATTGTGGGTGTCACTGGGGCGGGAGGTGGGGGGTGGGAGGTGATTTTATCACATTAATTTATTTGATTTTTTTATCAGTTTTACTCTTTTTAAATGTGGTTTTTATATTCTGTAAGCTGCCTTGAGTCGCCATGGGCGAATAGGCGGCAATATAAATTCAATCAATCAGTCAATCAATCAATCAATTTAACCTGCCATCTATTGGAATCTACAAGTCTTCAAGGAAATTTTAAACTTACATACCGTATTTTTCGGAGTATAAGACGCACCGGAGTATAAGACGCACCTTAGTTTTGGGGGAGGAAAACAAGGAAAAAAAATCTGCCTCTGCCTCCCAGCAATTTGCCTCCCAGCAAACAGTACAGATGATATACATTGTTTGCTGTGTATTTCTGTGCATGTGTGCCTGACCCATAGAAATAGCAAAGAATTGGAGAAATGTACATTATGGCAGTATATTAATGCCAGAAAGTTTTCTTAAATGTAGTCACACTAACTCCTCCCAATTATTTAAATAGATCTACTCCAAACATGACTAAGTCAGGGTTTAACTCAGCTGCCTTATTTTAATACTAAAACAGGACACTGTTACATTTCAGATTATTACTTGTACTGATGCTGTTAAAACTGATGTGGCTTTCTGGAAGTATACGTTATTCTCTGCTATTTAATAGAAGGCAGTCTGTAAAAAATAAGTCTAATAATTTGAACATTCTATAGACATTTATGGTTATTGACTTACCTCCTTGCATCCAGTTTCAGCAGTCTGATTTGCACAAGAAAATAAAATGCTGCCTCTGCCTCCCAGCAAGTTGCCTCCTTGCAGTTCTAGTTTCACTTTCATTTTAGCACAGGGGCCTGCCTGCAGCCTCTCAGCTGATGGTCGGGATAATCAGTTGCTTGTGCTAATCAGGCTCTGCTTTGCTGCAAGGAAGTAAATTGCTGGGAGGCAGAGGCCAAAGGGTGGGGGTGGCGGGGTGGGGCTACATTCGGTGTATAAGACGCACCCAAGTTTTCACCCTCTTTTGGGGAGTAAAAAGGTGCGTCTTATACTCCGAAAAATACGGTAAATCTTATTTTCCTGTAGTTTGGAAGTTTCTGTCTTTCTGAAGATTCCTAATATGCAAAAGCAATTTACAAGCTATTTCTAAGAAAAGAGATTAAGAGGAACAGTAGGCGAACCCAGCATTCTTTCTGAAGATTCTGAACCATGGCTTGGGCAAAGTTGACTCTCTTGGGTCCTAGAGCTCTAAAAGCTATTGGAGTCTGCTGTTTTATGGTCTTGTCACAAAGACCATTTGTAAGGAGAGCTCCAGGAAGTCCCAAGTCCTCTCCTTCATCCAAAGAAGAGTTGGGGAACTACTTTCTTCACTGGCCCCACTTTCCAACATGATCATTGACTCTGCTAAAGCAAAGGTGTTTTTGTTCACATTGCTTCCACAGACATGCGGTAGTGTATCTCTCTTAATTGGTTCTCTAGCTGACAGCTTGCTTCTTTAGTTCATCTTAGTAAACAGACTCTGATTAATACCACCCATTACTTCCTTTTCTTCCAAGCAGAGATCTTTCCCTCTGCAGAATTATCTATCCTCTTCCTTAATCTCTAAATTTGCTTTATTTAAATGTGAAGCTGCAGAATCTATTCCAAAGCTCTGGAATGTAAGAGCTCTTCTTGACAAGCTTGGATGTGTGGAGCTATGGAGATATTTTAATTTGATTCCTATGGTCTCTTCCAATCTATAATCTATGAAGGGCTGGATCTGCAACATTGATTCCTATCAAGTTAATAAGCAAATATACTGTTTTCAATTCCATACCGATCTCTGAATTGTCAGTTGTTCTGTGACATGATAATGCTAGCCCTTCAATTGTGTCCAATTCTTGGCAGATTTATGGACCAGCTCTCTCTCTCTCTCTCTCTCTCTCTCTCTCTTTTTAATCTTGCTTCTTTCAGTTGCTTTATGTTCTTGCTTTGCTGGTATCTGACCAATCTGGGCATAACTGCTTTTCCACTGAGTTTGATTGCATGACATGGCCAAAATAAATAAGGTGCAAATTTATGATTGTGCCTTCTAGGAATATGTCTGATTTTGTATTTGCCTTCTAGGAATGTGTCAAGGTGAGAGGGAAGGCAAATAAGTCTAATAAATAAAATAAATAAATATGTTCCAGTACTTGCTTTTCTGTCACTTTGGCTATCCAGGGGGAACGTGTAGAAATCTGCTCTACCACTCCAACAAAGCCTTCTGCTATGTGCTGTGACATAGAAAATCTAAAATAATATCTCCTATAAAATATCCATAGCAATAGCATGCTTGCAGAATTATTACTTGACTCTCATCTCCATACTATAATTATAGAATCAAATGATGTTATATGAAATTTATCTTGAGAAGCTGAGTCTCTCTTTGCTTTTCACTATAAAGTAATACTGTGACCACAATCAGTATCAGATCTTAGACTGTAAAACAAAGAATATTAAAGTTTCCCCTAATCTTTGTTTTCTGAAATAATCTCCTCACCTAAAATAGTGGGAGTGGAATGCACAAAAAAAGAAAAAGTGCCCAATTGTGCATACTGGACATGTTTTCAGCTCTATTTTAAAAGTCTGCCTTAGATAGAAAGGGAGGAATAGAAGCATGCATTAAGAGAAAGCTTTAGACCTCTCCATCCATTCAATAATCCAATTCCTTAGGGAGGCTTGAACATTTTTTTTAAAGTGAATAAACAAAAAGTAGACCAACTGCACTCTCTGCATTTAATATAACATATATGTGACCCATGAAAAAGGATTTAGGATTATTTCTTATGGGGTAAGAAAACTATGACCCAATGGCTCTTATTCTACTCCAACTCACATGAGTTCTGACTGATGGCAAATTGTCAGGACTTGTGGGATTTGGAATACAATAAAATCCAAAAGGCACATGCTCCCTAATCTGTCTTAAGTGAAGGGAGATATTGAACTATAAAAAACATACTTTTCTTGTACTCACAGTCAAAATAAACACTTTTACTATTAATAGTCATCCCAGAAGAAAGTCTGCATAAAAATATCCTAGAGTAACAAAAAGGTTAAATTAACAGATCTATTGCACAGAGTGATTACATTAATTGGATTTTCAATTTTGCCTCATGAGGGGCTATGGTATGTGTTATACAAGGGAACACGCTGATAATCATTAAATCATCATCTAAGTACTTCTGTTGTTCAAAGATAATAACATCTGACCTAAAAATCTCTCTAATGTTTGTGACTGAAGGTCATCACAAAAATTCTCTATCTTGAACCAATGAAATTAAACACTAAGGCTTTTACAATTGTCTATCTATTCCCCCCAAAGACACTGTAGGCAAAGTGTCATGATTGAAATATACTTTCTCAGTGACATAAAAGTGAATGTTTGCTTCAGTTCTTTCATGATTTACCTTAAACAAACAATATCACTGAGGAAAAAGTAACATTTAATAAAGTCAACATTTATGTTATTGTCCAGAAAACATAATAACATTTGAAATTTTTCTGACCTCTAGGAATCATAGAAATGATTTGTTGTATTGTTGCTACCACTATAAAACTGTTCAACAGTAGCCACTTTTTGTTCAAAATTATCTGATACTGATAACTACACACAGTAGTAATTCTGTAATTACTTTCATTTTCTTTCTCTTCCTCTTTAAAACTGATTTGTTTCTTAACTTGCTCTATATTTCTGCACATAAAACAAAAATTAAAGAATTTAAATGCCACAGTGTCATTTTTACCTGACTATAGAAAATGAGCCTGGTGGTACAGTGGTTAGAATGTAGTATTGCAGGCTAACTCTGCCATGCCCTGGAGTTCGATCCTGACAGGGCTCGAGATTGATTCAGCCTTCCATCCTTCTGAGGTCGGTAAAGTGAGGACCCAGATTGTTGGAGGCAACATGCAAATAATGCTTATATTGTACACCTCTTAGAGAGTGCTGCAAAGCACTATGGAACGTCATATAAGTCTAAGTGCTATTGCTATTGCTATAGAAAATCATCCCTTAATCTTCAGGAAATATATAAAACCATAATGCTGCTTGTATTTTAATTGCATTAGCAACTCTAGGATCAAATAGAGTAGAATGGAAAAAAAGTAGATGAGTAGCTAAAATAAACCAATTTAACTAAGAAATCAGTTCAGCTAGTCAGGTGAAATACATGAGTTTTAGGGAATGACATTTTGAACAATTTCAGAAATTCTACTGAATCTTTGTTTTCCCAGGAAATATTTCCACCACTCACCATACAGCATTGCAAATAAACAGACCCAGAAGATGATATCTATTATGAGTTTTACTGTATAAAGTATTCTAAAAACTGAAAACTGTTATATTTAAATTATAGTATATGACAAGTTAATGTATTACATGGCTAGTTGTTGTGGTTCGTCGACTGCCAGCGGAGATGGCAGTCGGGTCAGATGAGTTAGAGGAGATGGAGGGGCTGCCTGGGTTACCATCGGGGCTGGAGGAAGGCTCTGAGGAGCAGGAGGTCTCAGAGCCAGATGCAGAGCAGGGCCCATCTACTCACACTCAGGCGGGGCCTGTTTTCGGGGCCTGAGCTGAGCAAGGGGGAGGAATACCTAGGGCCTGTCCCAGATGTGCATATGTGCAGAGAAGTGCGGAGAGGAGAGCAATGCAGGACTGAGGGCCAGCTATCCAGGAAAAGAAGGAGATGTTAACAAGCTCCTCCTTGGTTGGGATATCAGGAGGAGGGGTGTGGGAGGCGTGGTTGTCGGAGACATCCGTTTATGCTCCAGAAGAGTTCCCTCTGGCGGATTCCTTGCCAGGATTTTCTTGCCACTAACCAGGTTGGTCAGGACTCTTTGTGTTGGGATTGAAGTGGTAATTGAGGCTCCCTGAGGAGAACTGCAATTGATTTGTCAGAAGTACAAGATTAATAAGTGTTCAAATAATGTCTATCATAGTAACTAATTATTGTTACTGATTAGTTAGTTAGTTATAGATTAGTTAGTTAATTGAACAATTGGTTCAGTGATTAGTTAGTTGATTAAATGATTGATTAGTTAGTTGATTAAACAATTGATTTATTGTTTAATCAATTTAATTAATTAACTGTCTAACATAGTGAATAATTATTGTTACGGTCTATTATCTAACTAATTACTATTAATGATTAGTGTGACATACATTAAGAGATAAATTAATAAGAGATCAAATAATGCATACCAACAAATAAGTAATATATATATATATCTTCACAACAACCCTACCATGCCAGGCAAAAAATCCAAACAATCACCAAAGAAAGATATTCCTTCTAATAATGACAATAAAGAATCATGCATATGCTTTAAATGTTCTGAAACAATCAAGAAAAATGAAGACATCATTAAATGCCACCTATGTGACAATCATGTCCACCTTTCCTGCCTAAAATTAACCAAACAAATAGTCAACCTACTACAAACAGCAGCCACATTTCCTTGTCTCTGTCCATCAAATTTACCTAAGCTAGACAATTTAACAGCCCTCTCTGATAAAGTTGAAACCATAGAAACATCCATTGCATCCTTAGAAACACGCTTAGTAGCACATTTAGAAGCACGTCTACAAGCAAGCCTAACAGCACAGAAAAATGAACACCTAACAACACAACATCCTAGCTCAACTCAACAACCACCACCAAAACCACAACTACAGCCACAAATATCCACAAACCTGCAACCTCAGGGCACCAAACAAGCAAATAACATCAACCAAGTAAACATCTCCCTACTGATCAAAGACGCTGTAGAACGTGAACAGAAACGTCCAAGCGCAATTTTATTTGGACTGGACAACAACAGCAAATCTGAGGACATCACTACAGTTTGCAACATTATCATTAACTCTCAAACAACAACCTTCTCCCCTGATGAAATCATTGAAATCTCAAGAGATGGCCCTGAGTTCAAATACAGAGACGGCTCAGTGGCCCCACGATTCTGCAGAGTTATTTGCAAAAACGAAACCAGCAAACGCAAATTTATTCACACAATAAATTCCATCGCCAAAACCGACACTAACTACAGCAAACTACGCTGAAGACCAGACCTATCCATTCTACAAAGAATCCACTCCCGTGAACTCCGCCAAGATCTAAAAAGATGTCAAGACAATGGTGAGACTAACTTATATATAGACTACTGTGCAGACTGTATCAAAAGTAAATCTCACAACCCACATCCTAACATCCAACCTCCACTCCCATGCAGACTGTATCAAAAGTAAATCTCACAACCCACCTCCTAACATCCAACCTCTTATTATCCAAAATTAGGCACACACGCCCCTAACTACCTCTCCACCTACCACTACTACTGCCACTAATGACCTTAACTACCTCACTACTACTACCGACCCAACTACCTCACTACCTGCCACTACTACTGCCACTACCATTGACATGAACTACCTCACTACTACTACTGACCTAACTACCTCACTACCAGCCACTCCTACTGCCACTCCTACTACTTCTGACCTTAAATGCAAGCTTCTTAATGCAAGAAGTCTTGTAAATAAAATGCCCGAATTCCTCCTCCTATTAAATACAACCATTTTTGACATTATATTTGTCTGTGAAATTATCGTAGAACAAAACTATCATGTTTACCGGTCTGATTGACAATTCCAAAGCGGAGGAGGTGTTGCTATCTTTTACAAAAAGTCTATAAATCTAAAAAATATCCAAGTTTCACATGAACTTGCTCTTCCTGAGACCATCATCTGTGAGCTATCCTTAATAGCAATAGCAATAGCACTTAGACTTATATACCGCTTTACAGTGCTTTACAGCACTCTCTAAGCGGTTCACAGAGTCAGCATATTGCCCCCAACAATCTGGGTCCTCATTTTACCCACCTTGGAAGGATGGAAGGCTGAGTCAACCTTGAGCCGGTGAGATTTGAACCGCTGAACTGCTGAACAGTCAGCTGAAGTAGCCTGCAGTACTGCACTCTAACCACTGCGCCACCTCGGCTCTTGCCACATTACGATTTCTACTATGTTACAGAGCCCCAGACTACGACATCGAACATGCGAAGAAGTTAACTTCACTCCTAACGTGGCCAGCCTCCGGCCCATACCCTCTCCTCCTTCTTGGTGACCTAAATCTACCTCTCATCAAATGGTCCCTCAACGAATGTACAACAGAACCTATACATTCAACCCTGCACAAC
>QLTV01000023.1:6359-17136 GCA_003457575.1 Thermophis baileyi | reverse complement strand
ATATTTAATTTGAAGGTAAAATTTGTTTCAGTTGGGGGGGGGGGTCCCTGATAAACCTGCCAACATATGTAATTTTTTGTAAATTAAAAGAGGAAAAAATGTAGGGAAAATAAAAGTGATAGTACTGTTTATCCATATCCTAAACAATTTTACAGAGTCTTACAATAGTTGAGATTTTGTCCCACAAGTCCATAGTAGAATAATGCTTAGGGTTAATGCACAAATCTCCCAAAAGTCCTGCTAATACATCAGATGCTCAAATTTATGAAGGCAGACCAATCCAAATCTTTCACTGTAACAAAATTGAGTCTCAAGAATGGAATTCTTTAATAAATTCTTTAAGAGGCATTTCTGATTGACAATGGAGTCATCCCTTTGTTATGCCAATCCAAAGATATGAAAGATTTGGAGCTCTCAAGTAGTTTTCATCAGGCAATATGTTAAATAATACAGAAACAGAGAACAGAATTGTATTGGCTTCATGTGTCCAGGATGAAGAAAAAAAGTAAAATAGTTGGCATTGTCAGATTTCCAAAGAAACAAGAGCAAATAGAACTTCATTGTATTCTAAGAAATGATAGTCATAACTTTTATTTAATTGCTGTTGATTTTCATTTTAATGGTTTTCATGTTTCTGTATTTATGCTTTTTCATTATTGTAAGCCACCCAGAGTCACTCTGGGTAGTTGATACGGGCAGCATATAAAATAAATAAATAACAGATGATTGATAGCTTCTGAGTGGTTAGAAATGGTAGATCTGAATGTATACCATAACATACATTTGATAAATAATATACATTTTATACATATTTTATATCAGTATAGATCAGAATGTATATCAGAAACGCCCAAACATTTTCTGTTTTGCAGCAGCATCCTCTTTTAAAACAAACTTTTAATTTATCTTGTCTCAAGGTCTCATTATTCCTGATACCTACATTGTCTTTGTTTAAATTTCCTATATTTCTGTTCTCTCCCATTTAGATGAATCTTCCAAGTTAGGCTGAAATTCCCCAGCCATTAACAGAGTCTGAAAATGTAAACTCAATCTGTTAACTCTCTCCTGTTTTCATCCTTTAGTTAAATAAGCAGGTCCTTGGTGTCTAGCAAATGAATACATAAAATTACATGATTACTTGTAGTATCAAAGTTGGAGATAATTTTAGAAAATACAATAACTGCTTTTTCTTGTGTTTTTAAAATATGTAATAGTTACCAGATTATTTTACACTTTAGGGTCAGATCAGTTCAGGGGTGGGTTCTAACTTACCTTGGCGCCGGTTTGCTTCCTCCCATGCTGCGTGGACGTGCGCATGTTGTGCACCATGCGGCCACGCCATGTGGGCATGCGCGCATGCGCAGTGCTGAAAACCCAGCTTCTGCGCATGCGCAGAAGCAAAAAACAGCTTCTGCGTGCGCAGAAGCCAAAACAAAATGGCGGTGCCTACAGCGCCACCGAGAGAGCCGGTTCATGGGCGTGGCCAACCGGCGATTGCTCCCGGTTCGGCAAACGGGGGGAAATTCCACTACTAGTTCTAAAGAACCGGTCCGAACCTGGAGCAACCCACCTCTGGATCAGTTGTACCAATCTCACTCAAAATATTCTACAATGAGATTATAAATATAATTAGAGCTGAACTAAATCTCTAAATGGCCAGATATACTAGATAAATGACTTCACATATCCACTGTGCAGTTAAAAGTTGAAAAAAAAATGCACTTATGGAAGAATTGCTTTACATGTTATGTCATAAGCATTATGTTCAAATAATATATATTACCAGAAAAAAATCTTTGCAAAACAAATGGCAAGTAGCAAGAGTACATTCCTTCAAACCCGATGATTTCAGAGATAAAAATTACTTAATTCCATTGGTTACTTAAGAATTTCTGCTTCAGGCCCAGATAACTAATAATATCTGTCACTTGACTCATTAAAGCAAGCCAAAGCATTTAGTATTATTACCACAGGAATTGTTGGGCACATTATACCAGTATGAGATGTTCTGCTTCAGCAGAAACAATTGATCAATCCGTACTAATTTCAGATATCTATGAATTGAATCGTGGTGCTTTGTAATTTCATAGCATGACAGACATACAACGTATTGTTTTCACTGAGTAATTCCTCATTTTTCAGCCTATTATTGAGACAAAAAGAAGCTTCTATCTTATCCGCTTAAGGCAATGTAAATGAATGTGCCAAACATTTTCTTAATAAATGAGCCACTACAGGTTATTTTTGGTAACATTTGCTGTAGTTAATGATATCATCCATCTAAGGAACCTCTACATTTATCCTGCTTATATGAAAGTTGAAACCTTTGTGGAAGAGTCATTAATATCTTTGCATATGTCACCAACTCCAAATGCTTTGATCATACTAGGATTTGCCCACCCCTCATCATCACTAGTCTCGGATGAGTTCTGGCTTATTTGCTTTGTACATCAAAGGCATAAAAAGACCTCTCAGGCTCTTTGTCTTTCGGACAGCACCTTTGATGTCCTTTGAATATACATGAGCATATTGTTGCTGCGGTATGAAAAGGAAAGGGCCAGTGTGCATATGGTGGACAATCTGACTCTGAATATGCAGTCTTTCATCAGAGACAAGCAGTGCACCTGCAAAATCCCTTAGGCCGTGTGATTGGATCGTAACCATAACAGATCCTGCTAATATTTTAAAATGAACAGCAAATCCTTTCAAGACTGTATCATGCCTCAGGGAATTAAAGCCTTTTTATCATCTGGGAAGCACAACCTGTCTTTCCAGTTTCCATAATGCAAGCTGAAAGTAGATAGCTACAGCATTCAAGTTCAAATATCATCAAAACCTAGATTGGAATCCTGAGCAACATCTTATGATAGCATGAACACCTTCTGTTAATCTCAAACTTTCTAAGCATTTGGTAAATCATAATTTTCTAGTTTGGATACAATGACAAATTGTGCTTTAAAGGTTAGGATATCCAAAATAAAGACATGTGCATATGGAAAACATGGAAGATCAAAGAAAAAGCACACCAGCCATATTTCTGATCTTATAGCAATTAGACTTATATACCACTTTACACTGCTTTACAGCCCTGCCTAAGTGGTGTACAGAGTCAGCATATTGCCCCCAACAATTTGGGTCTTCATTTTACCCACCTTGGAAGGATGGAAGGCTGAGTCAACCTTGAGCCTGGTGCGATTTGAACTGCCAAATTGCAGGCAGCCGGCAGGCAGCAGAAGTAGCCTGCAGTGGCTCATTATAAATCATTGGTTATTGGTCCATGATTTTTGAACTCAGTAGCAGTCCATGTTTTTTATTACATTTTAGTCCTAATAATTTTATTTATTTATTTATCAAACCTCTATGCTGTCCATAACACCAACTTATATATGTATTAGGCAGGGGTGAGTTCTAATTTACCTCGCTGCCGGTTCGCTTCCTCCCGCGCCGTGTGGCCGCGCCTCATGGGAGTGCACACGCGCATGCGCAGTGCCAAAAAATAAAAAAAAATTTAAAAAAAGCTGAAAACAAGATGGCGATGCATGCGCAGTGCCAAAAAGTCGGTTTCTGCGTATGTGCAGAAGAAATAAAATAAAATAAAAATCCCCCCCCCATTTTTTTTTCAAAAAAAAATAATCCAAAAAAAAGATGGTGGTGCCCACGGACCGGCACCGACCGAACCGGCTCCATGACATCACCGTGACGTCACCAGCGGGTCGCTACCAGTTCGGAACCCACCTCTGGTATTAGGATAAATGCCATCCACATTTGAGTACCAGTGCAACTCATATATTTTTGATTTTTTTTTCTGCAACCAAAAGTTTGGAGACAAAAGAACTTATAAAATTCCCTTCTCATTTTCCCCCAGGAATGATGAATGATTGTGACTTTGAATTGCCAATTAATATTTGGTAATTCTCCTGCATTATACAAACTATCTAATTTTCAGTTTCTTCATATCTATCATCGCCTTATAATTTTCTTCAAATACCATTGAGAGCATGGACCAATGTGATTAAATGTATTGCAAAGATGATTGGCTTTTTCTTTCCCTCTTCTTACATCAATAGTCAAGGTCACTTTCTTTAACATTTTAACTTTTTCCATTTCTGTGTTTTTGCATAAAAATTCCCATATAGAATAACACGCAGCACTACCTATGACTTAGACGTCATCTTGAAAAAAAGATAATAGGAAGCTGGTTATATTAAGTCTGACTATTGTTCTAAATAAACCAATACTTTTGACACTAATTCATTATAGCTCACCATGGTTTCTGCCAGCAAAGTTTCCAACTGTAGCTGGAGATATCAGGGTTTCAACCTGTGATCTTCTTCATCTTTTCTTAACCTTGTTTTTTCTTGCACTTGCTTTGCTTGAGCTCTGTTCCCATCTTAGTACCTTTCTTGTTCATGATATTCACTAAAACCATTACAATCACAGAATCATGATCAGTGCAAACTGTTTCTAATTGTTCTTGATTGTTAATAATATTAAATATTTAATATTGACCTCCATTGAGCTTTCGTTAAACATTAGCATTTAAAAAACAAAAGAAAACTCACGTTTGCTTTTTGACACAATAGCAATAGCACTTACACTTATATACCACTTTACAGTGCTTTACAGCCCTCTCTAAGTGGTTTACAGAGTCAGCATATTTCCCCCAACAATTTAGGTCCTCATTTTACCCACCTGGGAAGGATGGAAGGCTGAGTCAACCTTGAGCCTGGTGAGATTTGAACTGCCAAATTGCAGGCAGCCGGCAGGCAGCAGACGTAGCCTGCAGTACTACATTCTAACTACTGCGCCACTGTGGCTCATAGAAGTCTGAATGCAGGTATGTCAGTGAGAATCAAAGAAAATAGTTGTAACAGGTTCTTACAGAAAGTAGCTTGAAGCTATCAATGTTGGGAGGCAGGCGCTGCATCATTGGAAGACTGCTGTCTTTTTTTCCTAGCATTCCTGATGCAACATACTTTGTTGCAGACACTTTGGATTTGACAAGACTTAGATAAATTAAAGGGAACCCAGGAAGACCAATACCACTGATTAGGTGGTTGGAGGGATTGATTTAACTGCCTGAAAATAATTGAAGCAAACATCAAGTTTGGAGGATTATTTAAAATTGTACAAAGAGTGTTAATTAGGGGTAATGAGATAAAACTAAGAATAATAAATGTGAACTATTAGGTGAAGCATCCTAAGCATTACATTGCAGGCTAAGTTCCCAAACAAAGAATGTGACTTCGCACTCAGTTTTCCTTTGAAACATCTGTGCCAAATTCAAGGGATTTTTCATCCTGCAAGGGAACTCTCTGAGTGAAGGCCTTCATAAGATTAGCCTCCATTTGCATGAGTGGCAATCAGTTAAAAATGGTAAGTAATTAATTAAAAAGAGTGCTCATGTGGTTGATAATTATTTAAGTATAGAACACAAATGTTTAAAAACATAAAGTTAATACTAAAATAGTTAAACCATTAAAGCCAGGTGAAAGAGGTATATTTTATAAATGTTATGAATGAAGATATCTTGCAATGTTATCCAAGAAACATTTTCGATTCTGGACTCTGATGAAATGGAAAGAGTGCTCTCTGTGTTTTCTGCCACTTCTGGCTGAGACTTTGTGGCACATAACTTTCATTGGTAGGGACTGGGGTAGGGATTTTTATGTAAACCCAGTGCCATCCTTTCAATGGATAACAATTTCAACCCTCAATCTTATTACTGTCTTGTAAGGTTTTGTTATCCATCCCTTTGGGGAGAGGGGTTGTTTTGGTCATCTACAAATTTGACATTTTCTAAAGTCCAATCAGTGGTGGGTTGCTGCCAGTTTGGACCGGTTCTTTAGTACCGGTAGCGGAAATTTACCGCCGCTCGCAGAACCGGCAGCGACGACCGGTGTTCCACACTCCCGAACTGGTCATCTGGTCACCGCGGCTTGCAAAAACCCCCTCTGCGCATGCGCAAAGGCTTCTGCGCATGGCCAGAGGGTCTTTTGTGCGACGTGACAGCGGCAAAACGCGCACTTCCATCACAATGCGAACCAGTAGGGAAGGTAAGTGGAACCCACCCCTGAGTCCAATCCAAGTCATTTGTAACTGTTCCATCCAGCCTGATGCAGAGACACTGACATTTTTAGACCCACAGGTAGACCAAACTAAGAATCACAGAAAGTCTATGATTACTTTGACTGAGAGTGACCATAATAATAATAAAAAAAATCTTGCAAGTCTGATAGCATTCCTATTCCCCATTTTATACTCATGCAAATTAGGGAAATGTCTGTCTGAGCCACTTATGCATATTTTCTACTTGTTTTTGACTTACGTTCTATAAATGTTTTATACCATTCAATAGGGAAGCCTCTAGTCTTAGTGTTTTATCATTGCTGAGGTGGCGCAGTGGTTAGAGTGCAGTACTGCAGGCTACTTCAGCTGACTGCAAGCTGCAGTTCAGCAGTTCAAAGCAGCCGCCCAGAGTCCTTTGGGAGTTGGGCGGCATACAAATATAATAAATCTAAATCTAATCTAAAAAAAAATCTCACCAGCTCAAGGTTGACTCAGCCTTCCATCCTTCCAAGGTGGGTAAAATGAGGACCCGGATTGTTGGGGGCAATATGCTGACTCTGTGAACCGCTTAGAGAGGCTGTAAAAGCACTATGAAGCGGTATATAAGTCTAAGTGCTATTGCTCTTGCTATTGCCAGTTTTAAAATTATTTGTTGAAGTTCTACCTCAGATAATGGAACAAGTAGATGTTTTTGTAAATCATGCAAATGTACATGAATTTTATTTAAAAAGGCCTCTGTATCTTCATCAGTACATTTTCTGGTTTATTATATAATTCAGAATGAAATTTTAAACATTGATATTTTAAAATTGTATACATTTAATTTCTTTCATCTTTAATAGTTGGAATCATTGTCCTGAAATAATCCAATTCAGGGTTTTTCCCAGTGTCAATATCAAGATGACCAGTTGCAATTACTAGGCTCTTCTGTCTGTCCCTGCCCTACTTTTTTAAGGAAAAGAAACAACATTTGTTGTTCTCCAGTACTTTAGCATTATACCTGTCCTCCATGATTCCTCAAAGATCACAAGGGGTTTTTAAATCTTTTCTTTTTATCATGCAGTCTTCTTTATTGGCAACAGAAAAGAGGATATTGTACCCAGTGCTGTTCTATCTAGGTTCTGTTCCTTTCCAACAAAAGTATGGAAAGGATTTGAGAGATAATGGATTAAAAAAAATAGAAAAAGTAATAGGGAATTGGATATTTAGCAGAGGAGTGTGTGGTACTAGTAAAAAGTATATTGTGTTTTAATTGTAATGCAAGCCTCATGAAAAACACTTCTTTTTAAAGTAAGTTCTGAACTCTCTACATTTCCTCTGACTTGTGTGAGCTTCTTGCGATACATTGATAAATTTTCCTGCTTTTTAGATTTCTTCCTCTCCACAGGACATTTCCCCCCCCCAAAGAAACATTGGGGGGAAAATGAGATGTGCCAATAATTATTTAGTTAAGTGTCCAGGATGTGTGTGAATATCCAGAAATTAATTGTACAAAAATCTGTCCAAGTGGCCTGCAACCTCCCTCCATATCAGAAGTGGGTTGCAGCATGTTCTGACCAGTTCTGGAGAAGCGGTAGCGGAAATTTTGAGTAGTTCGGAGAACCGGTAGCGGAAATTTTGAGTAGTTCGGAGAACCAGTAAATACCACCTCTGACTGGCCCCATCTATTCTCTGCCTCCCGAGTCCCAGCTGATCGGGAGGAAATGGGGATTTTGCAGTAACCTTCCCCTGGAGTGGGGTGGGAATGGAGATTTTACAGTATCCTTCCACTGCCATGCCCACCAAGCCACGCCCACCAAGCCACACCATGCCCACCAAGCCACACCCACAGAACCAGTAGTAAAAAAATTTGAATCCCACCACTGCTCCATATATTCCATTAAATTTTAAGTAAAAATATATAATGAGGGAACTAGTTTCATTCAACTATTTCAGTAGTAATTGTACCATTTTTGTTAAGAAATTCTTCCCTTGAAATATTCTTGGAGGATCTCTTCTTTATCTAGATAAAGTTTCAGAAATAATACATCTAATTTGTCTACTTACAAATTTGGCTGGTAACTATTGGTTCCCAATTTTATTAGAGTTATGCACATTATCTGATGTGTTGTGGTTGTTTTTTAATGTCGCACCCATGAAAGCCTCTGTCTTGTTCTGAGTAGTTTTGATTTATGAAGACACAGAGAAAAGACAAAAATACCTAATTACTTTTGTTTTCAATTTTTTTTTTTAAAAAATCTCTCTTGATTAAAAAAAGCAGCTGCTAAAATTTGATGGTTGTTTTATTAAATGAGGACTTATTTAAATCATCAAAATCCAACTGTTATTTTACAAAAGATTTCCCCGTAGTGTTATTTTATTGCACAAAAGATGTCACACTCAGGAGACTATTTGAATCCAATAGTGATTGTTATCTTGCCTTTTTTTTCTCAGTACTAACATTTATTTTAAATCTGTATCTATATATTAATGAAAAGTTGCCATTCTGAAATATTCTCAATTCTCTTTTTTTCTGTAAATTTTGTAGGAAGGATAAATGTATAATGGAAACTCAGCCTGTCAACAGATGAGTTTAAGCTTCTGAAATTTGCATTCTTTATTTTTTTAATTGTTTTCATGATGAGTGGATGCTTCATTAACCCCTTTATTGTTGATATCCTATGGAGACTTGATGTGTAGTCCTAATTATTTTAAAATAAACTTCTTTGTTATTTAGCTGGTGATTAAAAATACATTAAAATGGCAACTGAAGACTATTTTTGTTCATTAGCTAATCTTAAAAAAAATTAATCATCTAGTAAGGGATTAATTTTCATATAATTCTTAAAATAATAAGTACACAACTGTAAAAATTATTTGTGTTACTTCTATCAGTTAATTAGCTAAATCACAGGAGACAAGGAACCAGAGAGAATGATTATTTTCTATTAATCAAACTGAAAAGAAATAAAAGATTACTCTGGTTTCTAATAATATTTCAACAGTTTAGCACTAGAACTAGAATAGTGGATTAAGCAAAAGATTGTTTCAGTGAGCAAAACAAAACTCTGATCCAGAAAGACCAAGGCAGACTTATGAACATAATTATTTAGTCTAGTACTCATTGTGGGTGTGTCCTTATAAGAAAAACTTGCAGAACAAAAATGTGTGAAGAAGTGTGCTGCCTGATTGTCAGACCTTGGACAGAATGGACTTTTGTTGTTGTTTTTCTTGTTTGCATTAGGCAAAAAGCGTTAGAATCAATAGGGGTCAATTATTAAGAAACATATATTCTGTTAAAGGTAAACAGAAAGATTACATGGGACATAAGAATTAAAGGAGAGCAGTACTGTTTCAAACCAAGGTCTGTTCAACAGAAATAACTCTATATTTTGTAATAGATTCTTGCATTTTTTTTCTTTCTCTATAACCACTTTTTAATTTTTTCTACTAATGTTCATACTGAACTACATTATTTGTGTTTCCTGTTTATTAGCTTCTTTAGCCTTGCAGACAATCTAGAGCATGAAGTCATTTGTCCGCAATCTCATACAAAAAGCTGAGTGACAGGCCTCAAACAAGACACCCCTTCTTTTAGAGAACAGTTCCTGAGCATAGGTTATCAGAATGAGGAAGGTCATGTTCCTAAATCTGCCCCAGCACAGTTTAATCATTCCAGATGAAAAGTAGCTGATTAGATCAATTCATTAAGCTTCCCTTAACAATTAAGTTTCTCTTTTAAGACCAGATTCAACAACCTTCTTTCAGCACTTCTATATAAACAATTTAATAAGATTCCCACAAGTGGTCAAATTTGTCCTTGTGATGACCATTACATCTTCCATTTTATTATGATACTCAAAGAAGGCTTATCTTTCCTTTTTTTCATACAATTCCAAGTCAAACTGAGAAATTTTATTTTGAGTTTCTTCTGTTAAAAAGTCCTCACACATACAACATAGTCAATCTTTCATAATAGCAGTAAACACATGTAGATAATTGGTCTCAGGCTAACATTAGTAACTTCTTTTTGTATCTTAGTAATTATGTTATGTTTTGATTAATACTTTAGGTTTTTTTATTTTAGTTATGGGATAATTCATATCTATATTGACAAATTATTTTAAGTTAAATATTTACTTCCTCTTTTAAATTTAAATACAAGTTTTATTCAATAATTTTAGCTTTAACAGTGTGCCCTGCTACATCATTTATTTTATTCTATTTATTCATTGCATATTAGTACACTGAAATGTATTGCACTCTGTTTCTCTGCCTCTAAATGCTGGCCATTGACTAAAATTAACCAATTTGTTGATCAAGCCTCTTCTACATAGCTAAAGCTCATGAAAAAAGTTAGAAAACTAAACTCACATATAAAATCAGAATTCAAGAAGTGCAGGTACATCCCACCAAACTCCTCCTTCTTGATCCTTTTTACCACTACTACATAAAGCATCTTGGTTGTTCCTCACCTTAAAGAATGGCGACGGCATGGGGTGAGGTTCCAACAATACGCTGATGACACCCAGCTGTATATCTCCACCCCTCGTCAATTCAGTGAAGCAGTGGACGTAATAGACCAGTGCCTGGACGATGTAAGGGTCTGGATGGGAGTTAACAGACTCAAACTTAACCCAGACAAGACCGAGTGGATGTGGATATTGCCTCCAAAGGACCATGTTGATCATCCCTCCTTGGTTCTGGGGGGAGAAAACTTAACCCCCTA
>QLTV01000019.1:92133-104037 GCA_003457575.1 Thermophis baileyi | reverse complement strand
AGAGAGAGAGAGAGAGAGAGAGAGAGAGAGAGAGAGAGAGAGAGAGAGAGAGAGAGAGAGATATTCTAGGAGGGAGGGTGTGGGGGGGGGGGGGGGGGAAAGAACAAGAAAAAGAAACAAAACCAAAAGACGTTAGCAGAAGAACACAAGAGACTGGATTTAGAATTACAGAAAGAACCAAACAAGAAGATTTTAAAAAATCAAATGGAACTAATAAAACATAAAATAAATCTACTAAAGAAGAATTGGCACAAAAAATAAAAAATGCTAAACAAAACCTTTTTATGCAAACAAGCCAGGAAGATGGTTGGCATATAAACTGAAAACAGAGAAAGAGAAGAAATTGATACATAGGTTGGTAGATGAGAAAGGAACTTTATACTACCAAAATGAGGATAAAAAATAATAATTCAAGATTATTATGAAAAGCTGTATGAGCAAGAGAAAGTTTCAGAAGAGAAAATTAAATAATATTTGGAAAAAGCTGAACTACCTAAAGTACCAGAAACAGTGAAAACTATGTTAAATGAACAAATATCAATGATGGAATTGTCAGAAGCGATCAAGAGCAATAAAACACGAGTCTATAATGAAGTATTGATTGATGTGAAGGTACCAAATTCGTGGATGGAAGCAAATATTACTCTGATTCCGAAAGAAGACTCAGATTTAATGCAGATAAAAAACTATAGGCCCATATCTTTACTGAATGATGACTATAACATATACACTTCAATAATGGCGGTGTCAGGGTTCCGACGGATGCCCTAATTAAACCATGAGCCTCGAGCCAAGTTTCAAAAGAAATCCAGTTATTTATTAGGAGCAACATGTCGGCACGTACCCAAGTGTAGTCCATGCCGCTCACTACTTTGAACGGGGTTAGTCCCGTGCTACTGTGAACTGCATTATTGTACGCGACCTCAGCGAAAGGCAGGAGGTCCGCCCAATTGGACTGCTGATAGTTCACGTAGCACCTCAGGTACTGCTCTACCATGGCATTCAGTCTCTCTGCCCCCCCATTGGTGCTTGGGTGAAAGGCCAAGCTAAGGCCCTGGGATGACCCAATGGACCGTAGGAACTCCCTCCAGAACTTAGCCATGAACTGGACCCCTCTGTCTGAGATAATTCTCCGTGGCACTCCATGCAGGCGGTAGATGTGCTTCAGGAACAGTTTGGCTAGCTGCTGGGCCAAGGTTAGTCCGCTGCAGGGTAAGAAGTGTGCCTGCTTCGAGAATAAAGTCTATTACAGTCCAGATCACCGTGTTTCCCCCACTTTTCGGCAACTCCACTATAAAGTCCATTGCGATTTCCTCCCATGGTCTCGTTGGTTCTGCTACCAGTTGCAGCAGTCCGGGGGGTTTTCCTGGTCATTTTTTCATTGTGGCTCAGATGGTGCAACTTTTCACATAACTGTCCACATCTTTCTTTATGCCAGGCCACCAGAATTGCCTCCGTGCTAAGTGTAAAGTCTTTAGGAACCCGAAGTGGCCTGCCGGTTTGATGTCGTGACTCCTCTGGAGGATTAGGGTGCGTAAGGATTCTGGGACGTAGAGTTTCGTCCCCTTCCATGCTAGGTCATCTCTTTTTGTCAAGATGTGTTGGTTGTCTCGGAACCAGGGGTCTGCTAGCAGTTCGGTTTTGAGTTTTGTGGTTAGATCGCTTGCGGGTTGGTCTTGCTGGTCGCAGCGTTGTCGTCTGGTGGTCACCTGGGCGGCTGTTTGGGTAGGGGGGACGATAGAATCTACCACCTCCTCTCGTTTGCATTTTTATTGGGGCAGGCGGGAGAGGGTGTCAGCAAGAAAGTTCCTCCCCCCTGGAATGTGCTTTAGCACGAAGTCGAACCGGTTGAAGTATTGAGCCCAGCGGACTTGTTTAGGCAATAGTTTTCATGGGGTCCTAAGGGCCTCCAGATTTTTGTGGTCAGTCCAGACTTCGAACGGTCTCTGCCACTCTTCCAGCAGGTGGCGCCATTTTAGCAGTGCCCATCTCATCATTGAAGCCTCTTTTTCCCATGCGGCCCATCGTCTCTCTGTGTCCGTGAGTTTGTGGGAGGTGTAGGTGCAGGGCTGTAGATTTCCTTGGCTATTTCTTTGGAGTAGCACTGCTCCCACTGCCACATCGCTGGCGTCTGCTTGGATGACGAAGGGTTGTTCGGGGTCAGGATGCTTCAGCACCGGTTCCTTTGAAAACAGTTCTTTCAGTGTTTCAAATGCCTTTTGGCAAGTTAGGTCCCACTGTAGGGGTTGTCCTGGGCGGGGTTTCGTTCCTGGTCTCCCTGTCTTTAGGAGGTCCATCATGGGTTTGGCAATCTTTGCAAAGGAGGGAATGAATTGCCTGTAGAAGTTTGCGAAACCTAGGAAGCTTTGTAGCTGTCTGCGGGTGCGAGGGGGTTGCCAGCCTAGGACGGCTTGTACTTTGGCTGGGTCCATCTCTATGCCCTCATTTGACACTCGGTAGCCCAGGTAGTCTAGCCGTGTGCGGTGGAATTCGCATTTTGACAGCTTGACGTACAGGTTGGCTGCCAGACGTTTTTCCAGTACTTGGTGGACCAGGGGTATGTGGTCATTCATGGTCTCAATGTAGATGAGGATATCGTTCAGGTAGACGAGAACCCCCTTATAGAGGTGCTCGTGCAGCACCTCATTAATTAACTGCATGAACATCGCTGGGGCTCCCTGCAGTCTGAAAGGCATCACTTTGAATTGGAAGCTCCCTAGGGGGCAGTTGAATGCTGTTTTCCATTCATCTCCCTCCCTGATGCGTACTCGGTAGTATGCTTCTCTGAGGTCTAATTTGGTAAAGACTTTTCCCTTGGCTAGGTGAGATAGCATGTCCTTTATGAGAGGGCGGGGGTATAGGTTGTGTACACAGTTTATTCCTCTAAAATCAACGCACAATCTCATAGTTCCATCTTTTTTTTCTTTGAATAGGACTGGGGCTGCGACCCGTGGCTTGACTGGCTCGATGAACCCCCTTGCTAGGTTTTTGTCTATATATTTGCACATTTCTTGCATTTCCCGGGGTGTCATGGCGTACAATTTGGGTTTTGGTAGTTTTGCCCCAGGGATGATTTCAATGGCGCAGTCTGTCTCATGGTGGGGAGGTAGCACGTCGCACTCGGCCTCACTGAATACTTCCGCGAGGTCCTCATATTCTCTCGGGATCTGTTCGGCCTCTGGGGTTTTGTCGGAGGTGGCTGCCAGTTGTTCTGGTGGGGAGGGGGGTCCCTGCATGGGCGGTGCTTCTATTTGCTGGTGTGGAGGGGGTTGGGGTCCCCTTGTTATCCTCAGTCTGCGGCTGCCCCCTTGCCACCAGATGGTCGGTCCCCACGTGTCTAGCCAGGAGAGTCCCAGTATGACTGCGTCTGTCATTTTGGGGGCTATTACGAATTGAATTACTTCCCAGTGATTCGCTAGCTCTAGCCTCACTGGTTCAGTCAGGTGGGTGGCATAGGCTCCCCCCAATAGGGACCCATCGACCTGTTTGAACCGGATCGGGTGGGCCAGTCTTTTCGCTCTGATCCCCAGTTCCAGGAGGTTGATAAAGCATCTAGTGCAGCCTGAGTTTATTAGAGCTTGAAAAGTCCCCTGGTTTCCTGTTTTTGGGGCTGTGAGGCGTATTGGGAAAATGAAAGGGTGGACCGGTTCACTCACCGTTGGGTTGTTTTCGCCTTCTGCCTCGCTGTCGTAGGATTCCGGTGACTGGTTGTCGTTGCCTGGGGTTCCCCCCCCCCCCTCTGGATGGGTGGGGAGGGACCTCTGCAGCCTGGTGGGCCTTCCAGGACGTGTCGGTGGCACGCCTGGGGCCTCGTTCTGGTTGTGCCCTGGGTGGTGGCTCTGGCCTTGGTTTTGGGGCTGGGGTTGCGCATGCTGATGCCATGTGGCCTATTCCCCTGCCTCTGTAGCATTTCAGCAGACTTCGTGGGATGGCTGGTTTTGGGACCAGCTGTGGTGCTGTGGTTCCCTATCGGTTGGATGGTCTCTGGTCTAGTTGACCTCTCTCTTTAGTGTCCGGTTGCTTTCTCATGTCGTTGGCTCGCAATCCGCCGTCGACTTTTATTGCTACTCGGAACCACTCAGAGAGTCGGTTTGGGACGTCCTGATAGGTGGTTACCTGGGCAATTTGCTTGTCCAGACTTGTTCTGAAAAAATGAACTAACAGCCGCTCTGACAAAGGGGTTAGCTTCCCAATGACTCTCCTGAATTCATGGATGTGTTCCTTGATGGGTCGTCCCCTCTGCTTTAGGTTTCTGAGCTCATCTTCCGCATACGGATCCTCCTCCGCCTCCTCAAATCTGGCCTCTAGCAGTTGTAGGAAGTCATCTACGTCTTGCAGTTGGGGGGCCCTCCTCTTGTGGAGGGCTGCTAGCCATTCCCTTGTGTCTCCCTCTAACCCCTCTGCAATGGTATTCACCGTGGCTCTGGGGGATGGGTAGAGGTGGCCATAGCGCTCTAGGTGGATCTCAGCTGAGTCAAAAAATAGAGCTAGCTGGTCTGAGTCCCCATCAAATTTTCCCCTGAAGCGGGCCGGTTTGTTCAGCACTGCTCCTCCCTTCTCCTGTCAGCCCCTGTAGGCCTGCACTTGATGTGGCTGGCCATCTTCCCCAGCTCTAGTTCGAAGAGGGGGAGGGAGTTGTCTGCCCTGGGCGGCTTGCCTGCTGCGTGGAAGAGGCACTGGCTGCAGCCTTGGGCTCCTTCTCCTTCTAGTGGGTGGAGAAGGGGGGCTGTGTCTCCTCACTTCAAAGGGATCGACTGCACCTCCCCTCTCTTTTGGGCGGCATGACGGCCCCTTATCACAAAGGGTGGCTCGGTCAAATTCCTCCCTCAGCTGCTCTATGGAACTCCCCAGGGGCTCCATCAGGGGCTTTGGGAGCCTGGCCTGTGCCCAGTCCCACATCCAATCCACTCTTCCAAGCTTGCTCAGGGGCCTTCCCCCTTTCTGGGCATTGGGGTGGGGGAACTCAACATCAGCAGCTTTAGGGGTTATCTTCCACCAATACTCATCCCTTCTTGCTGCGGTCGCTGGAGCAGGTGTCTCAGCTTTGATGTCCGGGGGGGGGGGGGCTGCACTCAGGTTGCAATTAGGCTGCTGGGTCCTGGGATTGCCTGGTTGGAGGTGAGCTCTGCCTCCCTTTCAGTCGCTTGGAGTAGGCTCTCTTCGGATAGTCTGCCCTCTGCCATGGTTGCCTGAGTTTCTCTCCATGCACCCCAGATGTCGGGGAGCGACTGGAGAGATCGGGGCTCAGTAATTCCGGTAATTTTTTTAATTAGTTTTAAGAGACCTGGCTAGCTGTCAGGGTTCTGACGAATGCCCTAATTAAACCATGAGCCTTGAGCCAAGTTTCAAAAGAAATCCAGTTATTTATTAGGAGCAACATGTCGGCACGTACCCAAGTGTAGCCAGGTCTGCCTCACGTAATTTACGACCCAATTATGACCCTGTTTCCCCCCCTCCTCCCAGGGTGTGTCATAAATCACATTCTTCAATGGAGCACTTTCACGGGCTGTAGAGACCACACCCCTCTGACTGTTGCCGGTAACCTGGGATACAGCCTTGAGAAAGGTATGCATGGAATTTGCTTCTGGTTGTGGCTGCCGTGCTGCTCCGCTAGGTTTTCCCCCCTCCTGCGTATGGCAACTCGAGAGCAGGCCAGGAATGCTTTACGAGTTGACAGACAGAGAGACTAAAAAGGTTTCTAAATGAATTTATACATCCAGACCAAAATGGCTTCTTGCCTAAGAGACAGATTAAAAACAATATGGGAATGATTTGAAATACATTGCAATATTATGAAGCACACCCTGGAAAACAAATGGTGTTGATCTTCTTAGATGCGCAGAAAGCATTTGACAACGTAAATTGGCAATTTATGCTGTTACAACTAAAATCTATGGACTTTGGTGAGAGATTTATTAACATGATAAAGGCAATATATCATAAACAAACGGCAAAGGTGATGGTAAATGGAGATACGACAGAGAATTTTAATATATATAAAAAAGGCACAAGACAAGGATGTCCACTATCTCCTTTACTATTTATATTGACATTGGAAGTGTTAAATAGAAATATTAGACAAGATATAGAAATTAAAGGTATGGAAATAAAAAAGGAACAATATAAACTACAGGCATTCGCAGATGACTTGATCTTTATCTTGGAAGACCCACAAGAAAATGGATTTAAATTAATTAGGAAAATAGAAGAATATGGTGAAGTTGCAGGATTGAAAATAAATAAACAAAAAACGAAAATAATAGTTTAAAATGTTACAGACACACAGAAAAAAGAACTAACGAGGAAAATAGGTATACAGATAGTCAAGAAAGTTAAATATTTAGGAATTCAACTAATGGCAAGCTATGTAACGATTAAAGAAGACAATTATAAATTGGCGCAACAAATTAAAAGTAGGGACATGATCTCCAACTAGGTTGGCATGCTTATTTATGGTATGGAAAAAACAAAATACATAGCTATTTCCAAAGACATTATATTAGAAATGCACTATTATTAATATGGGAGAAAATGAAAGAACAACACTATTTGATACCGGTCTGGCTCTCCACAATGGAGGCACTGATTTATCCAAATGTTATTGATATAAAGTATGTTACCAGATATAAAGATATTTTAAATGAAAAGGGGGAACTAAGCAGGAACTGAGTGATCAAGGGATTGAAATAACATGGTGATCCAGGGGTGAAATGCTAGAATAGAAAAGAATAGAATAGAATTTTTTATTGGCCAAGTGTGATTGGACACACAAGGAATTTGTCTTGGTGCATATGCTCTCAGTGTACATAAAAGAAAAGATAAGTTCGTCAAGAATCACAAGGTACAACACTTAATGATAGTCCGGGTACAAATAAGCAATCAAATCACAGTAGGAACCAGTCAATATAAATTGTACCGGTTTGGACCGGTTCGGGAGAACCGTCAGCGGACATGTGGCCTGGTTCGCCGAACCAGTAGCGACGGCTGGCTGGCTATGCCCCCGAACCAGTCCCCCAGTCACCGCTCGCTCGCCCTGCTCCGCCCAGTCTCTGCTCTGCAGCTTGCTTGCCTGAAGCGCTGCGCCCCTGATCTGCCTGCCAGGTAAGCCTGCGAAGTCGTGGCCTACCTAACTCCCCCTGCCCCCACCCCCAGCCTGCCTTCCCTACTCCATTCCCCGCGGCCCACAGCCCCGACATGCTTGCCTGCCTTCCATGCGGCCTTCCCGGCATCCCCGTGGCCAGCTTGCGAAGGCAGGCAAGCGGAAGGCCATGTGGAAGTCAGGCAAGCATGTCGGGGCTGCGGGGAAGGGAAATAGAAGCCTACTCCCTTCCCCACAGCCCTGTCATGCTTGCCTACCTTCCACGCAGCCTTCCCGGTGGTCCCCCATGCCCGCTTGCCTTCCGAGGTCGGTGTCCAGCCCGGCCCAGCGAGTGGGTGGGCAGGCGGCCCTTGGTGGAAACGCAGACACTGAGAGGGGCGGCGGTGCTCCGGGAGGGCAAGCGGATGTCCCGGGGCTGCTGCACATGTGCATGCCCCATTTCTGCAAAGGCAGAGCCGCCCCCCCCCGCAGGGCGATCCAAAGTGGGGAGAGGGATGCTGCAGAAAAGACCGCCTTCCACCTGGGCCCGCATGTCTCCCATGCCGGCTCCGCGGGACTTGGGGCTCCGAAGCAGCCCACTGGCTTCCCACCCGGCCACCTGCCTGCTCTCTTTGCGGATCAGCCCAGCCAACCGCCGGCGCCACTCTGAGAACTCGGCCTGCAGAGTCGCTTCCCGCCGGCGAAGAAGCGGAGCGAGAGGCATGGAAGCTGGCGGCGGCCGCCTGCGTGGCAGCCCCCCGTGCGGGGAGAGGGCCAGGAGCTTTCCCTTTGGCCTGGCCGGCGGCGCTTACCCGGGCGGGCCAGTGCGGGTAGCCCTTCATCTTGGCGAAGACCAGGTTGCCCCACTTGTAGTCGTGTGGCTGGCCGGAGCGGGACATGGCGCGGGTGGAGAGGCCGATGTAGCCCCCGCTGATGCCACCCTGGCTGAGCGATCGCTGCACCTCCCCAGCAACAGGCGCGCCAGGGCCACCTTGCCCACCGTCTCCATGCGCTGCGCTTGGAAGGGGCTGCCGCTCTCGCCGCCCTCCCTCCCTGCCTGGCTGCAGACGTCTGCCTGCCCTCCCAGAGCACCGCCGGGGACCGCCGTTTGCTTTCTTCCTTCTCCCGCAAACGGCGGCGGCGGTGCTCCGGGAGGGCAGGTGGACATCTGCAGCCAGGCGGGGAGGGAGGGCGGCAAGAGCAGCAGCGGCGGCCCCTTCTAAGCGCAGTGCATGGAGGCGGTGGGCAAGGCGGCCCCAGCGTGCCTGTTCCTGGGGAGGCGCGGCAATTGCTCGGCCAGGGCGGCCTCAGCGGGGGCTGCATCAGCCTCTCCACCCGTGCCATGTCCCACTCCGGCTGGCCGTCCGCACGACTACAAGTGCGGTGACCTGGTCTTCGCCAAGATGAAGGTCTACCCACACTGGCCCGCCTGGGTAAGCGCCGCCGCCCAGGCCGATGGGAAAGTGCCGCGGGCTCCGCGGTGGTGCGGCCGGGTCTGGCCCTCTCCCCACACGGGGGGCTGCCACCCGCCCACCCGGCGGCGGGAAGTGGCACTGCGGCCGAGCCTACTTTCCCCGGAGTGCCGGACTCCGCGGGCTGAGTTCCCAGAGTGGCGTCGGCGAACCGATTCAATCGTTGCTAACGCCTCGGCCGAGGGGCTGCGGGGCTTTTAAAAAAAATCTTGCATCGCATGCTGCCCTCCACAGCCCTTGCGATTGTCCCACCCACCGCCAATTGCACACTGCCCCCACAGCACCATTGCTTCTGCCCGCCACCCAATTGGATGGCGGCTATTTTTCCTGTGCAGCAAAATGCCCCAGTCAAATGGTGCCTGGGCGAATGCCCAGGGACAAAGGATGGGGGGCGGAGGGCCAAGAGACCATTGGTGGTGGACAATGGCCGGGTGGGCTAGCGGAGGAGGAAAACTGGCTTTGAATTGGCTGAGGTGGGTGGCTGGGGGCGAAGTGGGCGCGGCCAAGGGTCAGTGCCTAAATGTCCCATTCCGTACCAGTTAGTCATTTGAAAGTTGTTAATAAGCAGGTAGTTGGTGTGCAGTTGCCTGGTGCTGCCCCTTTTGCTGGTTCTTTCATTATCAGGTAAGTTTTGCCAGAAGTTAGCCACCCTCCAATTTTACCTCCTTGCAGTATGTTGTTAAACTGCTTTGCAATGAGTGGGTGTAAACCAGTCAGATGTTTCAACCAAAAACCATGCAGGTCATCTTCACCTGGTGCTGACCAATTCTTGATCTTCCTACCCTTTTCTCCACCATTTCTGCTGTTATTACAAGTTCTTTCATTTCAGCTTCTTTTTTATTCTCATCCACGTACTTCAACCAAGCTGCATTCTTGTTGTATTTCTTTGAGTTATCCAATATCTGTGGTCAGACCTGCACTGTTTCTTCCTTGTCAGGTGTTGACTGATTCACTGCAGTCTCTCCATCAATTGGTAGAAATGTTTTTGATAGGATTGAAATTGGAAATTCTACCTATAATTTTCAATTCGAGCTTTGTATCTGCTGATCTTCTTCCTATAGGTGTTACTTGCTGCTTTATTATTTCCATTATATTCCATTATTATTTTTTGCTCTTCCTTGTTTCTAGGTGGTATTTCTTGGTCTTCTTGTTCTTCAGCTTCTTTTCCTTCATCTGTTCTAGCTTGCTTGCATCTGTTCTCAGCTTTCTGATCTTATTTTCAAAGCTGATCTTCCATTTTGGTGGTGCACTGTTTGGCTTTTTTTCTCCTTTGTGGATTTTGCACCCTGGCTATAACTGCAGGTGTGCTGTACATAGGTTGGTGTGTTTCTTGCAGTGAGCTGGTGCTTATATTAAATATTACAGCATTGGCATCTTTTAATGCTTGTGCTAGCTGTTTCTTTGGAACAAGCTTCAATGCAGGCAACCTTATTCTGTTGTTTTTGTGCTGTTCTAGATGCTCAGTTATTCTTTGTTTCAATTGTTCTACTTGTTCATTTAAATTTTTAACAAACAAACAAAAAATCATGGAAATAGAGACTGACATTATAGTGACTTGCAAAATATGTCATATGCTTGAGCTTATGCCCACAAAAGATGCAAACTATATATGTATCAAATGTAAATTATATGAATTACTAGAAGAAAAAGTAAAGGGTCTAGAAGCAACTCTAGCCACTCTGAAACTCAATGAACAAAGCAAGAATCCTCAACTTAAACAAAAAGACTACACCAAAATTAAACACCAAAGGGAGCAAACAGCTTCTTAAAAAATGACCCCATATATAAACAAAAAGAAGAAAACCAATACACCCAATAGGGAACAAATAGCTTCCGTAAAAATAGCCCTATATATGAACCTAAAGAGGAAGATTGATGGAAACATGTCACTTTTAGAAGAAAACAACAACCAAGAGCAAAGCCCCTACTATCTACCCTAGCCAACTCCAGTGAAGCACCTCTGGAACTGAACAATCGCTTTCATAGCCTCCCCCTGGAAGAAAATATACAGACACTCACAAAAGAGCATTCATCAATAGTTTCTAAAAAAGAGACACAACCCAGCATTCCTGTGACAGGAAGAATAGTATCCCAGACTTCCCTATGTGAAAAAAGGTGAATATTGGTGATAGGAGATTCAATTCTTTGGGGAACAGAAACTATAGTCTGCAGACCAAACAGTCAATCTAGGAAGGTATGTTGTCTCCCTGGAGCAAAAATCAAAGATGAAACTGAGAACCTTACTAAAATAATCGGGTAGGTAATGCAGACCATGGTGTAGGAAACTGAAGTTCTCTTGACGACACCAGTTTTTAAGCCAGATTTCTAAAATCCTTTGCTCCCTCATTGGATGTTGGCCTTTTGTTGGAAGTATAGATGAAAACACCACTTGTGCTCCTAATTCTTTAACTTTTTCTGTAGCTGTTTGTAATCTCTTGTTATTGTGTTCAGTTTCATTGTTGTGTCATTGGTCCCCACGTGTAGGAGAAGAAAGGGGTAGTAATCCTTGGGGTTGATTATTTTAGTAAGGTTCTGAGTTACATCTTTGATTTTTGCTCCAGGGAGACAATATACCTGCCTAGATTGACTGTCCAGTCTGCAGACTAGAGTTTCTGTTCCCCTAAGAACTGAATCTCTTATCACCAATACTCGCCTTTTTTCCCCTAGGGAAGTCTGGAATACTATTCTTCCTGTCAAAGGAATGCTGGTGTCAAGAGTGAAACATAGGCAGCTACATGCCTCTTCATTTCAACTTGTCATTAGAGTAAAGGGGGGGATGTTGACTACAAATGGGTTAATTTGGAGAAATGAAACTTCAGCAGTTCCATGGGAGCTTGCAAGACTCTGGAAACTTTTCAAGGTCAGATCAACAGGTGTGCAGAATAAGGCAGAAGGTTCCCATAACAAAGATAACTTGTTTATATGATCTATCATTTCTCCCTTTTTCTTGAGAGCTCAGAATCAAGCCCAGCAAGTACAGATGACTAATTCAGTGGAGTGAATGAAATTGGCTAATTATGAAAACAAGGTACTGGGCTGTTTTTCTATGATCATTTTTATGCATGAGCATCTCACTTGTTAAACACACCATATACTTGTTTGGCCCTCATCCTTTCTGGAGGCTGACAATCAGATTATTATCTACTAGCTGATACCCGTGCTTCGCTACGAAACTATGTGATGGGGCTTGATAAATTGACACTTAAAGCTTGAAAATTAATGACTAGTTAAAAAAGGGACTGTATTATTTCGTTAGAGATGGTAAGCTAAGTTTCTGTTACAGATGAAGACATTATTGTAAGTGTAACAACAATGAAATAGATGAGATTAAAAACTTTAATCACAGCAGCAACC
>QLTV01000019.1:79499-91172 GCA_003457575.1 Thermophis baileyi | reverse complement strand
CACTCAGCCTGCCGATTTACTCGCGAGGAGACCTCCTTCTACAGAGCCGCTCCTGCCTGCTAGCTGCCCTGCATGCCCTAGCATCAAGCAGAGGCTCCTCCTCTTCTCCTGAGTCACTCAGCTCCCACTGAGGAGGTGCAGAAGGCCCTGGTTGGCTGTCATCCTCTGGCACTGAGTCCCCCTCGGTATCTGACTCAGGTGCCAGGTACACAGGATGATAGTGCTGCGCCACAGTCGGCTCTTGGTCCTCTGGATCCATAGGCGGCTGTGCGGGACTCTGGCGAGCCACAACCCTCTCCCTCACCGCAGGGCCCTTCCCCCGGGTCTGTCGGTCTGGATGCGGTCTGGAGGGGAACTGTTCATGGAAGGCACGCACCAGGTCTGGAGCGTGCACAAAGGTCACATCCTCCCAGGAGAAGTCATCCGGCCCGTACTCCTTCCATTCGATGAAAGGAAGGGGACCGGTCCTTCATCCACCGGGAGTCCCGAATGCTGGCGACCTCGTACTGGGGTGGTTCGTCGTGAGCGCTGGACACTGGCTGGGGACGATCAAGAGGATGGAGCGGACAGGCAGGATGGTCAGGAACAAGAAGGGATCAGTGGAACACGGGATGCACACGGAGGGAGCGAGGCAAGGTAACCAGATTAATGACCACTTCTACTGGAAAAGGGCCTAGGTAGTGATGATCGAGCTTGCGGACTGGTCGGTCGGAGGGGAGATGCCTGGTGGAAAGCCATACTCGATCCCCTACAGCCAACGGCGGTGTTGCTCGTCGAGAGCGGTCCGCGACCCGTTTGTAGTCCTCGTTTGCCTTGTCCAAGGATCGTTTCACTAATTGCTGAACGGCCTGGAGCTCGGACAAGAACTCCTCCGCTGCAGGAACTGGGGAATCCAGGAGAGTGAGCGGGAAGAGGCGGGGGTGATAGCCCAAGTTGGCGAGGAATGGAGTGGTCTGGGTGGAGGTATGCTGGGAGTTATTAAACGCAAACTCGGCCACGGCGAGGTACTCAGCCCAATTGTCCTGCAGCTGATTTGCAGAGCAGCGCAGGTACTGCTCTAGAATACCGATCACCTTCTCGGTACCTCCATCCGTTTCTGGGTGATGCGCCGATGATAAACAGACCTGGACCTGTAGAGCCGACATCAGGCCTTTCCAAAATTGCGCTGTGAATTGGGCCCCTCGATCCGACACGACCCTGTCCGGCAAGCCGTGTAGCCAGAAGACATGCTGGATGAACATGCGAGCGGTGGCACGAGCTGTTGGTAACCCTCGACATGGGATGAAATGCGCCATCTTCGTCAGCATGTCCACCACCACGAACACGGTCGTGAAACCGGCAGACGAGGGCAAGTCTGTCAGGAAGTCCATGAAAACGGCACCCCAGGGTCTCTCCGGCGTTGGCAAAGGCTGCAGAAGACCAGGAGGCGCTCCCATGGCTGACTTGGCTTGGCGACACTGGACGCAGGAGGTCATATAGGCCTGGACGTCATGCTGGAGTCTAGGCCACCAGAAAGTGCAGGACACCAGGTGCAAGGTTTTGAACAGACCGAAATGTCCTGCCGCAGAGTTGTCTTGGCACTGATTGAGAATCAACCCTCGGAGCGGGCTGGCGGGAACGTAGATCTTGTCCCGGAAATGGAGCAGGTCGACTGAAAAAGTCCAAGGGGACTCGGGCCCTATCTCCTGCTTCCGTTGCGCCACGTAACTGTCTTGCTGCTGCGCCTCCTGAATCTGTCCTCGGAGGTCCATAGGAGTCTGGACAGCCACGAAGGACTCGACCGGCAGAATCGTCTGAGGCGGCAGCGGGTTCTGGGTGTGGGTGTATTCAGGTTTGCAGGATAGGGCATCCGCCTGTTGGTTACGCCCACTCGGGATATACGTGATCCGGAAATTGAAGCAGGAGAAGAAAAAGGACCATCGAATCTGTCTTTGATTCAGCTTCCTGGCGGTCTGTAGGAACTCAAGATTTTTATGGTCCGTCCGCACTTCTACTTGATGCCGGGCCCCCTCGAGGTGGTGCCTCCAGGTCTCAAACGCGGTCTTGATGGCCAGCAACTCCTTTTCCCAAATGGTATAATTGCGGTCGGACTGATTGAGTTTTCGGGAATAATAAGTGCACGGGAACAGAGGACTGCCATCCTGTCGAGTCTGGAGAAGTACGGCGCCGACGGCAATATCTGAAGCGTCTGCCTCCACCACGAATGGACGGTGAGGGTCTGGGTGTTTAAGGATCGGCTCTTTCATGAATGCATCCGTTAAGGCCTTGAACGCCTGCTGTTCGAGATCGCCCCACTGGAAGGGGACTTTCTTCTGTAATAGCCGAGTGAGGGACGCGGTCAGAGTGGCAAACCCCGGGATGAAAGTCCGGTAATAGTTTGCGAACCCCAGAAGGCGCTGGATATCCTTCACCCGGCGAGGAGGTTGCCATGTCTTCAAGGCCTCGACTTTGCCACAATCCATCGCTATGCCTTCTGGAGAAATGCGATGACCCAAGAAATCGATGGTGGTCTGATAGAATTGGCATTTCTCCAGTTTAGCATAGAGATGGTGCTCTCGCAACCGCTGCAGGACCTGGCGGAGGTGTTGGAGGTGACTGCTCTGGGATGTGGAGTAGACAAGGATGTCATCAAGATACCCCACCACAAACTGATCCAACAAATCCCTGAAAATATCGTTCATAAAATGTTGGAAGACAGCCGGAGTGTTGGTTAGTCCAAACGGCATGACCGTATATTCGAAGTGGCCATACCTAGTCTGTATTCTAAGTGGCCATACTGAGTCCCGAACGCTGTCTTCCACTCGTCCCCCTCACGAATCCACACCAGGTTGTATGCCCCACGCAGGTCCAACTTTGTGAAGATGGTCGCCGATTGGAGCCGTTCCATAAGCTCTGGGATAAGGGGCAAAGGGTACCGGTTGCGCACTGTGATGGCGTTTAGTTTCCTAGAGTCACAGCACAGGCGCAAGTCCCCGGTTTTTTTCTTGACAAAGAAGACAGGGGCAGACAAGGGCGACGACGAAGGTCGGATAAAACCCCTGGCCAGGTTCTTGTCGACAACGTCCCGCAACGCGGCCAGTTCGGGTTCCGACATGGAGTAAATGCGCCCAACAGGAAGCGGAGCATTGGGGATCAGGTCCACGGGACAATCATACAGCCGATGTGGGGGCAATTGGTCCACCTCCTCGCTGAACACATCGGCAAAGTCCGAGAGGTCGGCCGGCAACGAGATGTCAGGAGACTCGGGTACCAAGCCCGCGCAGACCTGGCGCGTATGGTCCACACATTGCAAACTGGGGAAGGAAATAAAATTCTGGGACCAAACAATCCGAGGATCGTGGGTGCATAGCCACGCCAATCCAAGAACCAGGGGAAAATGGAGTCCCGATGTAACGTAGAACTGGATGGCCTCCTCATGCCGTCCGATGGACACGCGCACCAGTTGTGTGATGGCCTTGATCAGACCGGACAGCAACACCCGACCATCGATCGTCTCGACCATCATCGGAGGATCCACAGGACATAAGGGGATGTCTATATGCTGAGCGAACGCCTCGTCTATGAAGTTCGTGGTCGCTCCGGAGTCCACCAAGGCGTGCGCAGGGGTCCCTCGGGCCTGGTGGTCAACGAAGACCTTGGTCTCTAGAATCAAATGCCGCGGAGGTCCAGGATCCACATCAGCTGAGTGGGAGTCCTTCCGTGTGCGTGCCCGACCCAGAGTTTCCCCTAGACCGGGCTCCGGCCGTTCCCCGACAGGGTTGGTTGGGACTGTGAAGCAGGACCGTAAACAGAGGGCCCACAACCCTTCCTGGGACAAGAGCGGGCAAAATGGCCGGGCACCCCGCAGTACAAGCACAACCCCCCAGCCCTACGTCTGTCCTTCTGCGCACCAGACAAGCGGGGTCAAGCAGCACCAAGGTCCATGGGTTCGTCTCGTGGAGCCAACCGAATGACAGGATGCACAGGAGGTGCCTGGGCAGCATGTTGTGGAGCTGGAACCGGCCAGACATCAGGAGAAACAGGAGGCGCCTGGCCAGCACGCCGAGAGTTCCTCCCTTGCAACCGGGCATCAATCCTCAAACAGAGCTGCGCCAGTTCGTTTAGTGTGGGAGGAATGTCCATCTCGCCAACTCATACAAAAGACTGTCCGATAAGCCCTCCTGGAAGGCATCCAGAAGAGCGGCCTCATTCCAGGCCGAGTCCTGGCTGAGCAGCCGAAACTCACTAATGTAGTCACGGAGTGCTTTCCGGCCTTGCTTCAGGTTCCTTAATTGTCTCGTAGCCGTCTGGGCCTTGATGGGATCAGCAAACATCTCCTCCAAATGAGCACAAAAACGCCCGAAGTCCTGGAGGAGAGGACTATTCTGCACCAGCAAGCGTGTGGCCCAACTAGCTGCAATGCCAGACAGCAAACTAATAACAAACCCCACTTTGTCCCAGTCGTGGGGAAACTCGTCCGGCCGCAAGGAGATAAACAGCTGGCACTGGCCCATGAAAGCAGGGAACCGAGCCTCATCCCCAGCAAATTTGTCCGGCAGTGCTATTGGGCAAGGTTTCCTCTGAGCCGGAGCCAAAACAGGCGCAGGTGCAGCCAGTTGATTCTGTATCTGAGTCATTTGACAAAAAAAATGATGCACACACACTGTTTGTCAAATAATATCCTTTTACTACTAATAAAATTCTTAGTAGCTATATTTTAAAGTCCTTAAATAACAAGAAAGTCCATCGTGCCAAAAGTCCGGTATCAAGTTGGCCAGAATTCCAACCCCCAAAGTAATCAGGCAATTAGTTCCTCCGTTATCAGTAACTCAAAGCAGTTAGCAAAAAGCCCAAAATGAATTAGCTCAGCAACTGACAGTCCAGAAATCAAAGCCGTAGAAATCCCAAGAGCAGCAAGACGTGGTCAGAGAAAATGCAACAAGTTGTTTCCAGCGTCGGCTTCAGCGTGCTGAAGCCTTAAATAGCCTTAGGGCATGGCCAATCAACCTGCAGATTTACACGCGAGGAGACCTCCTCCTGCAGAGCCACTCCTGCCTGCTAGCTGCCCTGCGTGCCCTAGCATCACGCAGAGGCTCCTCCTCTTCTCCTGAGTCACTCAGCTCCAACTGAGGAGGTGCAGAAGTCCCTGGTTGGCTGTCATCCTCTGGCACTGAGTCCCCCTCGGTATCTGACTCAGGTGCCAGGTGCACAGGACGATATTGCCATGCCACAGTCGGCTCTTGGTCCTCTGGATCCATGGGTGGCTGCGCGGGACTCGGGCAAGCCACAACACATATATATATAGATAGATGATATTTGTATATAACCTATTCTCTGAGGAGTTCAAGACAAAATAGTTTTGTCATTTAATTTTCACACTACTCTGTAGTGTGTAATCCTAAAATTCTGTGTAAAGTACTATGCAATCCTAAAATTCACCATATTGCAGGCAGTGAGAACTGAAGGTAGCCAGATTAGTGTTCTATATTTCAAAAGAGCTGACTTCAACAAGCTATGGGAAAAAGTAAGAATTATAGGTAGTCCTTGCATTATGACAGCAAGTGGGACTGGGATTGCCACTGCTAAGCAATGCGGTTATAAAACACAGCATCATGTGACCGCATTGCTTAGCAATGGCAATCCCAGCAGTCCCAGTTGCCATTGTAACCCCAGAACAGTGTGGGTTGTTAAGCAGGAAGAGGCATGAGTCCAAGGTAAGGAGCGTGGGTGGGTTCAAGGGTGCTGCGGGTGGGCAGATGGGGGCTGTGATTGCGGGGGAGCACAGGGGGCGTGGAGAGGGCTGCAGGTGGGCAGGTGGGAGTGTGGGTAGGCTGGTAAGCTGGTGGGGCTGCAGGTGGATGCTGCAGGTGGGCAGGTGCTACAGAGCACAAGATACCTGGGAACTCATACTCCATAGTGGGGCTCCTCAGGAGAAAGAGTGGTGGGAGCAACTTACAAAAGCAACTTGTGAATTTTCCTGCTGGCTTCCCCATTTAACTTTGCTTGTGGGAAGTCAGCAGGGAAGGTCACAAATGGTGATTGTGTCAACCATGGCTCTCTGTGAAGTCGTAATCATGAGCCAGGCTCCCAAGCACCCAGATTGCAATCATGTGACCACAGGGACAGTCACTGAATGAGTGGTCATAACTCAAGAACTACCTGTATTCCACAGGTGGAAATCCTGAAGTAGAGTTGGGAAATTCTAAAAAATGAGATAATTAAGGCCTAAACAAAACAATTTCAAAGAGGAAAAAAAGAGGAGACACCTGATGAGACTAGTGTGGTTACACCAAGATGTGTCCAACAAATTGAGAAACAAAAAAGTTAAGTTTAAAAAATGGAAAGAGGGGTATATAAGAAGGCACAATATCAGGAAATTGCCTGAATCAGCAACAATGTATTCAGGAGGGCTAAGGCTCAGCATGAGCTCAGGCTAGCTATGAATGCCAAGGGTTCTTTGGGTATATGCAGCACAAGAGGAATGTCAAGGAAACAGTTGGCTTACTGGAGAAGATGGCAAGAGGCAACAAGGCTGAATTGCTTAATTCCTACTTGCATCTGTCTTTTCATAAAAGGAAAAAGTGGTCCAATGTTTTAAAAGATGCATCATGGAGAGAATAAAAATGCAGATCAAAATGGGCAACAGTGAGAGAATATTTTGTTGCTTTGAGTGAATTTAAGTCTCCCAAGATGGATAAATTACATCCAAGGGTGTTAAAGGAACTGGCAGATGTCACCTCAAAACCACTGACTGAAATCTTTCAGAATTCCTGGAGCACAAGGAAAGTGTCAGAAGACTGGATAAGAGCCAATGCTACTTCAGTATTTAAATGGGGGGGGGGGGATTTGACCAAGTTAACTGCTGACCAATCAGTTTGACATCAATACCTGGGAAAATCCTAGAAAAGATAATGAAACAGTAGACCAAGGGAATGCTGTGGATGTAGTATACTTAGACATTAGTAAAGCATTTGATGAAGTAGACCATAGCCTCCTTCTTGATAAAGTGGGAGAACGTGGGATGGATGGTCCTACTACCAGATGGATTTGCAGTTGTCTGAACAACCATAGTCAATATGTGGTCCTTAATAGGTCTATGTCCACATGGAGGGAGGTATGCAATGGGGTACATTAGGGTTCTGTCTTGGGCCCAGTACTCTTCAACATTATAAATGGCTTAGATGAGAGAATAGAAGGAATGCTCATAAAATTTGCACATAACACAAACCTGGTGGTGGGAGATTGTTAATGCCCCAGAAAACAGGCTCAAGATTCAAAAGGACCTTGATACTGTAGACTTGAACATTGGGCCCTATTCAATAAAATGTTATTCAGTGATGAAAAATGTAAGGTTTTGCACTTAGGCAAGAAAAGACACATACACAGGTACAAGATAGGTGGTGCCTGGCTTAGCAGTAATATTTGCAAGAAGGATCTGGGAGTCCTGATAAATCACAGATTACACATGAGGCAGCAATGTACCACAGCTGCCAAAAAAGCCAATGAGGTTTTGGGCTACATCTACAGAGGCACAATGTCAGATTCACAGGAAATGATAATATCGCTCTATGCTGCACTGGTCACACTGCACGTGAAATACTGTGTCCAGTTCTAGTTGCCATAATACAAAGAGTTCAGAGATGAGTGACAAAGTTGGTGTAGGGCTTGGAGGCTAAATCCTAAGAAAAGCAATTGAAGGAACTTGGTATGTTTAGTCTAAAGAAGAGAAAAAGCTAAGGGAAGACATGATAGCAGTCTTCCAATACAAGAAGGGTCTCATAGGGCAGAGGGTGTGGATTTACAGTATTCTCAATAGCACTCAAGAGTAAGACAAGAACCAATGAGTAGAAGCTTAACCAATTTGAAGTAATTTCCTGACAATGACGATGTCAGGGTTCCGACCAATGCCCTAATAAAATCAGGAACCTCAAGCCATTTTGCAAGAAAAATCCAGTTGTTTATTAGGAGCGCCATGTCGGCATGACCTAAGTGAAGCCAGCTCTGACTTCACCCAGTTCGCGCCTTGCCTCTGACCCTGTTGCCCCTCCCCCCAAGGTGTGTCACCAGTCACATTCCCCAACGAAGCAATTTTGCGGGTCGTAGAAGTCACTCCCTCTGGCCCAGTAGTGGGTTCTAAAACCCGTTGCTATCGGGTTGCATGCACAGAAGCGTCCCGGGTGGGTGGGCGGAAACTCCCGCCGCCGCTGCTACCAGTTCTAAGAACCGGGCCGAACTGGGAGCAACCCACCGCTGCTCCGGCCGTTGCGGGTCTCCGTGGAGATGGCCTTGACTTCGGGTGGCTAGGATGTGTTTTGTTTTGACTGAGGTGTGAATTCCTCGGTGCAGCTGTGAGGCGCAATTTCCCATCCCCCTGCCTATGGCAACTCGGGAGCAGGTCAGGAAAGCTTCACGAGTTGACAGACGATTAAATGGTGGAACAGCCAGTCTCCTGAAGTTGTGAGGGTCCCTTCACTGGAGATTTTCAAGAAATATTGGTATGAGAATTCCTACACTGGGCAGGGGCTTGAATTAGATGACCCCCAAAGTCCCTTCCAACCGTATGATTTGGGGGGGGGGGTGAATTTATTTCTGGTTCTGCTCCTAGGTGCTTGAAACCACAATAAAGCCAGTTTTTCCTCTGAATCACTGTGGCTCTACAGAACTTGTGGGCGGTGTGTTTTCTAATTGTTAGGGACTCAAGCTTTACTCTGCTTACTGGCTTCTTACTCAAGGCAGTCATTTCACTCCCCTATTCCCACTCCCACTGCTGGGATATATTGTCATGCCCCTGGTTCTTTTCTGCATGTTTTTCTTATAACTTATCTGCCCATCCAGTGTTGATTATAAAACTGCCAGGTGCTATCATTTCACCTTCACAATTTGCATGAGCTTTTAACAGAGGAATGGCAGTTTGGCAGTGGGAAGCAACCACTCATATATATAGGTATAGGCAGTGGTGTGATTCATCAGGTTCACACTGGTTCAGTAGAACCGGTAGCTAATTTTTTGTGGAGTTCGGCGAACCGGCTGAATAGCATGCCTCGCCACGCCCGGCCCTGCCTAGCCCCTCCCCTCCCAGCCACTCCTCGCCTCACCACCTGGCCGCTCACCTCGCCTCATCTCCCGGCCTCCCGGCCGCTCGCCTGGCCTTTGCCTCGCCTCCCAGCCTCCCGGCTGCTCGCCTGGCCTTCGCCTCGCCTCCCAGTAGTAGCAGCTCTTCCTCCTAAGGCTAGTCCCTCTGATCAGAGAACACCAGTAATTTCAAGTGTGTTTTCTTTAGGACTGAGGACAATTCTCCTTTAAAATGAGCTTTCCTGTTGAATTTAGTTTTGAAAATTTATATTGAATGTATGATCTGTTTTCTAAAATAACATTTGGGCAATTAACATTGTTTTTGCCTGGAAGGCATAAATGATATCAAATCAAATCTTTATTATGGCCTTTGGGCCATATTGGATTGTGACATTTTTCCAGCAAATGACTGCATGCAAATATTTGAGTCAGCTCAGAAAGAACATTTAAAAAGATACTTTGGGTAAACAGTGTGAGTCAGTGATAGTCTATTTCCTCCAGGCAGAAGTGTATGTGTGCCATTACAAATTCATTTGTTATTACCATAATCTGTATCCAGGTTTGAATCTTTTATTTAGGATATAGAAGGAGTCACCTTGTTTTATTTTGCTTAACTCCTTGTCTGGGCAGAATTATGCAAGTATTTATTTGAATTATACATAACCCTTTGTCAAATGAATAACAAAGATTGCAAGCCAAAGTAAATTGTAGGTTTTTATTTAAAGCATGTATGCATTTGCCTTATGCAGATTCTTATGCCTTTGCAAGTGATTTTTAAGTAAAGGAATTAATCATAATTAATCATTAATCATAATCACACCCAGCAAAGAGATTCCATAGAAATCCCAAAGATGATGGATGCATGGTTACACATTCATGGAAACTTAGAGATTGCCTCTCCTCAAAGGAGTGTAATTAAAACTTAATATTGGAACACAGTGAAAATCAAATGAACCATTAAAAAAACCTGAATTTCAGTTTATACTGAATAATAAAATCTCATTAAAAAGTTGCCAGGAATCAGCTCCATCACATTTGTTGCTTCTTTATTCACTTCGAGACCACCTTCTACCACATAGCTCCCAGCGACTGGTAAGATCCCACAGGGTTGGGCTCCTCCAGGTCCCGTCAGCTAAACAGTGCTGGCTGGTGGGCCCGCGGGGGAGGGCCTTCTCTGTGGCTGCCCTGGCCCTCTGGAACCAGTTACCTCCTGAGATCCGGACTACCCCCACCCTGTTGGCCTTCTGGAAAGCGGTAAAGACCTGGATGTTCCGGCAGGCTTGGGGCCGTTGATCTCGCTTCTGCAATTTGGCAAGATCCGGCCATGAAAAGTTGTGTATGGGTTTTTAATTGTTTTTAAATGCTTTTTATTATGTATTTTTTTTAATAATGCTTTTTATATTTTAATAAGTTTTATATTTGCTGTAAGCCGCCCAGAGTCCCTTGGGAGTTGGGCAGCATAGAAATACAAATAAAAGTTTAAAAAAAAAAGTTAAAGTTTATTGTGATTGCTTGGGTTAGATTGGACAAATGTTACTGTCAATTCACCATGGAGGAATGCCCCCACATTTCCACACAATAACATGTGAGGCTGATCACCAATTATAGGGAGCATTTCAGTACATTTATATAACTAAAGGTGGTGTAATATATTGCTGGATCTAAGAGGTTTATAGTATGGCAGAGCACATGCTATATGACTTTGTTTATGAATTAAATGAAAGTAGCACCAAACTTTGGATTATTTGTTTATTCCAAGTCCTTTTATATATCAGCAGGATGCAGATAATAAAGTTGAAAAAAGGTGAACAACATTTTTACAGAACTATAGATACGTTGAGGCCTTTGAGGCAAGTGGCCGGGAGGCGAGGCAAGGGGCCGGGCAAGGCGAGCCTGCCAGCAAGGAGAGGCTGGGCGTGACAAGGAGTGGCTGGGAGGGGAGGGGTGAGGCGGGGCGGGGCCAGGCGTAGCGAGGAGAGGCCGGGCGAGGCGAAGTGCCCCTTGACGTGAGTGATGTTGAGTTGGCCACGCCCACCCAGTCACATGACCATCCAGCCACGCCTACCCAGCCAGTCATTAGGGCAGACAACCGGTTGTTAAATTATTTGAATCCCACCACTGATAGGTATAGATATACCGTGTTTCCCCGAAAATAAGACAGGGGCTTATATTTTTTTGACCCCCAAAATATGGCCTCGGCCTTATTATCGGGGGGGGGCTTATTATTTTGGGCGAGCGTAGGACTGCCTGTCCCATCGCCGCCGCCTCCCCTCCCTGTTCTTGGCGCCGGCCGAGCGGCTGGCCCACCGCCTCGTGGAGCAGGACTCTGCAAGGCTTGTGCCGTTGCATGCACGAACTGCATGTAACGGCACAACAAGCCTTGCAGAGTCCTGCTCCACGAGGCAGTGGCGGTGGTGTGACAGAGACTCATTTTTGGCAGGTGGGACGTGTTGGGCCGCGAGACGCGTGTCCTACCTGGGACTCGTAGCTCCGTCGCGTTCCTCGGCGTTGTGTCCAGGGAAGCCCGTTGTAAAAGAAAACTTCTCGCGAGTTCAATTCTCGAACTCGCGAGAAGTTTTCTTTTGCAACGGGCTTCCCTGGACACAACTCCGAGGAACGCGA
>QLTV01000019.1:29566-39772 GCA_003457575.1 Thermophis baileyi | reverse complement strand
ACTTTCCTGTGCTTGTGTTTTGTACTTTGGCTTTAAATAATAAACACCACCAATTAATACAGTTTCAGCAACAATGTCTCCATCTTTAACTATGTAACTTGCTTTCTCAAGGTGGTGAACCTGGAACTTTAAAACTCTAGACAAGTGACTCTGACTAAGCAAACTAAAATTTGCTGCTGGCACATAATAAACATCTGGGCTGACTGCATCGAGCTCTTCAATGTAAACAGTTCCTTTCCCTTCGACCTTACAGGGATGACTCGAAAAAGAATAAAGTTCACGTAGTTCAGGTTCAGGCTCGTGCATCTCTGAGAAAAGATCTTTTCTGTAAGTAATGTGCAATGATCCACCACTGTCCAAAGTCCATAGGAGACGCCTGTCATATTCTTGGCATGGTCCTGGATCGTTGGTTAAGGCCAAAGTGATATATGGAGCTTGCAAATCACTTCTAGGACCACGACGACCTTGTCTTCCGTCCCTGCCTCTGCTGCCTCTGGAGTCTGTTCCTCTGGGCTGGTACTGGATGTGAGCTGGAACGTGTTGTGGACAATCCCAAGTGACATGTCCCTCACGATTACAGATGTAGCATCTTGGCATCCTTGGGACGTAGGTTTTTCCTCGGAAGGGACGTCTCGCAGGTGCTCTCGCTACTGATGGCCCTCTCAAGTGTGGCGTAGCAAGCATGAATGCCTCCTCTTCTGTTAATATTCTGCAAACATGATTACTGTGCGTTGAGCAATAGGCACTTGGTTAATCTTGGATATGGCATCTTTCCATGCATAATTTAATGAGTTAATGATAATGCTGATCATCTGGAAATTATCAATAACATAGCCTCTTTCACCCAAGTCTTTTCTCATTCCTTTCATCTTAGTTAAATGTCCTCCAATACTTTCACCAGGCTTTAATTTCAGGCCATGGAACTCAGACAGGAGTAAACATGTAGTCTCCATTGAAATGGGTCTATCGCATGCTTCTAGTTTGTTTCTCTGGGCTGGTACTGGATGTGAGCTGGAAAGCATTGTGGACAATCCCTAGTGACATGTCCCTCACGATTACAGATGTAGCATCTTGGCATCCTGGGAACGTAGGTGCTTCCTCGGAAGGAACGGCTCGCAGGTGCTCTCACTACTGATGGCCCTCTCAAATGTGGCGTAGCAAGCATGAATGCTTGAGGAACTTGCTGTGGCTGAGCTAAAGGCACTTGTGGTTGGAGCTGAGGCTGTTGTGCAGCCTGTGCTAAAGGCATTCATATCTGTGGTTGCTGTGCTTGTGACAGAACCTGTGGCTGCTGCACCTGTAAATGTGGCCTTTGTATTCTGGGTGCCCCTTGCATTTGAGCTCCCATATGCATGCTGCCTGCTTGAGTGCCCTGCACCTGTCTCTGCTGCAGTAAATCCTGCTGTGTCTCTCTTAAATCATGACCTCGGTCAAACAATACATCAGCACCACCAGGGGATGCACTCGGATGTACATGAAGAGACATTTGCGATATCTCTGCTTGCAGGCTAGTTTGTTTGAGGGAAATATCTAGGAGACTACGTTTCAGAAAATGTAACTGCTCCTGTATTTTGGCATATTAGCCACCAGATGGCATTGCAACATTAGCTGTCTCCTTTGATCGGCCTGATGCAACATCCTCCACAACATCCTCCTGGAGGAGTGGTCTTGGCTCTGATGAAGAAGGCAACATGGACGCCTCAGGGGCTGGCTCCAGTGTAGAAACATATTGCTTTGTTTTATGCAGCGTCTCTTCCATAATACTAATTTGCTCATAATAGCTGCTTATAGCTTTATCTCGTGCTGTTAATAGAGGGGGTGAAAGGCTTTTACTTCTCTCACTTAAGAATATCTGCACTGCCTGTGATAAATTAAGCTCTGTGTCAGGTTGTTCGACTCCCCCGGATTCCTCAGAAGCCTTGTGGGTGCTTGTGCTTAGAACTTGACACACTGACCTTACTAAATCTTCTTCTTGACATCCACTCTCAGATTCGGGCGGTGTGTAGATATCAGCACGACGTTTCTTCTTTTTCTTCCTTTTGGTCATTCTTGCAGTGATTAATCAGCGTTCCTCAGTTGCTAATAAATCTGGCTAACGAACCTGGCCGGTTATCTGAGAATGACGAGCGAGGAAACATTAGAGTAATAAAGATAAACCATCCTCTGCTACCATGTTGCGGAGAAAAATAATTAGAGGCGAAATGAATCTTGTCTCCCTGCTCTCAATTCTCATGAATAAGACCGGAGTCCAGGAAAGAATAAAAGTAATATATTTGCAAAACAAAAATAAGAACATCTAAGTCTGTGTCTACCTGGTGAAGAACAAAAAGAACAAAAAAAAATTAACACATGCGCAGTACAGGTATCACATGACTGCATATCAGTATACAATGTCATTTCAGAATAAGAGTCCTGCTGACAAATTAAAATGAACGTAGTGACACCGTGGGTGTACAACCTTTCGGAGCCTGGGTGTGATAAACTAATGTAGTCATTGTTGCCTGGCCCTGGATTGCCTGGGTTACACATTGTTGACAATCGTCAGAGAGGTAGGGCTTTACAACTTTCCTGGTTCTGGGAGGTGTCTGAGTCCGGAGAGGAAAGGGTGGAGAATCTCGATAGCATAAGACTCCCTCTGTTCCATTACATCTCCTATATGTACTTGGGTTACGTCAGCCATAGACACAAGAGGTCAGGTCAAACTGATTACATGTTTCTGGTTTTCCTATCCTAGCTTGCAGGCCCCCTTCCTTGGTCATACATTGAGTACACTCCCCTTTTCCGCTTGTAGTGTGACGTGGTACCCTGGCCTGGTTCCAATGACGGAAGGTTGTAGGGACCCAAGGGGTCCTCAGAAGGTGACACCTTATAGTGAAATTGTATATGCATTGCCAATATCGAGTCCCTTCATGCTCACAAGGGGGGAGATTATAGGTGTAGCAGTTTGGAGGTTTGGTACTGCTATATACAAAATGCTTACCCGAGGGTAGGCCCACAAAACATTAAGCACACGCAAGGAAGGGACTCTGGGATTATTTTGCACTGGTCAGATTTGTTGGGGTCCCTCCCTGCCTGCTAAAGGGCGTTCCTGGGCTGTGTACACCGGGCATGGTCGTTGGGTCGTCTACAATGGGAGCAGGGGTAGATACCCCTTCAAAATCCTGAACATCATCATCTTTGAATGTTAGCCCCATATACCCCCCTCTCCTAGTTAACGTTTGATACAGATACAGGGAGTTAAGGACCACACTAATCAATAATAGCATTATTACCACCCAGATTGTTGGCATGAGCCCCTTTCGGATAAATGCAGTTTCCCTCATCCTTCTACTAGGTTCCATGTGACTTCGGATGCTATATTCCCCCCTCTCCTCCCCCCTCTTTTTCCAAATATTACAACCCATACAGTTACACAACTCCCTTAAAGCTGCCTATGGTGCGATCGTAGATTCCAGGGTAATGTCCTCTCGTTGCCCATGCGATGGATGTTAGCCTTCGGAGTAACACCTGCAGGGGTTTCTTCCTTCTCTCCCGTTTGTAGAGGGACAGCCTCCGGAGTGTCACCAGAAAGGGAGAGTTTCCTTTTGGTTCTTTGACGAGTCAGTTTCAACGGTCGGGCCGGGTCTGTTTTCACTTTCCACTGGGTCAGGGCAGCCAATTTAACTCGGGACCAATGAATCCAAGATTTGATTTCAGCAACCTTAACAGCAAGGGGAGAACACATACATAACTACCGTATAAGGCCCTTTCCATTTTGGGCTTAAAACTTCCCTTTTCCAGTCCTTTACCCAAACCTCCTGGCCGGGATGAATATTATGAGTTGAGGTGACTAAAACCTGGGGTCTACAGGTCAACACATATTGCTGCAATCTCCGGACTACCGTATTAAGGGCTGCCAGTTGTTTCAATTTGACGGTATCTGCCACCTGTGTAGTATTGTGGACATTGGGTCGAAGCAAATTAGGGACCCTTCCATATAATAATTCGAAAGGTGAGACAAGCAATCCCTTCTGCGGGGCACACCTTACTGCAACCAGGGCCATGCTTAAGGCATCTGGCCATTTGAGTTGGGTTTCCTGACATATTTTAGCTAATTTTTCCTTAATGGTCCTATTCATTCTTTCCACCCGTCCCCCTGAAGGGCCATGGAAGCTACAGTGGAGCTTCCACGTTATCCCTAGCACAGCAGCTAGCTTCTGGGTGGCCTTATGAATAAATTCAGGACCATTATCTGAAGAGATCCTAGATGATAGCCCATACTGGGGAATTATGATTTGGAGCAATGCTTTTCCCACCTCGGTTGCCTTTTTAGTCCTTGTTGGTATGCAATCCGGCCATCCAGTGTAGGTGCATACTATAACCAGCAGTGCTCTATATGGACCTGATCGTGGCATATCAGTAAAATCAATCATCAAGGAATCAAATGGATAATTTCCTCTAGGTTGATTTCCTTGAGGTGGCTGGGGACCCTGTCTTGGGTTATTGGCTGCACAAATCTCACATCTGGCACAGACATTTGCTGCAATGCTGTGTATTTTGTTAATGTAAACCTCTCTTTGTAAGGCATTAGCCAACGCGGTCTTCCCCAGGTGAAGTTGCCTATGGACCTGTTGGACTGCATCCCATGCCATGTGTTTTGGAATGAAGACCCGTTGGTCTGGCAGGATCCACCAACCATCTTCCTTTCTGGCTTCAAGCACCTCTGCTTGTTCTAATTCATCCAGAGAGTAGCTTGGTTTGACTTGTTCCTCTGGGACCCATACAGTTAGGCAGTTTGCCTGCACAGTGAGCGTCTTGTGCGCTGCCATCCGCGCTTCCCGGTCTGCCTTGCTATTTCCTCACTGAATGTCTGAGAATCCCTTCTGATGCCCTTTACAGTGCATTACTGCGACTTCCTTTGGTGCCCACACACTGTCCAATAACCTCAATATTTGGGATCCATACTTAATATCCTTTCCTCCAGCTGTTATAAGGCCCCTCTCTTTGTATAACGCACCATGTACTTGTACTGTCAGAAAAGCGTATTTAGAGTCAGTATATATATTAACACGTTTTCCCTTTGCAAGTTCTAGAGCCCTAGTCAATGCATGCAATTCGGCCAGCTGAGCACTTGTGCCTGGGGGAAGGGGTACAGCTTCCCATACATCTTCCAGAGTTACGACAGCATATCCTGCTTTCCGAGTTCCATTGTGTACAAAACTAGTACCATCTGTGTATATTGTAAAATCCGGGTTAGAAAGGGGAACATCAGTCATATCCGGGCGGCTGGTGTATGTTTCCTCAATAGTCTGAATACAACTATGTGCGGTTTCCAAGTCTGGTTCAGGCAGCAATGTGGCTGGATTTAACGCATTTGATTGTATTAATGTAATCATGGGGTTATGTATAATCAAGCCCTCATATTTTAGCATTCGTGGGTTAGTCAGCCATAAATGTCCTTTTGTTTCTAAGATGGCTTTGAGGGCATGCGGAGTATAAATGCTTAATTCCTCTCCAAAGGTTAATTTATTAGCTTCCTGTGTTAGCAATGCCATTCCTGCTACAGCTTTAAGACATGCAGGCCAACCTTTTGCTACAGCATCCAGCTGTTTAGACAGATAAGCGACTGGCCGATGCCATGTCCCCACCTTCTGGGTAAGAACCCCCACCGCTACATTTTGTTTTGTATCCACAAACAACTGAAACGGCTTCTCCAAATCCGGTAGTCCTAAGCTAGGAGCTTGTATTAGTGCCTCTTTTAGAGCTTTGAAACTGTTCTCTTCCTGTTTCTTCCATCGTAATGGTTCTTTCTCACTTCTTTTTGTTGCTTCATACAGAGGTTTGGCTATTAAGCTGAAATTAGGAATCCATATTCGACAAAAGCCAACAGCACCCAAAAATCCTCTTAACTCTCTCCTATTCTTAGGTGCAGGCAGCTGACAAATGGCCTCCTTTCTCTCGTGTCCTAGGGTTCTTTTTCCTCTTTCTATGTCATACCCCAAATATCGAACCTTCATGGATACCAATTGGGCCTTTTTCCTGGACGCTTTATAACCTCAGGAGATTATAGATGCAACAGGAGATGCAACAACGCATTGGTATGCTGCCAACACTCATCTTCCGTCTGGCCTGTGACTAATAAATCATCAACATACTGCAACACGACATCTGGGTAGGGGGTTTCCAAGGCTTTCAAATCTTTTGCCAATGCAGCCCCGAAAAGGGTCGGGGAGTTCTTAAATCCCTGGGGTAACCGTGTCCAGGCATACTGTTGTTTTCTTCCTGTCACTGGGCTTTCCCATTCAAATGCAAATAAGTGCTGACTCTTTGTATGTATAGGTATAGTAAAGAAAGCATCTTTTAGATCGATGACTGAGAACCACTTAGCCGTTTGGGGAATCAATCCCAATATGACATAGGGGTTTGGCACGATGGGTTGTATTGTTACTATGGCCTCATTGATGACCCGTAGATCCTGAACTGGCCTGTATTTACCTTCCCCTTTTGGAATTGGTAATATCGGAGTATTCCACTTTGACTCTGTGGGGACTAGAATCTGATAGGTTAAGTATAAGTCTATTACTTCCTGGATGGCTTGCACAATGGACTGGGGATACGTACGCTGTCTAATTCTTATAGGTGTTTTCGCTGGAATTTCTTCCACTATAATCGGGGGATGGTGGCTGGCAAAGCCAGGGGGATTATCCTCTGCCCATACATGTGGTACACCAAATTCTTTCCATCTGGTGTTCTTTTCCACTTCTAGTGCCATCATCATTCTCCATTCCTCTTCCCGGGGTACTTCCATTTTCACCTTCCCAAACTCCATTTCCATAGAGCCATCCTCCTCAAAAGAGATTTGTGCCCTCAATTTACACAATAGGTCTCTGCCTAGCAAAGGGATGGGGCAGTCTGGCATATATACAAATTGGTGAGTTATAGTTTTTCCTCCTGTATTACAGATCAGGGGTTCCAAAAATGGCCGCTGCAATATCTGTCCGGTAGCTCCTTGTATATTGATGGAATAGGGGGAGGCCTGGCTCAGAGGCTGGGTTAGGACTGAGCGGGTGGCCCCAGTATCTACAAGAAAGGGGATAGGCTTGCCTCCTATTGTTAGACTGACCACAGGTTCCGGGAGGCGGGCTGAACCCGGTCGGCCTCAGTCCCATTCCTCCACTTCTGCCAGGCCTATGAGGGGGGTTCTGTAAAGCCCTTCTCTTCAGACTCTCCCTCCCTGGCTTCTCCCTCGGCCACCTCTGTAATTGTTCACAAGCCTTCCTCTTCTTCCTTCTTCTCCTTCTTCCTTCTCCCTTTCCGGGCATTCACCCTTCCAGTGCCCCTCCTTCCTGCAAATGGCACACTGGTTACATCCTAAACCCATTCCACTTCCCCTACCTCTGCCACCTCCCCTTCCTCTTGGTACCCCCATCATAGCGGCAGCCAGCAATTCAGCCTTCTTCTGCATTTTCTGGTCCTTCTTCTTCTCCTCCTCCTCCTTGTCCCTATTCACAAAGGTTTTTCGGGCCACTTCCATCAGCTCACTCATAGGTTTTCCCAGGGCTCCTTCCAATCTTTGTAACTTTTTCCATATATCAGGGGCACTTTGTGATATAAAGGCCATGGCGAGCATTCGCGCATTCGCAGGCTCTGTTGGATCAATGGGGGTATACATTTGATAAGCCTCAAGCAGCTGAGTATAAAATGCTTCCGGACTCTCAGTGGCTTCTTGCATCACCAGGGAGGGTTTAGACATGTTAACGGCTGGCTTCCCTGCTGCACGAACTGCCCGCACAGTCAAATTTTAATACTCATGAATGTCCCGTAGGTGGTGATAAGGATTCCACAAAGGGTCTTTTGAAGGGAAGCGTTGCTCGACATATTCTTCAAGATTGCCATGTGGGGCCAGGTCAGGCTTCACGATCTTTGACACTGCAATCCTAATCTTTTCCCTTTCCTCTGGATTAAACAAAGTACCCATTAACTGTTGGAGATCCAGCCAAGTGGGGTTGTGGGTATCCACAATGGTTTTTACAAGGTCTGCCACTTCATTTGGCTTTTCACTAAAGGGGCCGTAATGGAATTTCCAATTGAGGAGGTCCGAGGTAGTGAAGGGCACATGTTGGAATAAGGGAGTGGTAGCTGTTTCTGCTGGATTGTCCTTGTTGACAACCAGTTGATCCACCTGTCTAAGGGGGGCATTCAAGACTGTTTGTTCGGTCTTTGCCCTTGTTCGATCGGCTATTGGACCTTCTTCCTCCCTATCCTCGGCTGAGGGTCCCGCAATTGCTTCGTCTAATCCTTCCCCTGCCTCGGGCTCCAGGCCAGCCCCTGCCAGTGACAGTCCCGCTTGGGCAGATCGTTCCAGTGCATCAGGTTGGGTTATGGCGGGGCCTCGGCTTTTCCTATCTGCAGAACTCTTCAACATAGGGGACATCATATCCAAGCACCACATGGCCCCTGAGGACGTGGACGGATCTTCCCCATCTGTGGAGGCTGGTGTTAGAGAGGCCCCCCTCAATCCGTGCCGGGTACGTATGGTGGCGGATGTTGTAATTCCTCCGGGATACTGGGTAAGACTGGCATGACCTTCTTTCCCTTTCGGGGTGGCAAAGTGCGTGATATTAGGAGTCTACACTGTTCTACTTTACAATTTTGGATCCAGGGTGGAGGTCTTTGTAGTAAGCCTAGCCACACATTGATGTAGAGAGCTTGGTCTGGGTGCCCTAATGTGGGATGGAACACTCTCTGATGTACCTTTAAGGCAACAGAGGGGTCTAATGTTCCCTTATCAGGCCAGCCTACCTTAAAATCTGGCCAGTCTACTTCACAGAAGGTCCTCAACCTCTGCCTACTCCACCTAATACCATAGTCCTGAGGCACATATTCTGTTTTAAAATGCTTCAACATACACTCCAACAGAGTAAGGGGCACACTTCCACCACCTCCCATGATCCTCCCAGGGCACCAGACAAGACAAATAAGGAGAAGGGGATATGAGAGGAAGGTAAGGGGTCCTTCCTCCCAGGATAACACCAGTGGTTTTCACATGTTCACGTCCGACCTAGGGAGCTGGATGAGCACGGTCTCCGATGGGAACTGCGAACGCCACTCACTATGAAGGACATGCTAGCCCATCTAGCCAAGGGGAAAATTTTCACCAAACTGGACTTAAGAGAGGCCTACTACCGAGTCCGAATTAAAGAAGGGGACGAGTGGAAAACTGCTTTTAACTGCCCTCTAGGTTGTTTCCAGTTTCGGGTGCTCCCGTTTGGTCTACAGGGGGTGCCAGCAGTGTTCATGCAACTGATTAACGAAGTGCTCCATGAGCACCTTTCCAAGGGGGTCTTGGTTTATCTTGATGACATTCTCATTAGGCTTTGTCAACTTTTACCGGCAGTTCATCCCCTCTTTTGCCCAGATTGCGCTATCAATCACCAACCTCCTCAAAACAAAAGGGGAGGCCAAGCCTAAACCTAGTTGGCCCTTGGAGTGGACCATGGAGTGCCAGGCAGCTTTTGAAAAGCTCAAGCGACTATTTGCGGCCGAGCTGGTCCTTAAGCACCCCGACATGGATTATTATTTATTATATTTGTATGCCGCCCAACTCCCAAAGGACTCTGGGATCAAGGGATCAAGGGATGCCCCTTTTGTAGTTCAAGCAGATGCCAGCGACGTGGCGGTTGGAGCAGTACTACTGCAAGCGAATGCTGATGGTGCTCTACAGCCCTGTGCCTACACCTCCCGTAAATTAACTGAGACTGAAAGGAGGTGGGCGATTTGGGAGAAGGAAGCTTTTGCTGTCCGTTGGGCCCTACTGACCTGGAGGCATTTCCTTGAAGGGGCCAAACATCCTTTTGAAGTGTGGACGGATCATAAGAATCTTGAGGCATTGAAGACCCCTAGGAAGCTGTCACCTAAGCAAGCCCGTTGGGCACAACATTTTAATTGATTTAATTTCTCCTTACGTTATCTACCTGGGGGGAGGAACTTTATGGCTGATGCCTTGTCTAGGTTGCCCCAATATAACAGCACACGGCAGGAGATAATACGACCCGTGATTCCTTCCAAACAACTAGCAGTTCCAGTAGTCACCAGGTCCCAAAAGAAGATGGACTGGGACCTTTCGGCTGACCTAAACTTTCAGCTCACAGAAGCGTTAAAAACAGATGAATGGTTTTTGTCTCACTCGAATGAGTGTACCATTCGCGATGGCCTCGCCTGAGTGGG
>QLTV01000018.1:166151-176814 GCA_003457575.1 Thermophis baileyi | reverse complement strand
AAACAACCACTTCATAAACGCATCGCACAACATAGGAGAACAAACCCATCAGGACAAGATTCAGCAGTCCATTTGCATTTACAAGACAAAGGCCACTCTTTTGAAGACAGCAAAGTCCACATTTTGGACAGAGAGGACCGGTGGGTTGAAAGAAGGGTCAAAGAGGCTATCTACATTATGTCAAAGTTGAACAGCCCTCTCTCAACAGTGGGGGAGGGATACGACATCATCTAACTCCAGTCTACAACACAGTCCTTTCAACAGTTCCAAGAAAGCTCCACACCCATTTGCACCACTCAGGTGACCCTAATGACACAGATAAACCTCCAGGTGGACTCAACAACTCTCTAAAAGAATGCAAATGACCAGCTGTCTGCAAGGAGTATAAATCCTTCCATTCAGAGCTGAAGAAGCTTCTTGGATGAGAAGCGAAATGTCTTCAAAGAAAAAACAGAAAGTCCAGTTGCCTCTTGAAAAAGCACCTTTGGTTCAACTCCCAGAATTCCCCAGCCAGCATGGCCAAGGTTGGGAAATCCTGTTCTAGCATAATGATGGGAAAATCAGCATCCTAACCTCCAACAAAATACTTGTCATGCCATGCAGACAATACCAATGCCAGCAGTCAAGCAATGACCCAATTCAGTGTAAGGAAAATTCACACATTGCCTAACTGATCTCATGGGATGGTTTCTGTGCCACTCCTCCTCCCAAAAATTCTTTTAAGTTCTGTTTACTCTGCAGAACCTACCATGCAACAAAAAGGGGGGGGGGGCACCTCAGTTATGTAATAGACAACAAGAAAAGGCCATTCATGTTTTCCCAACAGGATGAAAAAACAGCCATCACTCAATATATAAAGTAGCACTTTGAAATTCATAGATCCAGTATCAGTATTTCAAAACCAAAACATGAAAATATTGCAAAAATCATATTCTTAGCTCAATGAGGAGGAGGCTTAAATGGACATAATGAGAAGGGGCATTGGTCTTACCTGAGACGCACTTTCTCATGGAGGTCGACGGGAGAATCCAGGATGGGTCACTCTAATCTTCTAGCTCTATAGACAGAGTTGAAATTGTGAGGACACGCCTCCCTGGTGACGTTCCCCAGTTGAAAACAAAGACGAAGCGAATCCTGTAGTCCGTCTCCAGTCCAAACATGTCTCCTCCCGGACTGAGGACCAGACAGTCCACCGGGTGGGACTGGATTCTCCTGTCGACCTCCATGAGAAAGGGCGTCTCAGGTAAGACCAACGCCCCTTCTCCATTGGGTCGATGGGAGAATCCAGGATGGGACATACCAAAGCTTGGCAGTCCTACAGGCGGGTACTGCTCTGGTCTGAAGTCCCCGTCTCCTCATGCACTCTCTGCAGAACACGCCTGCCGAAGGCCGCCTCAGGCGAAGCGAACATGTCCAATCTATAGTGCTGGATGAACGGTGACGGAGACGTCCACGTTGCCACCCGACAAATCTCTTCCACCAATGCCTGTGTTGCCCAGGCCGCCGTCATGACCGCACTCCTAGTGGAATGTGCTGTAATCTGCTTAGGCACTGGGAGGGCCTGAAGGTCATATGCCCTGGCAATACAAGCCCTAAGCCAACGTCCCACCGTGGAAGGCGACACCTTGTGTCCTAAAGTTGATGGCTGAAAAGAAACAAAAAGGGACTCTGTCCTTCTGATGGTAGCAGTTCTGGCAATGTAAATGCAGAGGGCACGTCTGACATCCAGCGTATGTAATTTCTTTTCCAAGTCGTGTCAAGGATTGGGACAGAAGTCAGGCAAGATCAACTCTTGTGCTCTGTGAAACAAGGAGTTGACCTTAGGGAGAAATGCCGGATCTAGCCGCAGGACCACCCTGTTCTGATGAAACACACATAGGTCCTTTCTAACTGATAAAGCCGCCAACTCTGAAATTCGCCTTGCAGACGTAACTGCTACCAGGAAGGCCACCTTATACGAAAGAAGATGTAAACTAGCCTCCCATAAAGGTTCAAAGGGAGCTTTGGTAAGAGCCTGTAACACCTTGGTCAAGTCCCAGGTGGGGAGGCGATGCACCACTGGTGATCGCAAATTGGAAGCACCCCTGAGGAAAGCTCACACTCTGGGATGGTGAGCGAGGGAACCATAGTCCCCTAATTTTAAGACAGAAGCCAGGGCTGCTACCTGTCACCTCAAGGTGTTAGGGGATAGTCCCCTATCCAACCCATCCTGTAAAAATTCCAATATATCTGCCACCGAAGCGGAGGCAGGGTCTATGTGGCTGTTGGTGCACCAGCTGCAGAAAATTCTCCAAGTAGCATCATAAATACGAGTCGTGGAAGGTCGCCTGTCCACCTGTATAGTCCGAATAACCTTGCTGGAGAACTTCTCCCTTGTCAGAAGTCCCTGCTCAACCTCCAAACGGTCAAACTGAGCCACTGAGGATCTGGGTGAGTGATGGGGCCCTGGCTGAGGGAGACCTTGTCTGGGGGAATCCTCCACGGTCTGGCGATCAACAAGTCGACCAGGTTGGCAAACCACGGTCTTCTGGGCCAGTAGGGAGCTACCAACAACACCTCCGCCCTCTCCAACAGCACCTTCCGTATCACACCTGGGATTAGAGGAAGTGGGGGGGAAGGCATACAGTAGACCCTGTGGACACGGGCAGCGTAGAGCATCCACCCCTTCCGCCTCCGGTGCCGGGAACCTGACAAAGAACCGTGGAAGGTGAGTGTTCGAAGGAGAGGCGAAGAGATCCAGAATCGGGGAATCGAATCGTTCCGACAACTCTGCGAACAGACTGGGATGTAGGCGCCACTCTGACTGGTCAACAGTGGCCCTGCTCAACCAATCTGCCTGCACATTGGCTACTCCTGCGATGTACTCCGCTTTCCGAGTCCCCCCCTGTCGGTTGACATGGGCTTTGGTTGCTACACTGTCCGTGAGGAGAAGGATGTGGTGCCCCGACACCCCTTGCTGGAATTCTCTGAGAGCCAAACGGGCCGCTCTGAGCTCCAGCCAATTTATGTTGTGCTGGAGCTCCTGCTGTGACCACCGCCCCTGGGCCACCTGGGACCCGAAGTGGGCCCCCCAGCCGAAGAGGCTGGCATCTGACGTAATCATCAATCTGTCCGGTTCCCTGTACAAACAGCCTCGTGTGATGGCTCGGGCACCCCACCAATGGAATGACCGAAGCACCCTCGGTGGAACACGGACCCTGGATGGTGAGGTGCTGCGGCCCGCCCTCTGGAAGGGAAGCAAAAACCATTGGAGTGGTCTGGCATGGAACCTAGCCCAAGGCACTATGGTAATACAAGAAATCATTTTCCCCAGGAGTTGGGACAGCAGCGCCAATGGTACTACTCTTTGCGTCCTAATCTGGCCTGTCAAGGCCTTGATGCTGTCCTGGCGTTCCTGAGACAAAAAGACCTGTCCTGACACCGTATCTATGAGCGCCCCCAGGTGCAAGAGCCTTGTCGTGGGTGTCAAATGACATTTGTCCAGATTGACCGAGAACCCGTGATTCCGAAGAATCCGGATTGTCGTGTCCACATCCTGCTCCGTCTGAAGGCGAGAAACAGCTTGGATTAACAAGTCATCTAAGTAGCATTGAATGCGTATGGGATAGGCTCTGAGGTGAGCTGCCAGAGCAGCCATGATCTTAGTGAATACCCGTGGAGCCGAAGATAGGCCGAACGGGAGGACTGCATATTAAAAATGGCGCCCGGCATAACAAAACCTCAGGAATTGTCTGTGGCCTGGACTAATAGGTATGTGGAGGTAAGCCTCCGTCAAGTCCACGGAAGCCAAAAAATCTCCCTCCCTGATACCTTCCAAAATGGAGTGAAGGGAGTGCATTCTGAACCTCCTGTAGACCACATGCCTATTGAGTCCCTTGAGGTTCAGGATTGCTCTCCACCCCCCCGAAGACTTAGGAATAACAAATAAAATAGAGTAAAAGCCCTGCCCCCACTGGCCTTCAGGTACCGGTTGTATGGCATGAATGTCCAACAAATGCTGGATCGCCGCTGCCATGAGATTCTGTCTTACCGGATCCTTGGAAACGGGACAGCGCAGGAAATGGCTCGGAGGGGAGGAGAGGAATTCCAGGGAGAGTCCTGATCGTATCGTCTCCCTGACCCAGGCATCCGTTGTGATCTCATCCCAACGATCTGTGAAGCGGCTGAGACGACCCCCTATGGGGACCTGGGTCCTCACGTCACTTGAGGCGTCTAAACCCCCTGTTGCTGTTGCCCCGAAAGGGCCGCCTGCCCTGGGCCTGTTGACGGCCTCTGCCACCGGACCCCGACCTCTGGGACTGGTAGGTGGGTCTGGGAAAGAAGAGCCTCTGTTGACGGGGAAAGCTTGCCACAGCTTCCCACTGCCGGAAGGAAGGCCGTCTGAAGTAGGGTGAGGGGCAGAAATCCGACCTCCTGCCCTGAGATGGAAGCACCTTCCTCTTGTCCCTGGTCTCCACCAAGAGTGGATCCAGAGCCTCTCCAAACAGCTTCTCTCCACTGAATGGAGCGGAAGCAAGCTTCCATTTGTTCTTAGAATCCATATGCCAATGGCATAGCCACAACATACGATGGGCAGTCACCGATGAAGCTATGGCTCTGGCCGAAAACTTGGCCGCATTCAGTGAAGCATCTGCTGTATATTCTGCCGCTGCAAGAATTTTGCAAATGTCCTGATGGGCGCGTACATCCTCAGGTGGGATCCGCGCCTGCAGCTGCCTTAGCCATCTCACTGATGTTCTGGTGAAAAATGAAGCTGCAGTGGAGGCTCGAATTGCCCAGGAGTCTGCCTGATGTGCTCTACGAACAGCCATCTCCTCCTTTCGCTCCTCCACCTTCAAAGCATCCTCAGCGTCCGGTGGTAGGACTGAGGAGGAAGTCAAGGCCGCCACTGGTGTATCAACCTTGGGAACCTGGACCAGGTCAAGCAGCTCCGCGTCTACGCCGTAAAGCGTGTTCTCTGACCCACTGGGCCAGGAATATACCCCCGGTGTGGCCCACTGTCTCCTAATCACATCTAGGAACATTCTAGGGACGGGAATAGCCTCTGTCTCAGTTGTTTGTTCCGTAAAGAGGAAATCATCCTGCTCAGCCAGCTCTCTGCTTGGGTCTTGAACCATAGTCTCTTTTCCCAGGCGAGCCGTGCTACGAGCCTTGGAAAGCAAAGGCTTGAATAAGGCAGGATTAAACAACCCTCTAAAGGTAGGAAAGGGGGTGGGTTCTCCTTCATAATCTGAAAATTCCCCCTCACCCCAAATCGCCCCTTCCAAAATGGAAGACTGACTACGGGCAAAAGGTTCTGGAGAATAAGGCCCTTGGTAATCCTCAGCCTCCCTCTCTGGATGCCCAGGATCAGTATGGCTAACCCTCTCAGCTGAATGGATGAAACAAGATTGCTGACTCTGCTGCAGACCTTCAGCAATCCCCTGGCTGATCGCCTGAGAAATCCACTGCCTCATAAAAGGAGGCATATCTGTTTCTTGCAGATCTTCATGTCTAAGGCCAGCTGCCGTGGGAGTAAACGTGGCCTCAGGACTGGGCCTTGGCCTTGTAAAGGATTGACCACCCTGCTCCACTGATACTAAAGTCTGAGACAGGGAAGGGGCCTCAATTCCCACAGGATTTACAATATCGAGCTCTGCTGGGCCCTCAGGGGACCAGGCCCTGACCAGTGGCCTCTGCTGGTCTGGTTGCTGTTCCAGCTGCGTGGCCCTGTTCGCAGAATGGCGGGAAGGCGCCTTGTCAGCTATCTTAGGATCAGGCAGTCTTTCACGCTCCGATCCCCTTTGAGCTCTGTAAAATTCTTTATCTAAGGCCTTATGACTTTGTTTGGCTGCCTTCTCCTCCGCCCTGGAGGATTGCTTGTGGGCCTGAACTTTAGCTGAAATCTTGGCTGCTGCTTCCAATCCAGCCCTTCTGGGCTCTACTGAGGCCCTCTTACTTAAGGTCTGATGTGAAAGGGTTGTCTCTTGAGATAGGCCCGAACTCTCACTGGCTTCCCCCATTTTGTTTGCACAAATGCCCCAAGTCAATCTGAAATATAAAGCAGACACGCTCGAAAGCACTGCTGCTGGTTCAGTGTTGTAAAATGAGAGAGACCGCCCTTCCTAGAGGCAGGGTCTCAAGCCCCCCCCCCCAAATACTGGGAATGGGCCTCAAAGTCCTGAAGCTTAGGCTAGCAGGACCAAGGGCAAGCTGGGACCACCCAGACTTGCCCACGAATGCTGGCCTCACCGCTATCCAGTGGCAGACTTAAGCGGCTCGCAGCTGCTGCGGCGAAAGGAGCTCAAGGAGTGTGGCCAACCAAGTGACCAGTGACTCCGCTCCTGGGCCTCTGTAATCCACGTGCCTAAGCACCGATCCGTGGGGAGCGCAGACAGGCTTAAGCGCACACGCTGCTGCCGCTGCCCCATGTGGTCAGGCCCCACTGTCCCAATCCGCATCCGCGGATAATTAGGGCTCAATCGTTGGTGGTATATGGCCAGCTGTAGGGCGCCGCCACATGGCTGTTCAAAATGGCTGCCAAGCCTCTAGATACTCCCCGCCCTGATCCGCTACAGCGGAAAGCCCAGGGCTTTGCTCGGTGGTGGCATAGGGCTCACTGGGGCGAAGCGCAAAAGCGCGACATTAGCCCCTTAGTAAGGGAGTGTGGCTGCCGAAGCCGCCAGGGACTCTCAGCCCCCTTCCGCTACCGCGGACTGGTCAGGGCGTGCCGTTGGTGGCGTAGGGCACTCAATATGGTGTCTTGCCAAAACGCGGCTCCAGCCGATCCACGTGGAGAGAGTCCGACCGCCAAAGCGGCCAGGAACTCCTTGCCGCTTACCACAGCCGTGGATCCAGAAGCCTGCCTTGAAACTTTTAAGTTTTTTTTTCCTTGAAGTTGACTGAAGAATCCAGGGATATTCACACTAGTCTTTTAGCTCCAACAAAAGACGTCTGGAAGAGCTGAGACCGAGTTGAAACTGGGGAACGTCACCAGGGAGGCGTGTCCTCACAATTTCAACTTGGTCTATAGAGCTAGAAGACTAGAGTGACCCATCCTGGATTCTCCCGTCGACCCAATGGAGAATACAAGTTAACCTTATTGTTTGCAGCAATTCAGTGGACAACTGAATACCTACAATGGTTCTGTTTTGTATCCTTGAGGTTCTGGTTTTTAAACTGAACTATCTGAAGTCTTTGTATAGTGCTCCAGAACGCTTTATTACCTATAAATGATTCCTCTTTTTATCACAGCTTTGGTAATTTTATTTTACAGTACTTATAACCCGCCCCAATGTCAAAAGACTCTGGGCAGCATAGAACATCAAATAACTCTCCCTCAACCATAATAATAAATAGGTAAATCCAGAACAGTATCCAAAAGGAAAAAAAAGTAAAGGTAAAGTCCCAAATAAAAACAAAAATAAATGCCATACCAGTTAGCTGCAAATATTACATTGACAGCAGTATTTTGTTATTCAATGTATGGAATTGTACTGCAATACAGGTAGTCCTCGAGTTATGACCGTAATTGAGCATGGAATTATGGTCATTAAGTCATGCTGGTTGTTAAGCAGGTCATCATGTGATCATGCCCAATTTTATGACCTTTTTATGGTGGTCGTTATATGAATCACCATAGTCATTAAGCAAACACCCATGTCATAGGAAAATTCCAATAGGAAACAAAGACAACAACACAAGCAATAATTCTTACTTTAAGATCAGAGGTTTATTGTTTCTAATAATTTGGAACATAAGAAATAAATAGATATAAAAGATATAAAAGATATAATAGCAGTAATACACTTGCATTAACAAGCCATTGCAATGTGGTCCAATGACATATAGCAGGTCCTACAAGGACTGCTATAAATCAAAGGGCTCCGAGCTGAACTCGAACCCTATCCTTTATACTTTTCTTCTAACCACATACATGCTTCACAACTTCACTAACTGTCACTTTCCGTAAACACCTGTGTACATTCGAAGCTCTCAGCCATTTGTTACTTTCAGTTCCTCATTTCCCAGAGTTTCATTCTTCCTGTTCTAAACATATCCATACAAGTGTATACTTTGCAAAAACATATTTCACAGTTAGCAACGGCTCAGCAGGATTACAAATAGTTCTGGTACATTTTGAAACCATCCTAGCTGAAAACTTTGGTTCATATCTCTTTCTTCTGGGACCTGCTATCATCCATAGGACTTATTGAATCTAATAGATCAATAGGCTATATTTTTGTTTCCCACAATCGCCACTTCTTGTTCGTAAGAACAACACAAAATGAAACATACAAAGCAATATCTGCACATAAGCTACGTTATATCAATTATGGAAGTAAGTTAAATAAACCAAAACATCCTTCATTTGAGATGAAGGAGGACAGCTACTTTGATTAAAAGGCATTTCAGCAAGGCAAATACATAAAAGGGGACAGACAGGCTGAACCATTTGAATGGTGGGACGTGCAACCCTAAATACAGCATGGTACTAAAGAGGAGCAATGCAGCGATGGTCTAGACTGCAAGCATAAGACCTCTCCTAATGCAGGCTGTTTCTTGCAGTCATCACTGGGCTTCCATGAAGCTGGTCTTTTGTTACTCGATGCTGGTGTGGCTTTGGGTGAAGGTTGTATGGAGAGTGGGGGCAGAGGTTACTAGCACTTGCCTCCCTGTTGGGCAAAGCTTCAGTCTTTGCCTTGTAGCAGTCAGGTGACCTGAGCTGAGTGGCTTCCTCGTCTGGGGCTGGTAACTTCTTACAGTGCGAAGCATACACCCAGAAAGCCAGATCTTGACACTTCACAGCTGTATTGGTGGTCAAGATGATCTGGAATGGACCCTTCCAACGAGGAGCCAGGCAATTCTTTCGTTGAAATACCTTCACCAGTACCCAATCGCCAGGAGTGGCAAGGATGTAGAGTCTCTTTGGGGAGTGCAGCGGCAACCTGTGAATGACACGTCTTTAAGGTTGTGACAAGGGCACGGCAATAGTCTAACATGATACTGTCCAGGGCTTGTATGTCAGCCAGGTTCACCACAGACGGAGGAGAAGCAGGCCCGAGGGTCAAATTTAGCAGAAGACACTCCCTCCTGGCCAACATGGGCAGGCCCATGTTGGAGACGAACAAGATAGGGCAAAAGACAGCGTGGGCAAATAGGGCGGCCGTCCGGATGACGCCACACCCCTGTAGAATCAACAGTACAATTAGAGTTGCACCATACACGGTGCTCAGAGGCAGGAGCAGAGGCCTGTGCATCAGCGAGATGACCAAGAAAGGCAGGGACAGAAGGAGGAGAAGCGTCTGATACACAAGCAATGGCAGAGGCAAGCAGAGGAGCGAGAGCCGCCTGCTTGGCAGTGGCGTCAGCCAACTTCGTCAGAGGAGGTCTGATGGACGAGGCATTTCACAACAGCAACTTGAGAGGGCAGCGGCAGCTCACATGGAGGTTTCTGAGCCGCAGTGGCGCAGTGGTTAGAATGCAGTACTGCAGGCTACTTCTGCTGATCACCGGCTGCCAGCAGTTTGGCAGATCGAATCTCACCGGCTCAAGGTTGACTCAGCCTTCCATCCTTCCGAGGTCGGTAAAATGAGGACCCAGGTTGTTGGGGGCAATATGCTGACTCTGTAAACCGCTTAGAGAGGGCTGTAAAGCACTATGAAGCGGTATATAAGTCTAAGTGCTATTGCTATTGCTGATGACGTGGGCAGCGCGCCAAAGCTTCCCCCCCCATCAGCTGTGAGGCGCGGCGGCTCCGGAGGAGTGGCTGGCTTCCCCGACTCGCCTGTGAGGCGCGGCGCAGTCCTACAGTTACTGATCGACGATGGCTAGCACATGGACTGTGGGCTGTCTCATGAGGACTCGGATGACGTGCCTGTCATGTGGGAGGCTCCTCAGCCAGGCGTGCGGAGGCGGGGCGGGACTGATTAGCAACAGGGTGGGGCTGCACTAATGATGGGGTTGAGGGCTTTATCAGGTGGTGGGGAGCACGGAGCGATAGCGCCAACAATTTTCTCTTTTCACTAAGTGCGGGTGTCAGTTTGTGCTGGTGTAAAATAAACAAGGTTCAAGCCTTCATCTGTGTTTGATATCCTTCATTGCATTGGAACCTGACAGTTGGCCCCACTCTCGCCCGCCCGCCCCGCCCAGTCACTCCTTTTCGCGCCTCGCCTGCCTAGAGACACGCCAGCGCAGCCCTCAATTCCCTCCGCTTCGGCTCGGAGCTGGAAGCCGCAGCCGGGGTCAGTCCTATTCCCATCGCAGCTAGGAATCTCAAATAAAGCCGAGAATGAACGCTTGTGTTTGTAGGCAATCCGGGCGCTAGATAGGCAGGACCCTTTCCTGTCTTCCTAGGTGCCTGGCTGAAGTTTCACTCATGCCTCAGCCAGGAGTCCTGACGACGGGATGGGGTCCTTCAGGCACTTAGCTTGGCCAGCCCCTCCCTCCGTCTTCCCGGCGCCTCAGCAAAACTTTGGCGGGGCCGATCTAGCACCTGAGCCACACACGTGTAGGAAGTTAGCACCCACCCCTCTCCTAGAAAAATGAAATATCATAGGAAATATTTAAAAAGGCAGAATATTATATAGAATATCCCTGGCTGAGAAACATGCTTTTAGGCAGGAAAAAGACTCACTCTTAGTAGGCCCCACCTTTGTCAATGGCCCAGCAAGGAATGGCCCAG
>QLTV01000018.1:115252-132834 GCA_003457575.1 Thermophis baileyi | reverse complement strand
CCCTTTGCGCATGCGCAAAGCGTTCTGCGCATGCGCAGAGGGTAAAAGAACCCAAATGGCGGCGTCCGGGCAGGTGGGCGAAGTCTCCCGCTTCTGTCGCTACCAGCTATCCGGCGACCCGCAGGCACGGCCGAACCGGGAGCATTTCACCCCTGCAGTGACGGTGGCACCAAGATGGCAGGCTAACGCGCGCGGCGACCCCTGTGAAATGGTCGTTCGACCCCCAAAGGGGTCGCGACCCACAGGTTGAGAACCGCTGATCTAATACATTTGTGACATAGTTAAAAAAAGTCAGCCAGATTAGTTTACCATTTGCCCTCAAAAAAACGGCTTTCATTAGTTTGCAGCCTGCCAACGACAGAGCTGCCAGAGGCTCTGGACAGGCTTCCCATTTGGACCCCTCACCCATCGTTCCCTCTGCACTTGACGGGCCTGTGTGGATCTCAGCTCACTTCTCCCAAACCCGCGTGTGTTTCTGCATGTGTGCAAATGGGGGATCTCCCCCCCCTTGCAGCCCCGCGCCCTGAACAGAGACCTTTTGCGATGGCAGGCTGCAAACTAATGAAAGTTGTTTTTTGGGAGTGCTCGTTTCTTTTTCTCACTTATTACGACTTCAATGGTGTGTGCTCAAGGTACTGTGGACTGCACATCCCCTCCCCCAACCTGCTGCCGATCGCATCGTGCCCTGCTCCCCCCAGCTCCCGCCCCCAGCCCCGGGGAAGGCTGCAAGAAGCTCCCATCCCAGCTTCTCTTCTCCCGTTCTTTTCCTCCCCAATGTCACAGCATGGGGCTGCAAGGGGGGAGACCCCCGCCTGCGCGCACACACACACAAACACACGTGTGTGGGTCCGGAAGAGTTGAGCTGAGAGCCACAAAGAGGCCCATCAGGCGCAGAGGCAACGGCAGGGAGGAGGGGTCAAAATGGGAAGCCTCTGCCCGGAGCCTCCGGCAGCTTAAAAAAAAAAACTGTGGAGCAGCAGCTTCCCTTTTTGTCCACCCTCCCCTCCGTTGCCTCCACGCCTGGACTGACTCTACACCTGATGCTGAGAGGACAGTTCTGCTTCTGCCCCTCCCCCGGCATGCCAGAAGCCACACACCACTGCCGCTCACCTGCCGCATTCCCCCCACAGCCTCTGCGATCGCCCATCGCACCTGGCAGGCAGAAGCCCCATGGCCTAAAGTGTTGTGGCTTGCCCAAGTCCCGCGCAGTGGCTCATGGATCCGGAAGACCAAGAACCGACCATGGGGTGGCAAGATCAGTCTGTATCTCCGGCACCTGAGTCCGAGACCGAGGAGGACGCAGGGCCAGAGGACGATAATCAACCAGGGCCTTCTGCACCTCCCCAGCAGGAGTTAAGTGACTCCAGTGAAGAGGAGGAGCCTCTGATTGATGCTAGGGCACGCAGGGCAGCTAGCCGGCAAGAGTGGCTCTGTAGGAGGAGGTCTCCTCACATGTAAACCTGCAGGCAGATGGGCCACGCCCTAAGACTATTTAAGGTTGCCTCACAGCGGAAACTCTTGCTGGAAACAACGCAAGTATTTGGTCTGGCTGCTGTTTGAACTTTGGAATAACTCCAGTCCGGGCTCTCGGCCAACTCCAGCAAGGGAGGATAATTTATGGACTTAATGACCTGTTTGTAGTTTTGTATTTTGGAATCCCGGCCAAATTGTTCTGTGAGTTTCAACAAGAACCTGTAACCAACTTGCTACTAAGCTGCATTTATTAGTGGTAAAGTCTTCTTTGTTTTGGAAAACAGTGTGTGTGTGTCGTTTCCTGGGGGCTTGCCGCGCTGGGTCACAACATAAAGGTCCCATTCCATCTCCTTTCCATCTCCTTCCTTCCTCTACACTCAGGAGAAGGGGTGAGGGCAGGGGGGTCCGGGCCATTTTGAATCTGAAAGAGCTCAATGTATACATAAAGTACAGGAGATTCAAAATGCAATCCCTTCTTACGATCCTGGGTTGCATCAGGGAAGGAAATTTTATGACTTCCATAGACCTAAAGGAGGCATATCTCCAAGTGCCCATCAGGCTGTCCCACAGGCGGTTCCTCAGGTTCACCTACGCTGGCCACCATTGGCAATACAGGGCTCTTCCCTTCGGACTGTCCTCAGCCCCATGGGCCTTTACCAAGCTCCTGGACGTTCTAGCAGCACACCTGCGCATCAGACCCATCCGCCTGCAGTGTTAATTCAGGCGTCGTCTTTAGAGCAGGCGGAGAGGGATCTACTGTTCACAGTCCAGACCCTACAGGATAATTGTTTCTCCGTAAATTGGGAGAAAAGCCAATGTACCCCGTCCACCAGACTGACCCATTTAGGGGCAGTAATCGACACCCTGTCCTCTCAGGTCTTCCTCTCGCAGGAACGCAGGGACAGCATAAAAGAGATGGTACAGCAGGTGAGATCATTAGATTTGGTGCCTCTACTACTTCTTTCCCAGCTGTTAGGCAAAATGATATCGTGCCTGGCCATATTGCCCTGGGCTTGACTCCATTCCAGGCCCTTACAATGGCTACTTCTGCCCAGCCAGCGGTTAGGTCACAGCAATTCGATCTCCCGCATCAAAGTTCCCAGACAGGTACTGCGCTCCTTGGATTGGTGGGTGTCGCCCGCCATGGAGAAAGGCTCGCTGTTTCGAGAGCCGACACGATTGGTGCTGACATCAGTCGCCAGCCTGTTTGGATGGGGCGCCCACCTCAACGCCAAAGTAGCTCAGGGTCGTTGGTCGCAGCAAGATCTTCTCAACGACATCAATTGGCTGGAGCTGAGAGCAGCTCACCTGGCACTCCGCCATTTCCAAGAGGATCTCTCAGACCAGCACGTCCTTTTGTTGACGGACAATGACACGGCAAAGGCGCATGTGAACAGGCAAGGGGGCACACACTCCAGAGTGTTGATGCACGAAGCACAGAACCTATGCACCTGGGCGGAGACTCGCCTGCGTTCCTTGCGGGCGGACCACATTTTGGGGGTATCCAACACCCGGGCGGACTGGTTGAGCAGGACAACACTCGACCAGTCCGAATGGCAATTCCACCCAGCTCTATTCTGCCAGATTGTGGAGAGATTCGGCCGGCCGTCTCTGGACTTGTTCGCCAGCCCTCAAAATGCGCAACTTCCACGATTCTTATCCCGCTTCCACACTCCAGCGGCAGAGGGGACCAATGCCCTACGGCGCCCTTGGCCGGCAGAACTATTGTACGCCTTCCTTCCAACCCCACTAATTCCACAGGTCGTCAGGAAGATCATGGAGGAGGAAGCAGAGGTGATCCTGGTGGCTCCTCACTGGCCGTGGAGGCCATGGTTTGCGGACTTGATGACACTGTCCGTCTCACGGCCATGGAAGATTCCCCTTCACAAGATCTCCCTTCACCAAGGAGCCGTGCAACATCCAGATCCGCAGTGGCTCAAGCTAGCCGTTTGGCGATTGAGTGGGAGCAGCTCAGGAGGGGTCATTATTCGAGGAAAGTGATTTCCACCATTCTGGCTTCCAGAAGGGCGTCTACAACAACGATATACGAGGCCACCTGGGTGGCTTTTAGTCGTTGCTGTGCCACTCGGAATCTATTACCTACAACAGCGACTGTGCTGCAAGTTCTGGACTTTTTGCAGGTAGGCTTTGACAAAGGCCTATCCACGAATACCCTTCGCAGACAAGTGGCAGCTTTAGCCACCGTCCTTCAAGGAGAGGGCACAACCCCACTTTCACATCACCCGAGGGTGCGGAGTTTTTTGAAAGGGGTGTCCAACTTGTTACCTCCAATGGTCCACAGGTATCCTACCTGGGATCTGTCAGTTTTCCTACAAGCGCTCACGGCGTCTCTGTTTGAGCCTCTCCACTCAACTAGTATCCGATTATTGACTTTCAAGGTTGCATTTCTAGTAGCAATCACTTCAGCTCGCGGAATTTCGGAACTAGCCGCCCTGTCGGTACAACAGGACTTATGTATTTTTCATGTGGACAGAGTGATCCTTCGTTTAGATCCGACGTTTGTACCAAAGGTCAATACATTGTTCCACAGGACTCAGGAAGTTATCCTACCGGATTTTTGCCCGAATCCTAGGCATCCGAGTGAAAGGCGTTGGCATACTTTGGAGGTCCACAGGGCGTTACACAAATATATTAAGCGGACGGAGCAGTTCAGACGCTCGGAGGCGCTCTTTGTGTCCTTTCAACCCAGGACAATGGGCAAGAAGGTGTCACCATTTACCATAGGTCGTTGGCTGAAGGCCTGCATCGCGCTGGCCTATGAGCGTCAGGCCAGACCAGCTCCTCGCCGCATAACAGCGCACTCAACCAGGAGTGCAGCCACCACGGCGTCATGGGCTACGCAGGCCTCAATCCTTGAGATTTGCAGGGCAGCCACGTGGGCTTCCCCATCACCGTTTGTGAGGAATTACAAACTGGACATGTTTGCATCAGCAAAGGCAGCGTTTGGGAGACGAGTGTTGCAACGGGTTCTACCGGCCGAGGGGACCCTGGACCAATCTGTTTCCCACCCATCATCGATTTAGCTTGGGTATATCCCATACTTGGACTCTCCAGGCAGCGCACAGGAGAATGAACGTTGGACTTACCTGAACGTTCGTTCTCTGGCCCTGCAGGAGAGTCCAATCCCACCCTGGTTCTGGTATGGTCTGGGGTCCAGGAGTGGTCGATGTCTCAGATGGACTACGTCTTCTCCAGATCCGGATCTTTGTTGAAAAATCTGGAGCTTGGCTGGAGGAAGAGGCGTGGCCAAAGAATTTGCAACTCAGTCCCTGGCCAATCAGACGAATTGATACCCATACTTGGACTCTCCTGCAGCACCCAGATAACGAATGTTCAGGTAAGTCCAATGTTCATTCTCCACAATAATCTAAATTCACTTGCCATATGCTTCTACTTTCTTCTCTCATTTGTAAAATCAGTTGGGAGTTGCACAATACCTTGAGAATTGTTGTTTGCAAACCTTACAAAAGTAGATCCATGCCATTTCATTTCATTTTTATTCATGTAAAACATTTATAACCCTGTCCTTCCTCATTTTTCCTCTGACACTGTACAGTACAATATGTGCCCTTAATTATCTGCTTCATCTCTATAATTTAAAGCATGGTTGTCCAACCTTTTATCTTGCCTGGGCCACATTAAGTGAAGAGGTATTATTGTCTTGGATTGCATATAAAACATATAATTGATGTACTGTTATAAATAACACACTTCCTTTATTCTTCAATATTTATTATCTTGTGGGACCTCATTACTAGCTGTCCAGGGTCACAGGTTGGACATGCCTGATCTAAAGCCTACCTTGTCATCTATTATGTATGTCCCATTTAGCATTTTTCTGTTTTGTGCAAAATTTGGGGAAGGACAAATTTTGCTATTATGCACAGCAAATAATATTGTGCTGCAAATGGCCAATGCTCATACACTGTGTGCACAATTATTAGGCAAGTGAGTATTTTCACCATATCATTTTTATGCATATTTTCCACCTCCAAGCTGTATAAACTTGAATACTTAGTGGATATAAGCATATCAGGTGATGTGTATTTGTGTAATGAGGGAGGGTGTGGCCTAAGGAGATCAACACCCTATATCAAGGTGTGCATAATTATTAGGCAGCTTCTTTTCCTCAGGCAAAATGGGCCAAAAAAGAGATTTAATTGACTCTGAAAAGTCAAAAATTGTAAAAAGTCTTTCAGAGGGATGCAGCACTCCTGAAATTGCTAAGATATTGGGGTGTGATTACAGAACCATCAAACGTTTTGTTGCAAATAGTCAACAGGGTCGCAAGAAACGTGTTGAGAAAAAAAGACGTACCTTAACTGCCAAAGATTTGAGAAGAATCAAACGTGAAGCTACCAGGAACCCATTATCCTCCAGTGCTGTCATATTTCAGAACTGCAACCTATCTGGAGTGCCCAGAAGTACAAGGTGTTCAGTGCTCAGAAAAATGGCCAAGGTAAGGAAGGCTGAAATCTGCTCACCACTGAACAAGACATATAAGTTGAAACAGCAAGACTGGGCCAAGAAATATCTGAAGACAGATTTTTCAAAGGTTTTATGGACTGATGAGATGAGAGTGACTCTTGACCAACTAGTTGGATGGGCCCGTGGCTGGATCAGTAAACGGGCACAGAGTTTCACTTCAACTCAGATGCCAGCAAGGTGGAGGTGGGATACTGGTATGGGCTGGTATTATGAAGTTTTTATAAGACACTTTTTTCAAGCTGTGGTACAGGAAAAAGTCTGCATGTTTTAAGACAACCATGATTTTGATGCAGGACAATGCTCCATCACATGCATCGAAGTACTCCATTGCGTGGCTAGCCAATAAAGGCTTTAAAGATGAAAGAATAATGACATGCCTCCCCTTTCCTCACCTGACCTAAACCCTATTAAGAACTTGTGGGCCTTTCTTAAACGGGAGATTTATGGTGAAGGAAAACAGTACACCTCTCTGAATAGTGTCTGGAAGGCTGTGGTTGCTGCTACACAAAAAGTTGATCGTCAACAGATCAAGAAACTGACAGACTCCATGAATAAAAGGCTTATGACTGTTATCAAAAAGAAGGGTGACTATATTGGTCACTGATTTTTTTTTAACTGTCAGAAATGTTTATTTATTTGTACATTTTGAGTTGTTTATTATTCTCACTTTAACAGATGCAAATAAACGAGATGGGAAAATTTTCATTTTTCATTTAGTTGCATAATAATTCTGCACACTAATAGTTGCCCAATAATTGTGCACACACAGATATTCTCCCAAGAAAGCCAAAACCTCACTTTTACTTTCTTAAATATTCAGGTTTGAGGTTTCTTAACAATTTGGATGGACCGAGAGCACTGTAGTTGTTCAATAATAAAATTAATCCTCCAAAATACAACTTGCCTAATAATTGTGCACACAATGTATGTATTTCTCTGTAAATAAATAATAGGCATAATAGTCAGCTGAAACTGCAGGAGGAAGAATTCAGAATAGCACAACCTAATTACTGAGTCTGGTCTTTAGCCAGATCACTGCAACTGACATTCCTATCCTTGTGCAATGTTTCACATAATTAAGCAGGAGTAGGAGTGAGCTTCCAAAGTGTTACTTAGAAGTATCTGTCATCAATTCATTATGTATCAGAATTGCAAAATTCTGTTTTAGTTTTATCTTTACATCTTCAGCAGTAGACAAAAAAAATGTGAATTGCAGCTGAAGAAAGTTAGCACCCACCCCTCTTAGAAGAATGAAATATTTTAGGAAATATTAAAAAGGCAGAATATTATATTTCCCTGGATGAGAAATTGAGAAACATGCTCTTAGAGGCAGAAACTCAGCCCCAGCTCCCTGCCCCCAGCAGATATTTTGGTGCCAGTTTATCTACAAGACAATTAGACCTTCAGCTCCAGGCTGATGGGATTAAGACATGACCCTCAGGATCTAATAGGATTAGCCCAGGGATGGGTTTCTCTGACCTGCCCTACCGGTTCGGAAGTGCGCGCGTCGCGTCGGAAGATGAAAAGATGGAGAAAGAGGACAGAGGTGTTTTTTTTTTCCTTTCTCAAACTCTAGCACCAAAGATCACCCAAAGAAGTTGATTGTAAGGCTTTGGAATAGAGGAAAGAAAACACTTCTTTGCATCAGACACAATTAACATATATATATATTTATATTTATATATTTATTATATTTGTATGCCGCCCAACTCCCAAAGGACTCTGTTTCAGAGGTCACCCCTGCATAGCCCCCTGGGACATTTCTTGCACAGGAACAGGAAGCTCAAGGGCAGGGCCCAAGAGAGGGTATAAATAACTCTCACTCCATGTGGTCAGCCACCCAGGACTTCAAACCCATGTGGTCCTGTTCACCATTAAACCATCCTTCCAAGCAGCCTCCATGTTTCCAGTGTCTTTCTCCCCACTTGGAACTGAACCCAAATGGACATTTCTTCCAACACAGCTAGCTATTGTGTAAATACAGCAGGTGTGCAGAAGACACATGCATCGTTTAAAATTTAAAAAACCCTACTTGCATTGTCTGGATTTCTGAACAAGAAGCAGTAAATTAGTAGCCCTAGTTTATGTCATTCATTCAACATTGGGTTTGCCACTATAAATATAAAGACTAATTTTTAGAGTGATACCGTGTTCCCCCGAAAATAAGACCTAGTGAAGGGGTGGGCATGGCCAGCACAGGAGGCAGCCCTTCTCTTCCCGAGTCACCTCATGGAGGCTTGGCCCCTTAATCACCGCCCGCGGATCAGCTGAACCAGCAAGGGCCGGGAGCTGCCTCTCATTCTGGCTCGCTGCGGAGGCCTCCCAGTGCAATGCTCTGCCGCAGCTTCGGAGCAAACCTCCACCTTCCCTGCGCAGGGTTGTAAGGCTGAAGGCTTCGGAGGGAGCATTTTTGGGATGTGCATCTGTGCAGAGCTCCCCAAGGATAGAACAATCGGCAGGGAAATGGGGGGGGATTTTCCTGCCGATCGGAGCAAGGCGAAGCCTCCAGCCTTGCAATCCTCTGCAGGAAAGGTGGAGGTATGCTCTAAAGCTGCAGCACAGTGTTGCACCAGGAGACCTCTGCAGGTAACATTTCTGAAATGTTAACTTTTAACACCGTACTCACAGGAAAATCCCACCCCCTCATCACGGTTTGATTTGCTTTCTGTGAAGCTTTGTGCTGAGAAAAGGCCGTGCTTTCTCATCCCTTTCTCCCCCCGCTCCGGCTGTCCATCTCAGCTTTCGCAGACAACCATCCACCAGGGTGGATGCTCCCTCGTGTGGTGCGATCGAACTTCCAACCCCAATGGACCCAGTGGGCGTGAGCTACCCCAACCCAGAAAGGGGAAGGAGCTGATGGGGGGGGGGGCTGTGGGAAGTTCTGGGAGTTGAAATCCACAAGTCTTTAAATGGCCAAGCGGCTGCCCATGCTGCTGCTGGCCTCTTCGCCCTCCTGGCAGCTCTGCTCTTGGCAGTGCTGCGGGACTGCTCCTGCCTGGCCGGGTTGAATCATCCCAGATTGAAAACCTCCGAAAACGTCCTGAGCGTCGCCAACCTGCCAGGGCCCCTTCGGGAGCGGCTGCCTGTGTCACCTCGCCTGCCGCCACCTTTGGGCTGCTGAGCGCCAGCCTGCACGCCTATTCGGTGCTGCAGATGCTGGGCTTACCGTACATCTACGCTGAGCCCGACGGTCTTCGGACCCTGGCGGGCGCTGCAGCTCTCTTACCAGCTGTGCGAGGCAGGCGTGGGGCTGCCCTTAGTTACCTTTGGCGCCTGCCTCATCTGCGGCGGCTCTGCAACCACCTCGCCTTCCGCCTGGACCAGCCAACCACCAAGACCCAATCAAAAACCTCTGAAAACCTGAGCGCCGCCAGCCTGCAAGGGCCCCTTCATGAGCGGCCGCTGGTGGAGCCACGGCGCCTTGCCCACCGCCGTCCCACGCACAGCCGGAATGAGAGTTGCAGCACCCGCCAAGGCCCGAAGAGCACCAGGCTCAGTGTAGCTGTAGCCCAGCGCCTGCAGCACCGAGTAGGTGGGCAGGCTGGCGCTCAGCAGCCCAAAGGCGGCAGTGAGCGAGGCGGCACAGGCAGCACGGCTCCACCCGCGATGCCAGCAGCATGGGGCCTGCTGCAGCTGAGAAGTGTCCCAGCAGTAGCTTGGCCAGCAGGCAGGGTGGGTGAGAAGCTTCCCGCCGGCCAGGCACTGAAGCTCCGCCACTGCCGCTGGGGTGGGGGAAAAAGAGATCCGATCCAACCTCAGAGGGCTAGCGGCGATGTGCTCTCTCTCTCTCACACACACACACACACACACACACACACACAGAGGTCCCTCACACACACCCCACCCCCTCCAAGGCAGCCACATCCCTTCACTAACCTGCTTTCCAGCTCCGTTCTCCGCTGTGCATGCAGGGCAAGAAGTCTGTGGGACTATGAAAAAAAAAAACCCGTAGTTCAGACCTTCCAACTTCTCATGAAAAAAAAATCTTGCAAAGTTGGAAGGTCTCAAATCTTTTTTTTACCATAGTCCCACAGACTTCTTGCCCTGCATGCGCAGTGGAGAACAGAGCTGGAAAGCAGGTTAGTGAAGGGATGTGGCTGCCTTGGAGGGGGTGGGGTGTGTGTGTGAGGGACTTTCCCTTCCATTGCTGCTTCTGGGATCACTTCTCTCCCTCCTCCCCCCCTCCATCTGTTTCCCTTCCATTGCTGCTTCTGGGATCGCTTCTCTCCCTCCTCCCCCTCTGTCTCTTTCCCTTCCATTGCTGCTTCTGGGATCGCGTCTCTCCTTTCTCCCTCCCCCCCCGGTCTCTCCCTTCCATTGCTTCCGCGCAAGCCTCCGGTATTTGTGCTGCACCAAGGAGGCCGAGGCATGCTGAGAGCTTGGCCCGTTGCAGCCACGGGCAAGCAGACAGCGTGACGGAGAGAGCGGGGCCAGCGGAGCACTTAAAAAAAGTAAGACCTCCCCGAAAATAAGCCCAAGTGCTTATTTTGAAGCCCAAAAGAAAATAAGACCCTGTCTTATTTTCGGGGAAACATGGTATGTCAAAAGTGTTTTGATTTTTAAACTGTGAGGGAGAAAAATAATGAGCTTGCATTATTTTAAAAAACTTTCAATCAATGCAAATTAGATCCAACCCTACATTGTTATTATTTCACTCAATAAAGTGAGACATGATTAATTTATGGCTGCGTGCATAAAAATATAATTCATTAGGTAATACTAATATGAAATTTATAAGAGCAGCAAGATACAGTACATTCAGTTAAGGACAAAACAGCATTTGAACAATTTTGAATACTTACAAAATTATGCAGGGCAAAATGCCCCTCCCCCATGTATTTACACGATTAATCCGTGGCAAGAAAATGGCTGCTCTGTGCTTTCTGTCTTGTAATGCCACAAAGCTGATGAGAGTTTTGTAGAAACAATGCAAGAATAGTGTTGCTGCCATAAACACTTCTCAAGATGAGAGGTTGTGATCCTGAAAAGATGGCTGCTCCTTTAGTGTTTGAAATCTTCTAGTGAAAAGAGAGTCAATCAGAGTACGGTCTTCTCCCTGATATGGGACCTAGGTCTCTTCTGAGAGAGCATGATCTTCTCCTTTTGCTGTTTTCCTTCACATTACATTTCAGAGAGAATTTGCTGGCTTGTAAGCGCCTGAAATTTATATTTGTTTCTAATGAATTCTTTCTTATGGGCTGTTTCTCTTTTGTTTCTGCTTCATCATTCTATGATTTAACATTTTTCATATAGTTTGGTTGTAATCCTAAAGTACTCAGGCATTAGACCACTTTAAATATTCTGAATAAAAAATGAAAGAAATTCTCACCTGTGTCTGTGGGGTCTCTACCTCATTATGTTAAAGTAAAAGACCATCACTAAGAAATTTCTATGTTGATATAAACCCAAATAAGAGCTAGAAAGGTCATCATATTGTATTCCTATGTAAGCTAGTCTGTCTTTAGATGAAAGAGGGTTCTGGAATTCAATACACAAAGTATATATTTCCTGATAGAGTAGCTAGATCTTGTTTAAAATTGTATTACACTTAGTTTTACATATTAATTTAAAACAAATTGTAATTAATACAATTAATACAACTCATTAAAGTTCATATTTCAATGTATTACTCAGAAAGAGTTCCATGCATGTAGGATATAAAAAACAAGCTGGTCTTCTGTTGTTATTTACCCTGCAAGTGGAATGCAATGACAAGCTAATTTTAAGCATGTGGATTATCCTGGTGAATAATAATAGGGCTTTCCGTAATTTCCGTAATCTTCTGTTAAAGATACCTTTCTCAATGCCTATCAATACATCTTGTGGCAGGACCTGTAAAGGGCAACTTAATAGTTTTCATTTCAACTTTATCGTGGAAAACTGATCAACCAGCAGCGTTCATGTATAGCCTGGTCTAATTTTGCTTATTTTGAGAAACTCTTAAGTCCGATATAACAAAAAACAACAGGAAAAATTACAGATGAGAATAACAATGAGAATTTTTTTCTACTTGCTATGTGGCTCCCAAAATGATACATGAACTTGCATGACACCCACCTCCAAAATTAATAAATGATTTCTCTGGAAATAGACAAGCATAGACATTAGCTTACTAAGAGATATATAACTTTCAGTGCAAGTTGTTCAGAACCTCCAGGAGGATCACCATTCACAGTTTGAGAACCTCTAACTTGATACATTTTTTTCTGATGAACATCAATGTGTAGCATCTAGAACAGAAAGAAACATCCTGAGACTCTCATACTGGACTGTAACTTTCCTAATCTTTAATGACTAAGTTTCTTATTCATCATTATTTGCCTTTCTTAATTTCCAACTACAAATATAACTTCTAAAGTATGGGTTTTAATTTGTTCTACTTTGAGAAATGGCCTATTTCACTTACTAAAGCATATGTTTTATTCTAATCCATATTTGTCTGTTAGATTTAAGGCTATTCCACTCCAGAACAACTTTGGACATCTTACACTATAAAAGAATAAAAAGCAATAGCAGTGTCAGAAGCAAAAAAGCTAGATGATGATGAGACGTGGACTGCTGCTTGGAGTTTATTTTCAAGAGCACAGCACAGAAGCCAGCTTTTGAAAGAGTCTACAACACTGGGGTATTGAGGTTGAAGCTTTTTATAGAGAAAATGTATATGTGAACGTGTCTCTTACAGTTTATTCTGGCGGATGTGTGCTTCTGCTTGGAGACAGTTTTTAATTAAATGTACTGGGCATGTAGAGTTTCACTTTGATGTATGTAGTGTTGGATGCTCTCCCTGTGTACCTAAGGAAGTCAATATTCTAAAGGATTTCCTCTGTTTATTCTTTACTTGATCTAATCAAATCTAGTGCAGCTGTCACCTATAGGCTAGGCTTAGTCTCACAACCTTTGTATTTGCAACATTGTCTCATTTTACTGGCAGGTCAAGTTAGCAATAAAAGGGAATGTATGAATAGATTTATTTAAATATTTTCTAACAGTAGCCAAAAGAAGCTCTGTATGTCAAGACAAGACAAACTCCTTATATTATACAAAATATACCAAACAGGAAAACTGTTACATACTAGTAGAATCCGGGCTGTTGCTAAATTGCCCTTGGGATTACATACCTATTTTCATGAATTTAAACATAATTATTTTTCATTTTTATTTTTAGGAGCCTAATTCAGGAGGGCATAAGGCTTTTTGTTTTCCTCATTCATTAGCCATTGACAAATAAAAATGTTTGCTGAACTACCATAAATTGCAATAAAATATCTTAGTTTCGAGAGCATCATCTAGTCTAGTGCAGTGTTCCCCAACCTTTCCAGGTTGGTGGCCTGGCGCAGAGGGGGGGACGAGGGGGTGGTTTTGTGTGAGGGCCAGGCAAGCATGCACACTGCGCCGTGCCGGGGAGAGCTTGCTTGGGAGAGTCAGCGGCGGTGGCAGAGCTTGCTTGGGACAGCCCAAACAAGCTCTCCGCCATCCCGGAACTGCGCCGCGCCGGGGAGAGCTTGCTTGGGAGAGCCAGCAGTGGCGGCAGAGCTTGCTTGGGACAGTCCAAGCAAGCTCTGCCGCTGCCGCTGGTGCCGGCAGCAGTGGAGGCGGGAGAGCACACCCTGCCCTTTGGGGGCCTGAGGGCGGGTGGCCCGGTCCGGAAGCGGCACGTCTGTCATGGGCTGGATGTGGGGAGCGGGACCCGAGGCAGAGGGGAAGGCAAGCGGCGGCACTCGGATGAGCGCAGCGGGTCTTCCCCACCACCGCCAGCATCGGCCTTACCTTCTGCTGCGGCAGTGGCAGTGCCGCCGCTCCAGGACAGCAAGCGGATGTCCTGACTCCCGGGGCTGCTGCACATGGCGCTCCAGCATGACATCAGGCTGGCCGGGATAGGGCCAGAGCGCATGTGCAGCCCCGGGACATCCGCTTACAGGGTGAGCGAGCGGCGACCGGGGGACCGGTTCGAGGGCGTGGCCAGCCAGCTGTCGCTACCGGTTCTGCGAACCACCGGCGGCCACCGCTACCAGTATGCCCGAACCGGTCCGAACTGCTAGCATTTCACCCCTGATGCCATGGTGTAATATGTCATGTGTTGTTGTTCACCTGAGGTTGTATTTATCTACTTTTAAGAACTGCTAAGGACCAAATGATTTTTACTATGTCCCAATACATAAAACCATAGAACTCAAAGTGGGTGTACTTTCTTTTTCACATGACTGTAGCACTACTAAAGTCTCTTGACAGTTTACAAAAAAATTAAACCTTAAAAACAATTTAAAACCATGAAACTTAAAATGGATCAAAATTATCAAGAACTAAATGCCTGTCCAAAGCAATGATTTTAAATTTTAACAACAAGCAAAGAATTTACTTCTTGCAATTCAGAAGAGAATGAATTCCAAACAACTGGAGCAACAATTGGAACAAGTTGCCATGAGATAAACCTGCAGTAGATATAGACACACCTCTTCAAATGAATTCAGTAATTGTGGGGAAGATGGAAATTTCTTATGGGAGAAGGCATTTTCTTAGGAAACCTGAACCCAAGGCAAGTAAGATTTCAAAGAGAACAACCAGCACATTGTACCCCATTTGGAAACAAACTGGTGGCTTATATGATGCCTTTAGGACAGATGTAGCATGGTCTCTATCAATTATTCCAGAATTTTGTGTGACTTGAAATCTCCAGAGACAACGTTACTGTATATAAGCAGCACCTATGCCACTTCATGTCATTTTCTTCTAAAAATGAAGGTATTGGCCAAAGGTGAAAGATTATGATTCTGGCTTCAATCTAAAAAATCAGAGTGTAATTCTCTGAGGAACATTCTCAAATTGAATACAATGTTTCTGAAAAACAGGTACTCTATAATTTATTTACCGGTACTTAGTTTTTTTTATCCTGCCTTTATTACTTTTATAAATAATTCAAGGTAGTGAACATACCTAATCCTCCTTCCACCTCCCATTTTTCCCATAAAAACAACCCTGTGATGTGAGTTGGACTAAGAGAGTTACTGGCCCAAAGACACCCAGACAGCTTTCATGCCTAAGGCAGGATAAAAACTCAGTCTCCTGGTTTCTAGACTGTTCCCTTAACCACTAGACCAGACATGTCAAACTCAAGGCCCGTGGGCCAGATCTGGCCCGCAATGTGGTTAGATCTGGCCCGCAGGGCCACCCTGGAGACGGCTGGGCGCTCCCCCTGGGCACGCACACAGGAAGCAGCGAGCGCGCAGGGCCTGGCATCCCTGGTGAAAGGGAAGTGCTCAGAATATGGTCAGCCTGCGGGGCAAGACGGTCACCGGAGGGAGGCAGGGAAGGAAGGAGGGAGGGAGGGAGGGAGGGAGGAGATTGGAATGAGAGGGAGGGAGGGTCTGAGGGAAGTCCTGCCTTAGCACTTGGCCACCAGCAGCCCAGCTGCCCTCTTGCCATCCCCAGCAGTAGCCTCAAGGAGGTAAGCTCGGCCGGGCAGTCCCTCGGGGAAGCGGGGCTGGGCTGGGCTGCGGGGTCCCGGTGCCCCGGGAGCTCGAGGGCCAGGCTAGAAGCTTGCCCTCCACTGCCCAGGACTCCGGGCAGCCTGCGCCACCATCCGGAGGTCCTCCGCATAGCCTGAGAGGGACAGCGAGGCTCCTCTGGTGGACAAGGCTTTGGCACTTGCCCTGGTCTCACTTTCCTCCACTGGAGACCTCCGGATCCCCCCTCCCAACATTGCCTGCCCCCCCCCACAGGAGGCGGAGAACGACGCTGCTGTGTGTGGAAGTGCAGAGGAGAAAGTTTGCAGGAAGCAGTTTCCTCCGAGTCCAACTTCTGCCTTGACAGATCTCTGGAGAGGAGGGGGTGGGAAGGAAGTGTGTGAGGGAAGACTGCCCCAACAAGCCAGCATCCTTACCACACATGATTGGAAAAGGGGATTCCCTTTTGAGAAGGGCCAGCCTCCCTTGTGCAGGACCAGGGAGCGCTGCTCCCCTGCCTCCTCCTCTTGCTGTCCAGAGATCTGTCAAGGCAGAAGTTGGACTTGGAGGAAACTGCTTCATGCAAACTTTCACCTCCATGCTTCCTCCTCCTGCTTTGCCGGGAGGGGGCAGCAGACAGGGAAACGCCAACGATGTCTGGGAATGGGAGAAGAACGTCTCCTTTGGCGTGCTGTGCACACGCACGCATGCATACACACACACACACACCATTCCAAGCTTGGAGACTTTTATCCACATCTGAGCTTGCAAACTGCCAATCATGCCTGAGCTTGGGGAGAAGGCCCTCTCCTTCCTCTGTGGATAAAAGTCCCCAAAGTTAGAATGTGGTGCGTGTCGAGTTAGCCGGTGTGACTTGTTCCGTCCTGACCCAGCTGTCCTGAGTCAGCCACGCCCAGTGAGCTGCGTTGAGCTGCTCACGCCCACCCAGCCACCCCCTAGTCATGGTGACCCAGCTGTGACCACCCAGCCACGCCTACCCAGCCACGCCCACCTGGCTGCTGTGAGTCATCACAGTCTTACATGCAACTGGCCCTTTGAGGGCAACCATAATGCTAATGCGGCCCTCAATGAAATTGAGTTTGACACCCCTGCACTAGACCAAACTGGCTCTATAACAGGGAGCTGCACCAATTGCTGCCTTCTAAAATTAGCTCTACCCTGTTTGAATTTAGCTTTAGTTTATTTGCTCTCATGCAGCCAGTTATCAACTGCAAAAAAGCACTAATGTCTAACTTAGAGATGTTACTGAGAGATTCTGGGAATGCAGCAGTTTAAAGCAGTGCTCCTATTCCCAAATGTCAAAGAGGATTCACATGGATATCATGGCTGATGGTATCAAAAACCACTGAAAACTTGTAAAGATTGAAAAGTCACTCTCATTATGTCAATTGTCAGATACAAATCACTGGTCAGGCCAAATAAGGCAATCTTTAGCTTGTAGCCTACTTTGACACCAATGTGAAAAGTGTCAAGTTAATTTACATCCTGCAGAACTACTCCATTTTCTCAACCGTTTTATCCAACCATGGATTCTCTTAGATATCTGAGAGCTGGATTGCCAGTCCAAAAGAGAAATTAAAACTTAGGCTATGATTGGGCAACTGGCTCCACTTAAATTTGCTTCCTCAAATACGAAGAAAACCATTTTAAAAGAGTTTCACAGATGTTATAACAAACCAAAATAACCAATCTTATAGTCAAAAATTAATTTCACCTTTTGGTTGGAGTGGCTGCCTGTACATTATATGGGCTGGTTTTATAGAAATGAGATTTTAAATTTTAACTAAGTCAACAACAAACACAACAGCTACATTTGCTATTAATTATAAAGCTAATAGTAGCCTCTCTAATTCAAAAGTATAATTTAAAGGATTTATCTATTAACAGCTGGTTTGAAAAGGGTTGGCAAATTGTGGTAATGGAAAATGTTCTGTTGAAACTTCAGTGTTATGTAACATTCTGTTGGAAGAAATGTCCATCTGGGTTCAGTTCCAAGTGGGAAGAAAGACACTGGAAACATGGAGGCTGATTGGAAAGATGGTTTAATGGTGGACAGGACCACATGGTTTGAGGTCCTGGGCAATCGAGCACATGGGAGAGGGGGAGAGAGGGAGGGGGAGAGAGGGAGAGGGAGGGAGG
>QLTV01000018.1:71518-89677 GCA_003457575.1 Thermophis baileyi | reverse complement strand
GGTCACAATTTAAGGTGTTGGTTGTTACCTTTAAAGCCCTACATGGCTTAGGACCAGTTTATCTGCGTGACCGCCTTCTGCCACACGCCTCCCAATGACCAGTGAGGTCGCACAGGGCCGGCCTTCTTCAGGTCCCGTCAGCCAGACAGTGTCGGCTGGTGGGTCCGCGGGGGAGGGCCTTCTCTGTGGCTGCCCCGGCCCTCTGGAACCAGTTACCTCCTGAGATCCGGCCTACCCCCACCCTGCTGGCCTTCCGGAAAGCGGTGAAGACCTGGCTGTTCCGCCAGGCTTGGGGCCGTTGATCTCGCCTCTGTAATTGGCGAGATCCGGCCATGAAACGGTGTGTATGAGTTTTTTACTGTTTTTAAATGTTTTTATTATGTTTTCTTTTAATAGTTTTTTATATTGTTGTAAGCCGCCCAGAGTCCCTTGGGAGTTGGGCGGCATAGAAATATAATAAATAATAATAATGACCAGAAACAAGTATCGAGCAGGGAGAGCTTGGAAAAGATCCCCACCCCAGGGGTGGCGGGAACCCTTCAAGCCGCAAACCGCCCTAGCGCCGAAGCCATCTGCCTGCTTCAAGTGTGGAAAGGAGGGGCAATGCGCAGCGGAGTGTCGTTCACAAACTCCCGCCAGAAAGCCCAAGTGCCTGTCAGGAGGAAAACCCACGAAATCAACCCCCCCCCCGAGGGAAAGAAACTGCTTTAAGAAGCAGAGAGGCCGTAGAATTTTGCCCCCCTACAACCCCAGGGGAAGGAACTCCGGCACCCCAACGTGAAGACCCGAGTCCATCCGAAAGTGACCTGGAAGACGACCCGCTGGTAAGCGACCCAATCGAACCACTCACCCTGCCCTTGACTTTTTATTCCCAGTCGAGAGAAAACAGCAAAAATCTCGGCATTACTGGACTCGGGGTGCACCCGATGTTTAATTAGCCCAACCTTGGTGGGAAAGCTGGGGATTCACCTAAGGAAACTAAAAAAACCGCCATCGCGTTTTGCCAGTTAGATGGATCAGTAGCAGGGGGGAGCCAGCCATCTTTGCCACAGAACCCCTACAAATAAACATGGGAAACCATGACAAAATGCTCATGTTTATAGTGGTGCCCGGAATGGAGTGGCCGCTAGTCCTAGGGCTCACATGGCTGAGGAGATGGAACCCCAAAGTAAATTGGAAGCAAGGGACTATAAGATTTCAAGGGCACGTAACATTTGCTGATGACCAAAAGGAGAAAACTGAGGGAGATGCAAACAAAGAAACAGCAATGCCCGGCTGGACTGCACCAACCCAGGGCATACCTAAAGAGTACAGAGATTTAGCAGAGGTTTTCAGCGAAGAAGGCTCCAACGAACTCCACCCCCCCCACCGCTCCACAGATTGTGCAATCGAAATTTTACCAGGGGCTAAACTTCCAAAACCAAAAATGTATAGCATGTCCCCCCGGGAACTAGATGAACTGAGAGCTTTCATTGATAAAAATCTAGCAAGGGGATTCATCGAACCAACCCGACCAAAAATCGCTGCCCCGGTACTATTTCGTGAGAAAAAAGATGGCACTTTGCGTCTTTGCGTGGACTATAGAAATCTCAACACTGTAAGCGTAGAAAATGTGTACCCCCTTCCCCTTGTGAAAGATATGCTAGCCCATCTCTCTAAGGGAAAAATATTCTCAAAACTGGACTTAAGGGAGGCCTATTATCAGACCAGAATAAGGGAAGGGCACAAATGGAAAACCGCATTTAATACACCCCTGGGCTGCTACCAATTCAAGGTACTCCCATTCGGACTACAAGGCGCCCCAGCCATTTTTATGCAACTAATAAATGAGGTGCTTCATGAACATTTGTACAAAGGGGTCCTGGTGTACTTAGATGACATTTTAATATACACTGAAACCAAAGCGGAGCACATAAAACTGGTCCAAGTGGTCCTAAACAAACTCCACTCAGCAAAGTTTTATGCCAAACTTTCCAAATGTGAATTCCACCAAGAAAAAATAGACTAGGATATCGAATCTCCCACGAGGGCATCGAAATGGACCCACAAAAAATGCAAGCCGTGATTGATTGGGCACCACCCTGCACACGCAAACAATTACAAAGTTTCCTGGGATTTGCAAATTTCTACCACCAATTCATTCCGGCATTCGCACAAATTGCCCTCCCCATAACCAACCTATTAAAAACCAAGGGGGAGGACAAGCCAAAACCAAAACAACCGTTAAACTGGACAATGAAATGCTAAGCGGCATTCGAAAAACTCAAACGATTATTCTCTGCAGAACCAGTCTTAAAACACCCAGACCCAGAAAAGCCCTTTATCATACAAGCAGATGCCAGTGACGTAGCGGTAGGAGCCATTTTGCTTCAAAAAAACCAGCAAGACCAGCTACAACCATGTGCTTATACTTCCAAAAAATTAACTGAAACTGAACAGAGGTGGGCCATTTGGGAAAAGGAAGCATATGCAGTGCACTGGGCACTCCTGACTTGGAGACACCTCCTAGAGGGAAATAAAATCCCTTTTGAAGTTTGGACTGATCATAAAAACCTGGAGGCCCTTAAGACCCCGCGGAAACTTTCCCCCAAGCAGGTACGCTGGGCTCAATACTTCAAACGTTTCGATTTTACCCTCAAATATTTCCCGGGAGGGAATAACCTTTTGGCAGACGCGCTATCAAGAAAACCTCAATACAAGAGCCAAAATAATCAAACCTTTGCTCCAAACCCCCCAACTAGCAGCCAAAGTGATCACCAGCACAAAATCCAAACAGGAGTTGCCTACAGACAATGCCACCACCCAGGCTTTTAAGCAAGCCCTGATTAAGGATGAATGGTTTCAAATGCACAAAAATACCTGCCTGCTTAAAGACGACTTAGCCTGGGTGGGAGGAAAACTGTATGTCCCGGCCAGTCAAAGACTACACCTTATGGCAACATGTCATGACTCCAAACTAGCTGGGCACTTTGGATTTGTAAAAACCCTACACCTCATCAAACGACAATTCTGGTGGCCATCCCTCAAGAAAGATATAGAAAGCTACGTGGCTAGTTGCCCTGTCTGCGCAGCAGCAAAAAGAAGACAAGGAAAATCCCCCGGACTTTTACAAATTGTTGCCGAGCCTTCAGCACCCTGGAGAGAGATCTCCATGGATTTCATTGTCAAACTGCCAGAAAGTGCAGGAAATACTGTCATTTGGGTAGTAACTGACCTGTTCTCCAAACAGGCCCATTTTATCCCCTGCCAAAAAATCCCAACAGCCAAGGCACTGGCAAAAATGTTCCTAATCCACATGTACCGCCTTCATGGAGCCCCACAAAGGATCATTTCTGATCGGGGGGGTCCAATTCACTTCAAAATTTTGGAGGGCATTCCTCAGCCTGTTAGGAACCGCCCAGGGCTTAAGCTCCTCCCACCACCCGCAGACTAATAGGGGGTGGAATGGACCAATGGCGTTCTAGAACAATACTTAAGATGTTTTATTAATTACCAACAGGATGACTGGACTGACCTTTTTACCTTTTGCTGAAGTGGCATACAACAACTCAGTGCACTCCAGCACAGGTTTCACCCCATTTCGGGTAGCAACAGGCAAAGACTTCACCCCAATGCCTGAACTATCCACAGAGGAACTCGCCATCCCCTCCCTTAAGGAGTGGATGAAAAACCTAAAAACCACATGGCCAGTAGTAAGACTAGCCCTGAAAGAAGCCAGAGCCGCATTCAAAGCTCAAGCTGACAGGAAAAGAATGGAATCAAAACCATTCCGCATAGGGGATAAGGTCTACTTATCTACTAAATTCTTACAGTCACTACAACCCTCAAGGAAATTGTGACCAAAATTCATAGGGCCTTTCCCCATTACCAGGGTTATTAACCCGGTGACCGTAGAACTACTTCTTCCTAAAACACTTAGACAAGTCCACCCAGTGTTTCACTGCAGCCTACTCAAACCAGAAGTTACCTCTTCTCTCAGACCACCTACGCCCACACGTCCTGTCCCCATTATGGTGGAGGGAGAACAACATTTTGAGATTAAAGACATTCTTGACTCCCGCACTCACCATGGCTCCATGCAATACCTGGTTGCATGCAGACATTTACCACCCTCTCAAAATGAATGGGTAGCCAAGAAACATGTTAAAGCCCCTACGCTCTTAAGGAAATTCCACCTTTAATACCCCAACAAACCATGTTAACTTACTGTAATCATTTTCCTTCTCTCTTTACAGGTGGATTTTCCTTTTTTCTAAGGAGGGCAGCATGTCAGATCCCTATCGTGACGCTGCCATTCTTCTGGGGAAGAGGGGGGCCATGGATGTGTTATTTAGTTTATTGCTTTCTCCCTCACCCCCTCACAGCCTGTAACCTTTCACTTTATAAACTTTATCCTGGTGCCTAGCCGTCCTGAGATTTTCTCACCTTTTGGGGAATGTATGGGGAGGGAGGGCCATGTGGGTTTTATCACTCCGAAAGCCGGCAGAAGATGATCCTGAGAACGTTTGCTTATCACGTTCTCAGGACAGCCATTACAATAACATCTCCACACCTGCGGATTGGCTGAATCCACATCGGACTGAAGGGAGGGGTTTCTAATTCCTTTATCCTAACTGTATTGCCTGAGGGAACCTCAGAGTCTGCTTTCCTTTTGTCCTGCTATCACTCCTGTTCAATAAAAGGTTCCTTTTTGAAATGCCAAAGTTTCAAGAGTTTTTACTTTCTTGAACGAGGAGGAGAGGCCGGACCTTACAGGCACTTAGCCTTTAGGTTTAAAAAATGGAAGCCTATTTGATAAGTATAAAGAACTTCTAGCAAAATTATTTGATTATGGCACAGCATTAATATATAGGTTTCTAAAATGGTAGGTGGGTTTTCTTATTGTAAACAAAGAAAATGTAGCGTCAGATTATTTTTTATTATACCCCCTTAGCCTCTTTAGAACTCTAAATTTGACCTCGTAACACTGAGAAACATTGTTGCAAAAAATATGCAAAATAAATCCAATCAAGTCAGAAACAGTTTAACGAAAGAAATCCCCAAAGGGACTTAATTCCATAGGTATACAAAATCTAATATTTGGTAGCCCATACCCAGACATGTATAGGGAAAGAATCAGCATACTTAAATGCTTTACATACCCATTTCCAACAAAACCATATGGCCATCAGATCAACACAAAACACACACTGTCAGCTTGGCCATCATCGCTGTTCTTCAAGCTTGTTGCCAGCTGCCATGGAAATGGGGAGGGAGCAATGGGCATTTGGGAGGGGAAGTGTGCAGGTGGTGAGAGAGTGCAGGGGACAGAGGTGAGGTCACCCCCGACTCGGACCTGGAGGATGTCATGCTGAACCATGCCTTGTACTTGTTGCAACACGCGATCGAAAATTGGAGAGCCCGGGAGACACTCGCCCAAATGATCGCACAGTTCTCAAGCCTCTCCGAGCCAGGCGATGGATGGAGCTGCTGCACCAGTAGTTTCAGCTGCTCCGCCTGGACTGGCCCCTGCTCCAGCGGCGCCAGCGGCTGTGTGAGCCCCTCCACCTGCAGGAGCTGCTCTTCTGAGCAGCATTGGGAGTGAAGTATGGGGGGGGACCCCAAGCAACTGGGGTTTTTCCTAAAACAAGTCTGGAATTACATGCAGGAGTATGGAGCTGAAGTGGGGATGGAGAGCCCGAGTGAGATGCATGACCATGGCTCTTGAGGGTGCAGCGGCAGAGTTGGATGGTCTATCTCCACAACGACGATGTCCCTGAGCTGCGGAACTATGACTGCTTCATGGCAGATCTCTGCAAGCGGTTCGAAGATCCACTAGCAGAGTGAAAAGTTCAGACCCGGATGAAGACCATCACCCAAGGTCGACTGTCAGTGGCCACCTACACCCAGGAGTTCCGAGAGCTGGCGTGTCGGTTAACCACATGGCCTGAAGACATCCTGATCGATTGCTTCAAAGATCGCCTCAATGAGGATGTCTACCACACCTGCATCTCTCGTGGGGCCCCACGTACCCTACAACACTGGTATGTGCTAGTGGACGAAGTAGAGATTGACTTAGCCAGAGAGCGACACCGGGGTTGCCATGGGGTGTGCAAGTCCTCCCCCCCCCCGGTCGGAAGGAGACTCTGAAGTCAGCGAGGGGTGAGTCAGGGCCCAAGCAGCTATCCACGGTGTGTTTCAAGTGTGGGAAGGAGGGGCACTAAGCTGCAGAATGCTGTTCCACAAAGCCCAGTCCCAAAATCGGGGTGACTTCGGGGAAAAAGGCGGAAAAACCAGATCCGAGGTCCCACGAGACAGCGCTAAAAGGAGTGGAAGTCATTGAACTCTGGGAACTCCGACCATTCCAGGTGAGAGACTGATTCCAACAATGATCCCCTGGTAAATCAACATGTAATCCCCATGACCATCCCTGTGTAACTGGTGGTGCCCTTGTCAGGGATCTGGGGGAGGATGTTGGCCCTTCTGGACTCAGGCTGCGCTAGGTGTGTAGTCAGCCCTGAGGTGGTAGAAAAATTGGGACTCAGACTTAAGCAGCTGAAGGTGCCAATAGCATTCTGCTAACTGGATGGGACAGTAGCTGGGGGAGCCCTGGCTCATTTTATAACTGAGCCAGTGGAGATGAGAATGGGAAACCACAAAGAGACTCTGAGCTTTATAGTGGCACCGGGGATGGAGAGACCTCTCCTGCTTGGACTGTCATGGCTCCAAAAATGGAACCCTTATGTAAACTGGAGGAGAGGGCTCCTAAAAATCTGGCAAAAGGCAGCCAGAAAAGGGGAGGAGGTCCCAACACCCAGAGACAAGAAAGCCAGGGAAAAGAGGGAGTTGGGAGCAGCAGTGCAGGAACGCCTGAGCCGCGAGCCCAAGATCCCCAAGGAATACTGGGATTTACGGGACGTGTTTACTGAGAAGGGCTCTGATGCACTTCTGCCACATTGCCCCACTGACTGCAGTATCAAGATCCTTCCTGGGGCTAAACTCCCAAAGCCCAAACTCTATTCGATGACCTCGCGAGAGTTAGACGAGCTTTGTGCTTTCATAGACAAAAAATTAAGACTTGGATTTATTCAACCGGCTAGACTGTGAGTGGCAGCTCTGGTGTTATTCTGGGAGAAAAAAGATGGAAATCTTTGTTTATGTGTTGATTATAGAGGACTTAATACCGCGTGCATGGAAAATGTTTATCCATTGTCCCTGATGAAGGACATGCGTGCACATTTAGCCAAAGGCAAAATCTTCACTAAATTAGACTTGCGGGACACTTACGATCTAGTGCAAATCAAGGAAGGCGATGAGTGGAAAACTCTGTTTAATTGCCCTCTGGGATGTTTTCAATTCCGAGTGCTTCCCTTTGGGTTGCAGCCCCCCCCCCCGGCTGTTTTAATGCAGCTGATCAATGAGGTGCTGCATGAGTACTTAGTGTATACAAAGGGATTTTTGGTGTATTTGGATTATATTTTAATATATACTGAGACTATGGAAGAACATGTCAAATTGGTGTGCACAGTCCTAAAAAGACTCCGAGTGGCCAAATTGTATGCAAAGCTTTCCAAATGTGAATTTCACCAAGATAAGATTGATTACCTGGGTTACTGCATATCCCATGAAGGAGTAGAAATGGACCCAGAAAAGGTGCGGGCAGTGTTAGAGTGGGCCCCTCCCCGTACCAGGAAGCAATTACAAACCTTCTTAGGCTTTGCCAAATTTTATCCACAATTCATTCCCTTAAAAAACCTCTTAAAAACCAAGTGCGAAGGCAAGCAGAAGTCAAGTAATAGCAATAGCACTTAGATTTATATACCGCTTCATAGTGCTTTACAGCACTCTCTAAGCGGTTTACAAAGTCAGCATATTGCCCCCAACAATCTGGGTCCTCATTTTACCCACCTCAGAAGGATGGAAGGCTGAGTCAACCTTGAGCCTGGTGAGATTCGATCTGCCAAACTGCTGGCAGCCGGTGATCAGCAGAAGTAGCCTGCAGTACTGCACTCTAACCACTGCGCCACCGCGGCTCTAAGTAAGCCACTTAAGTGGACTATGGAATGCCAAGCGGTGTTCGAAAAAGTCAAACGGCTGTTTGCAGCGGAACCCGTGCTAAAGCACCTCGATCCAAATGCTATTTTTGTAATTCAGGCAGATGCTAGTGATGTGGCTGTGGGGGCTGTATTATTGCAAAAGAATGCCCAGGGTCTGCTACAACCCTGCATGTATACCTCTAAAAAGCTCACTGAAACTGAGCAGACGTAGGCTGTGTGGGAGAAGGAGGCATATGCTGAGAGGTGGGCTCTGCTTGCTTGGCATTTTCTGGAGGGAGCAAAGATACCGAGGTGTGGACTGATCATAAGAATCTAGAGGCTCTGAAGAACCTGCATAAATTGTCCCCTAAGCAAGTTCGCTGGGCATAATACTTTAATTGTTTCAATTTCACCCTGCATTATATTCCAGGTGGAAATTTTTTTATGGCAGATGTTTTATCCAGACTGCCTCAATACAATAGTGTTAAAGCCAAGGTAGTTTGACCGGTCATTCCTTCTAAACAGCTAGCCACTCTGGTAACCACTAGAGCTCAGGGGAAGAAGCCTGAGGCCTCAAATGAACTGTGTGAAAAACTGAGGGAAGCTCTAAAACTTGATGAGTGGCTTGACGCTCATAAAACTGAGCATACCTTACATGATGGACTAGCCTGGGTTGGGGCTAAATTATATGTGCCCTCGAGCTTGAGGGGCACAGTTTTGCAGAGCGCTCATGATTCTAAGTCTGCAGGACACTTTGGTTTCATTAAAACCCTGCATCTGATCAAGCAGCAGTTTTGGTGGCTCTCCTTGAAGAAAGACATTGAAAGCTATGTGGCCAGCTGCCTAGTTTTTGCAAGTGCAAAAAGACCCCGGGGAAGCCAACGGGACTTTTGCAGTGTGGCCAGTCCCTGGGCACCATGGAAAGAGATATCAATGGACTTTATAGTGGAATTGCCTGAGAACGGGGGGAACACGGTTATTTAGGTTATTACGGACCTTTTTTTCGAAACAAGTGCATTTTGTCCCTTGCCCCAGAATCCCCTCCGCCAGAGCATTAGCCAAACTTTTTGTGCAACACGTGTATGGATTGCATGGTGCTCCTGAGTACATCATCTCTGATGGGGGGGGGGTGCAATTCACATCACAGTTTTGGCGGGAGTTTTTTTTCCCATCAAGTTTTTTATTTTATAACATATAAAAATTCCATTTTCAATTAAACTGTGTTGTCTGGGTACAAATAGTTTTAGGAGATAGTAATCAAAACATTTACAACAGTGTTCATTGCATTAGTATTGGTTCTATAATGATATTAATAATAATAATGATGTTTACTTAACCATTTTAACATACCTCCCTTATATCATTGATCCTTTCCTTATATTTCCCTGTTTCTAACTCCTGTTTTTATTAGTTAACCATTGATAAAATAAATCCCAGGTCAAAAAGTATTCAGTTTCTTTCTTTTCCTTAATTGTAAGTGTTAGCCTATCCATTTCTGCACATTCTAATATTTTTTTTATCACATTTTCATCTGTAGGTATCTCTTCACTTTTCCATTGTTGTGCAAATACAATTCTAGCTGCAGTCAATACATGCAAATTCAGATATGCATTCCCTTATTTGTACTTATCCAGTAAAATGCCCAACAAGAATATTTCTGGTTTCAAATCAATATGTTGTTTTACCATTTTTTCCAACCATGTATGTATTTTTGTCCAGTATTTTTTTGCTTTTGGGCATGTCCACCACATATGATAGTACAAACCAGGTGTCTGATGGCATTGCCAACAGTTTGCGGACATATCCTTAAACATCTTTGCTAACCTTGAGGGTAGAAAATGCCATCTATAAAACATTTTATAAAGATTTTCTTTATATGCAGTTGACATCGTTAATTTATAATTTCTATCCCATAGTTTCTGCCATTTATCTAACTCAATTGGATAACCAAAATTTTTAGCCCATACTATCATTGTCTCTTTTACTTGTTCATCTTCCATCTTGATACTTAACAAATAGCTATATATTTTCTTTATTACTTTTTCATCTGTCACTGTTAATATCTGGTCTATTTCTGTTAGTTCTTTATAGAAACCATACATTTTAGCATCCTTTTCATATCGGGATTGTATCTGCACTTGTGACCACCATGTTATATCAATCCCTTGACCACTCAGTTCCTGTTTAGTTTTAAGTTCCCCCTTTTCATTCAAAATGTCTTTATATCTAATAATATTTTCCATATCAATAACATTTGGATGAATCAATGCCTCCATTGTGGAGAGCCAGACCGGTATTTTTAAATAGTGATGATCTTTAATTTTCTCCCATACTAATAATAATGCATTTCTAATGTAATGTCTTTGGAAATACTTACGTATTTTGTTTTTCCCATACCATAAAAAAGCATGCCAGCCCAGTTGGAGATCATGTCCCTCCAAAGTCAATAATCTTTTGTGCCTCAAACCAATCCATTCTTTCACCCAAGTAAGTACTGAAGCCTGATAGTACAATTCCCAATCTGGCAGCCCAAAACCCCCTCTGTTTTTAGAATCTTGCAACATTTTCAAACTTATCCTTGCTTTTTTCCCTTGCCAAATATGTTACGTACGGACATACGTAGCACAAAGTTGCATAGCCACCGCTGATTGGCTAATCTAGCGGCAGGAGAAATAAACTGCTGTCAGTGGCCAGCTAGGCTACAGGGATGCCTATAAAGGAGGCATCCCTGCAGCCTGCTGGCAGTTCGTATTGCTAACAGCCAGGAGAATAAAAGATGCTGAACTGTTCCTGTGTCTCGTTCCTTCTTTCATGCCCCTATCTAACACTGGCGATGAAGGTGGGATCTAGAAGAAGGACAACAGAACAAAAGGCACCTCATGGCATCCGCGGCCATCTTGAAGCAAGCATCGTCCTCCACCGGCCAACCTGAGGATGACTACTCACACCTCCCCCGCTCCAGCAATCTTCGACCCGAAGACGGAAGAATGGCACACCTACATGAGCCGATTACGCATGTTCCTGGAAGCCAACAATTTCCAGGACCTACCAGACAACAGAAAGAGGGCTCTGTTCCTCACCTACTGCGGGCCGAAAATCTACAAGATGGCACAGACCCTTGTAGCTCCCACCGATATCGAATCCATATCGTGGGCAACTTTACAAACATTGAAAGACCACTACGCTCCAACAGCAACCCCAATGGTAAGCCAAAATGAGTTTTACCATCGCCGCCAACGAGAACGCGAAACAATTAACGACTTTGTGGCCAAACTCCGAGAGATCGCAACAAAGTGTGAATTTATAAATCCCGAAGAGATGATGAAAGATCGAATCATCTTAGGGATGCGCGATCTCACGCTGCAAAAGAAGCTGCTAGTGAGGCGAGGGGCAACATTCAAGGACGTAGTGGAAGAAGCCAGAGCCGCTGAATTGTCGGACAACTCCGCAGCCGACATCCGAAAGACGAGCGGAGTCCATCGTACTCACAGGGAGCCTGACTGGATGACTGAGGTCCCGGAATATGATGATGAATCGGGAGGAGGAAGAACTGGTACATCACGTCCACCCAGAGAAAAGGGTAAGCCCCAGGGACTATGAAAACAGGCAGACCAGTTGTTCGGGCTGCCTAGAGGGCCATGCCAGAGCGGTTTGCAGATTTAAAGAATCCATTTGCCGCCGATGCCAGATGAGAGGACACATCGCGGAAGCCTGCAGAGCTACCCAAATGACCCCCTACCAACCTGCCCCATACCAACCCAAACCACCCATGGGACCGGGGAGGCAAGGACAGAACAGACCAGGGGGCCAAAGGGGCAGGCGCCGGGACGATCAATACCAGGACAACGGGGATCTACCATACCACTGTGGGCCACTCAGACGCCAGCCAAGGGGAGAAGTTCCACATCACAGTATCCATAGAGGGGACCCCATGTAAAATGGAGCTAGACACCGGCTCCGTGTTCACTATAATGTCCTGGGACACGTTAAAACAAATCCAACCATCCATCACACAACAACTAAAGCTGCAGCAGATCCGACTCAACGATTTCCAAGGGAACCCCATCCGAGTTTTGGGACGAGCAGAAATACCCCTACGATTCAAGGAATTCAGAGGCAAGCTACCCCTAACAATCGTCGAGGGAAACAGGCCAACCCTACTCGGAGTGGAATGGCTCAAGCCTCTAGGCATCGGAATCACCGGGTTGCATCAAATAAAGGGGGATGAACTGGACGAACTGCTGGCCGATTTCCAAGACGTCTTCGACAGGAGTCTAGGTAAATATAAGGGCAAGCCCATTTCGTTTAACCTAGACCCCAGCGTCACCCCCCATTAGATTAAAGCCTCGAAGAGTCCCTTTTGCGCTCCGGCCAAAAGTGGATGAACAACTGGACAAGCTAATCACCCAAGGGGTCCTAGAGCCAGTTGACCATGCCACATGGGAGTCCCCCATAGTTACCCCAATGAAGCCAGACGGGTCAATTCGCGTCTGCGCTGACTATAAGTGCACCATTAATAAGGCACTACAACAAAATCCTTACCCGGTGCCAGTAGTGCAACACTTGCTGCACTCACTAGGAAACGGACAAATATTTGCCAAACTGGACCTGGCTCAAGCGTACCAACAACTACCAGTGGACGCAGCCACCGCAGAGGCCCAGACTATTGTCACACACAGGGGGGCTTTTAAGTGCAACCGCCTGCAATTTGGGGTAAGCGTGGCCCCAGGACTGTTCCAAAGCATGATGGACCGCTTACTAAACAGCATCCCCGGAGTGGTTCCTTATTTTGATGATGTCCTCATCTCGGGGGACTCGAAGGAACAACTTGTGAACAGGCTGCGAGAAGTTCTGAGTCGATTCCAACAAAGGGGGCTCAAAGTAAAGCGGGACAAGTGCAAAATAGGTGTCACTAAAGTTGAATTCCTGGGATTCCTAATCGACGGGTCCGGCATTCGTCCCACAGATGGCAAAATAAAAGCCATTAAAGAAGCGCCAACCCCCAGAAATAAAACGGAATTGCAAGCATTCCTTGGGTTACTGATTTTTTATGCCATCTTTTTGAAACAGAAGGCGACAGTTGCTGAGCCACTCCACAGACTCTTGGGAAAAATGGCCACGTGGACATGGGGACCGAGGGAAGCCAACGCTTTTGCAGCCGTAAAGGAACTACTATCGTCGAACAGCGTCCTCATTCAATACAATGAGAACCTCCCCCTATTATTAACGTGTGATGCATCCCCTTTTGGAGTGGGGGCCGTTCTCAGCTATCAACTTTTCAATGGATCTGAGGCCCCTATAGCCTATTATTCTAAGACATTATCACCAGCTGAGCGGAATTACAGCCAACTGGATAAGGAAGCACTTGCAGCAGTGGCAGGAATCAAGCATTTCCATGAATACATATACGGCCGAAAATTTGAACTCATAACAGACCACAAACCATTACTGGGTCTTCTCGCAGGCAACCAGCAAACACCCCAATACATGTCACCCAGGATGACTCGCTGGTCAATCTTCCTGTCCGGCTACAGCTACAAGTTGACCCACCGACCGGGAAAGAGCATTGGAAACGCCGACGCACTAAGCCGCTGCCCAACACCCGACTTCGTGGAAGACCCCGCACCTGTGGCAGAAATATTGCTGGTCGACATTGAAAAGACCAGCCCAGTCACGTCTCATGATATCGCGGAACACATGGCGAAAGACAAGGTACTGACCAAAGTCATGAGCTGGGTGTTAAGGGGATGGCCACAGGAAGAAGAGGGGGAAGAATTTAAACCATTTCAAAATAAACAGGTCGAACTATCAGTGCTAAAAGGGTGCTTACTGTGGGGGGAGAGAGTTGTCGTACCCCAGAGCCTACGGAAAAGGGTGATGGAGACCCTGCACATAGGGCACCCCGGAATAGTACGCATGAAAGCGTTGGCAAGGAGTTACCTGTGGTGGCCAAAATTAGACCAGGACATTACCAAGTGAGTGGCGACCTGTATGCCATGCCAAGAAACCCGACCAGCCCCACCACGAACCATGCCACTAGAGTGGGAAATACCCAAGGCCCCCTGGTCCAGAATCCACATAGACTTTGCTGGACCCATGGCAGGGCAAACATTTTTAATTGTGGTGGATGCATACTCTAAATGGCTGGAGGTTGTGACCATGCACACGTCGACTACGGAAGCCACAATACGAGCCCTGAGAAGGATTTTTGCCACCCATGGCCTGCCAGACGTCCTCGTATCGGACAACAGACCCCAATTGACAGCTAAGAGCATGGAGTCATTCCTGGCAGACCTGGGAATAAGGCATGTGCTTGTTTCGCTGTTCAGTCTGGCTAGCAATGGCCGGGCAGAAAGAATGGTGAGAATAACAAAAGAGACTTTAACCCGAATGGGCCCAGGCAACTGGCAAGAAAGGATCGACCAGTTCCTGCTCGCCCAACACATCACACCATGTGCGGCCACTAACCGGAGCCCTGCCGAAATGTTGATGGGATGGAAGTTGAGGTCCCAACTGGACAGACTGAACCCCAACTATCACCCAGAGACACCCCTGGATTCCAGCAAAGTGACCAGAGCACTGACAATAGGCGAGCTAGTATTCGCTCAAAACTACGCAGGGGATCCCAAGTGGGTGAAAGCCACGGTCATAGAAATCACTGGGCCAAAGTCATATCAAATCAAACTCGACGATGGCAGAGTGTGGCGGAGACGCATCGACCAACTCAGAAGCAGGTTGGGAGACTCCTGGCTACGCCAACCGGAGGCTGCCCAACCGCAAACAAGGGCATCGCAAAACACAGAGCAACGAGAGTCTCCGCCCCGAAGACCATACAGAACAAGCGAGCGAGAAGGCCCAACAGAGATACAGGCCCTACCTAGAAGAGACCAAGACACCCTGTTATCAAGCCCAGAGAAGGAGCGCGAACCCCTACCTGGGAATGCCGGAGTCCAGCGACGTCAACCGGGACCGGAGGACGAAGACGCCAGGCCGGCAGCCGACACGCCCAGCGGCAGGTTCCAGATAATTCCACAGGCGGAGTCGAGAGCAACCACAGGCATGACCGCTCCAGGCGAAACTCCAAGAGAGACTGAATCGTGCAGGCCCAGTAGGACCTTGCGACGTCCTGCGTACTTGCGTGATTACGTGACTTACGTCGATCACCGATTGGACTATCCACAAACTAAGAGGGGAGGGGTGTTACGTACGGACGGACGTAGCACAAATTTGCATAGCTGCCGCTGATTAGCTAATCTAGCAGCGGGAGAAATAAACTGCTGTCAGTGGCCGGCTAGGCTACAGGGATGCCTATAAAGGAGGTATCCCTGCAGCCTGCCGGCAGTTCGTATTGCTAACAGCCAGGAGAATAAAAGGTGCTGAACTGTTCCTGTGTCTCGTTCCTTCTTTCGTGCCCATATCTAACAAAATATATCTTAATATTGTTTTATTTAATTCTTCAAAGTATTTTTTTTCCAGTTTTATCAGTATTGTTTGAAATAAATATAATAATGTCGGCAAGATATTCATTTTTATAGTAGCTATTCTTTCCATCAATGACAGTTGCAAATTTTTCCACTTCTCCAAATCTGTTTTAATTTGTTGCGCCAGTTTATAGTAGTTATCTTCTTTAATAGTTACACACCTTGCCGTTAGTTGAATTCCTAAATATTTAACTTTCTTGACTATCTGAATGCCTATCCTAGTCATTGATCTTTTTTCTGTGTATCTGTAAGATTTTTAACTAATATTTTAGTTTTTTCTTTATTTATTTTCAGTCCTGCAACTTCACCATATTCTTGTATTTTTTAAATTAATTTGGGTCCAGTTTCTTGTGGCTCTTCCAGGATAAAAACCAAATCATCTGCAAACGCCTGTAACTTGTATTTTTCCTTTTTTATTTCCATACTTTTAATTTCTATGTCTTGTCTAATATTTCTATTTAACACTTCCAATGTCTATATAAATAGTAAAGGGGATAGTGGACATCCTTGTCTTGTGCCTTTTTTTATATTAAAGTTCTCTGTCGTATCTCCATTTACCATCACCTTTGCCGTTTGCTTGTGAAATATTGCCTTGATCATGTTGATAAATCTCTCACCAAAGTCCATAAATTTTAGTTGTAATAACATACCATATTTTTCGGACTATAAGACGCACCGGTGTATAAGACGCACCATGGTAAGTAAGAAAAAAAAGTTTTTGTCCTCCCCGGCCCCCAGAAGCACTCTGCAGGCCTCCCAAACCCTCTGCGTGCCCCGTTTTTCGCAAAAACGGGCCCGTTTTTTACCCGTTTTTCACAAAAATGGGGGCGTTTTTGCCTTCCCCCAGCCCCCAGAAGCACTCTGCAGGCTTCCCAAACCCTCTGCGCACCCCGTTTTTGCAAAAAACGGGCCCATTTTTTTGCAAAAATGGGACGCGGGGGCGGTGCTTCGGGAGACCAAAAATGGCTGCATTCGGTGTATAAGACGCATCAACATTTCCACCCTCTTTTAGGGGGGAAAAAGGTGCATCTTATACTCCGAAAAATATGGTAAATTGCCAGCTTACGTTATCAAATGCTTTCTGTGCGTCTAGGAAGATCAATGCCATTTGTTTTCCTGGCTGTGCTTCATTATATTCCAATGTATTTAAGATCATTCTCATATTATTTTTGGTCTGTCTCTTGGGCAGAAAGCCATTCTGATCTAGATGTATAAATTCATTCAAAACCCTTTTTAGTCTCTCTGCTATTATTGAAGCATATATTTTGTAATCAACACTCAATAAGGATATGGGTCTATAGTTTTTTATCTGTATTAAATTTGAATCTTCTTTCGGTATAAGGGTAATATTTGCTTCCAACCACGAATTTGGTACCTTTGCTTCTAATAATACTTCATTATAGACTTCCAACATTGATGGGCCTAAAGTATCTTGTAAATATTTATAAAATTCTGCCAGTAGCCCATCTGGTCCTGGTGTTTTATTATTCTTTTGCCTCTTAATCGCTTCTGACAATTCCATCATTGATATTTGTTCATTTAACATAGCTTTCACTGTTTCAGGTACTTTAGGTCGTTCAGCTTTTTCCAAATATTGTTTTATTCTCTCTTCTGAGATTTTCTACTGCTCATACAGCTTTTCATAATATTCTTGAATTATTATTTTTTTGTCCTCGTTTTCATAATATAGAGATCCTTTCTCATCTACCAATCGATGTATCAATTTCTTCTCTTTCTCTGTTTTCAATTTATATGCCAACCATCTTCCTGGTTTATTCGCATTGTCAAAGAAGTTCTGTTTAGCACTTTTAACTTTTTGTGCCAATTCTTCTTTATCAAGTAAATTCAGTTTATGTTTTATTAATTCCATTTGATTTTTTGGATTGTTTTTTTGTGGTTCTTTCTGTAGTTCTAATTCCAGTCTTTTGTGTTCTTCTTCTAACATCTTTTGGTATTGTTTCTTTTTCTTATTTTTCTTTCCCGTATAGGTTATAGCTAGTGGTGGGATTCAAATAATTTAACAACCGGTTCTCTGTCCTAATGACTGGGTGGGTGGGCATGGCCAGGTGGTCATGTGACTGGGTGGGCATGGCCAACTCGACACCACTCCCTGTTCTTCTTCTAGCATCTTTTGGTTTTGTTTCTTTTTCTTATTTTTCTTTCCCGTATAAGTTATAGCTAATCCCCGAATATACGCCTTAGCAGTGTCCCATACATTTTGCAGTGAAGTTTCTTCTTTCCTATTCTCTTTAAAGAAAAAGTCCAATTCGTTTTCCATAGTTTGTATGAATTCCTTATCTTTTAATATTGATTAGTTCAACGTCCATCTCCATTTTCTCTTTTGTCCTTTCCACTTTACTTTCACTGTGTTGTGGTCTGCCCAAACGCTTGTTTCTATTTCTATTTCTTGCACATTTGACTTTAACTCCGGTGACATCCATATCATATCTATTCTAGACCAAGACATATATCTATTTGAATAAAATGAATATTGGTTTTTCTTAGGGTATATCTCTCTCCATACATCTTGAATACCTATTTCTTCCGCCATTGTTGTGGCTTGCCCGAGTCCCGCGCAGCTGCTCATGGATCCGGAAGACCAAGAACCGACCAGGGGGTGGCAAGAGCAGTCTGTATCTCCGGCGCCGGAGTCCGAGAGCGAG
>QLTV01000017.1:41339-61520 GCA_003457575.1 Thermophis baileyi | reverse complement strand
TTTCTTTCTTTCTGTCTGTCTTTCTTCCTTCCTACCATCTTTCTTTCTTTCTGTCTTTCTGTCTTTCTTCCTTCCTAACATCTTTCTTTCTTTCACGGCGGGAGAGCCAGCGCTAGGCTTACCTTCCTGGCGAGGCTCGGAGACCGCCCGGCACGCCCATCCGCCGGCTCTCCACTTTCTGCCTGCCCCGCCAAGGCCCCCATCAGGCCGGAGCCCGGCGGACCCTGAGGCCGGCGGAGCTCCATAGGTGCACGCCCCAACACGCCCCAAAGGTCCTGGAGCCAAAGCCGGGAAGGCGAGAGAGGCGGCGGCAACCGCGCTCCGGCAGCATCGCATCCCGTGTCATGTGCCGTCCGGGACCGCGGTCTCCGGGCTGGCGGGGGCCTTCCTCGCCCAGAGACCACGCTCCCAGATGGCACACGATAGGGGACGTGACGCTACCGGAGTGCGGTTGCTGCCGCCGCCGTCCCTCTCGCCTTCCCGGCTTCGGCTCCGGGACCTTTGTGCACCTATGGAGCTCCGCAAGCCTCAGGGCTGGCGGGGCAGGCAGAAAGTGGAGAGCTGGCGGATGGGCGTGCCGGGCGGTCTCCGAGCCTCGCAAGGAAGGTAAGCCAGCCGGGCCCACGCGCTCCCACCCGACCCTCACTCCGGCCATCTCCTGGGAAGTTCGTGGGAAGTGACGGCGGGCGGAGCTGGGCAGGGCGGAGCTGCCGGTGCAGCAGCGCCCGGCGAGGAAGGCTAGGCGGGGAGGTGCGGCCGATTGTCTCATCCCATGGGGCGGATGGGCTGGAAGAAGCGCAGTTGAGCGGGGCCGGGGCAGCGCAGCCTATTGTGCCTTCTCTTGCCCCACACTCCATCCCGGTCATCCCCCCTGCCAATCCTACTTAAAACCGCCCGCCCCGTTTCTGCAAAGGCAGAGCCCTGCAGGGCGATCTGAAGAGGGATGCTGTAGAAAAGGCCGCCTTCTACCCGTGCCTCCCGTGCCAGCTCTGCAGGACTTGGGGCTCTGAAGCAGCCCACTGACTTCCAACCCGGCGCCGCGGTCCAAGTTCCCAGAGTGGCGCCGGTGGTCGGCTGGGCTGATCCGCAAAGAGAGCAGGCAGGCGGCCGGTTGAGAAGCCAGCGGGCTGCTTTGAAGCCACAAAGCGCCGCAGAGCCGGCACGGGTGGAAGGCAGGAAAAGCATGGCGGGAAAAGTGGCGAGCGGGCGATTGGGTGGACATGGGCGGCGGGGGCGCAGGGACAGGACCAGTTTGGAGACCCCCCTGTCCTCCCCCTTGCCCCTCTTAGTGCCCCCCTGCCACCCCCCTTGCCTCTTAGTGCCCCCCTATGTCATCCCACCGCCCCCCAGGGGGCGGTACTGCCCATTTGGGAACCACTGCTCTAAGTGATTCCCGCGCTTTAGGATTTATTTATTTATTTATTTATTTATTTATTTATTTAATTTATTTCGTAATTTTTGACAAGTAAAATTAATTACCGTATTTTTCGGACTATAAGATGCACTTCCCCTCCAAAAAAGTGGGTGGAAATGTCTGTGCGTCCTATAGACCGAATACGGCCCTGTTTTTGGCCTCCCGAAACCCCCCCTGCACGTCCTTGCCCGCCCACCCACTGGCCGGGCTGGGCTGGATGCCGACCTCGGAAGGCAAGCGGGCATGGGGGACTGCCGGGAAGGCCGCGTGGAAGGCCGCCAAGCATGGCAGGGCTGCGGGGAAGGGAGTAGGCTGCTACCTCCCTTCCCCGCCACCCCAACATGCTTTCGTCCTACCCCTTGCCCCTCTTAGTGCCCCCCTGCCACCCCCTTGCCTCTTAGCGCCCCCCTAAGTCATCCCACCGCCCCCCAGGGGGCGGTACCGCCCACTTTGGGAACCACTGGGCTAGATGGTAGACTGCCCTCTACAGGCAGTGAAACGGACAGCTAGAAAGCCTGCCAAGACCCCGCGTCCTCCATTTTCTGGCAGAATTGTTAGCCATGACTAGGTATTTTTGTTACCTCAGAGGAGAGATAATTTTCTCTCTCTCCTTGCTGGCTTCATCAAACAAAAATTATGAATTTGAACCCACAAAATAAGAAAATCAAAATGTGACAGGGACGATAGACAAGGAATTATTTATTTATTTATTTATTTATTTATTTATTTATTTATTTATTTATTTAATTTATTTCGTAATTTTTGACAAGTAAAATTAATTACCGTATTTTTCGGACTATAAGATGCACTTCCCCTCCAAAAAAGTGGGTGGAAATGTCTGTGCGTCCTATAGACCGAATACGGCCCTGTTTTTGGCCTCCCGAAACCCCCCCTGCACGTCCCGTTTTGGCCAAAAATGGGGCCGTTTTTGGCAAAAACGGGAAGCATGAAGGGTTTGGGAGGCTTGCAGAGTGCTCCTGGGGGTTGGGAAGGGCAAAAATAGCAATAGCAGTTAGACTTATATACCGCTTTACAGTGCTTTACAGCCCTCTCTAAGCGGTGCACAGAGTCAGCCTATTGCCCCCAACAATCTGGGTCCTCATTTTACCCACCTCGGAAGGATGGAAGGCTGAGTCAACCTTGAGCCGGTGAGATTTGAACCGCCGAACTGCAGCTAGCAGTCAGCTGAAGTAGCCTGCAGTGCTGCACTCTAACCACTGCGCCACCTCGGCTCATATATGAAATGGGACATGTGGGGGGTTCGGGAGACCAAAAATGGGCCCATTTTTGGCAAAAACTGAACGCGCAGACGGTTTGGGAGGCCTGCGGAGTGCTCCTGGGGGCCAGGGAGGGCAAAAACGGGATGCGCGGAGGCCAAAAACTTTTTTCCCCCCCTCTTCGAAATCTAGGTGCGTCTTATACTCCGGTGCGTCTTATAGTCCAAAAATACAGTAAATTAAGTAATTAAGTAATTAATTAATTAATTTTACTTGTCAAAAATTACAAATTCGAACCCACAAAATGAGAAAACTAAAATGTGACAGGGACAATAGGCAAGGAATTTATTTTTTTTATTTTACTCGTGAAACAAAAATTACGAATTCAACCCCACAAAATAAGAAAATCAAAATGTGACAGGGACAATAGGCAAGGAATTTTAAAAAGCAATAAAAAAAATCACAGTCCGTACTGAAATCAGCCCAGCTTGTATTAAGTCTTCCATGTCTTGCTGACTTTAGTTTTATGTACCTAAACTTTTATTTAACTCCAATCAGAAAATTGGTGGCTGATGCCCTTCTGGAGGAGACATTTCCTCCCTTAACGAAACTTCTGAAGAAGAAAATTGGGATGGAGCCATTGTACTCATCCCATCAAATCTTTGGCTTCTTCTTTCCAAAAGAACTTTTCCAAGGATCAGGAAACAAGCAAGACTCTTGGAGAGTCGTGAAAGGGAGCACAGAAGAGTAACAAAGATGATTAGGGGACTGGAGGCTGAAACATGTTCAGGAATTGGGTATGTCTAGTCTAGTGAAAAGAAGGACTAGGGGTTACACGATAGCAGCGTTACAACATTTGAGGGGCTGCCACAAAGAAGAGGGGGTCAGACTATTCTCCAAAGCATCTGAAGGCAGGACAAGGAGCAATGGATGGAAACTTATCAAAGAGACATCTTGAGCAGGGGGTTGTGCTAGAAGACCTCCAAGGTCCCTTTCAATTCTTATTATATTAAAGAAACAACTCGACAACCAGTGATCAAAAGTGCCCTTCCAAAGTGAGACGAAAGCATTTGAGCAGTAGAGATGCTGAAGACATGAAGTTCATTCAGATGAAACTAATTTCTTCAGGAAATTCATATCATAGTACAAAAGATGGGACGCTTCCTTCTGCCTGCTGAATCATGGAGATACTTCTTCCTGAAATAAAACTACTGAACAAGACAAGTCATAGATATAATGACTGATATTCTTGGTCAATTGGTCAGCTACGACCTGAAGAGGAGACATTGCTGTGATTTGGAACAGTCTGTCCTAACCAGATGCTCATGATGTGCATTGGGACTGCAGCCCCCATAATTCCCAACCTTTCTCCCTGCAGCTAGGAATGCTGGGAGTCCCCATCCCAATGCCTTGGGATGACACAGGTTCGAAGGCTGATGCGGTATCATAAAGATGATTGAGAAATGCCCAAGATTTAGCAAGGAACGGGTCCTTTCTCTTTGTAGCCCTTTTTAAAGAAGTCTGGTGGAAATGTGGTTGTCTCAGCCCAGGGCTGGAAGGGACCTTGAAGGTCCGAGTCGAAGCCTCCTGAGCAAGGCAGGGTCTTTATACCAACCTGGGCAAATGGTTGTCCAATCTTGAAAACCTCCAGTAATCTTTCTCACTGCCAGGAAATCTCTCCTTACTTCTAGGTTGGATGAGAAGCAAAACATTTTCAAAGGGGGGAAAAACACAAGAAAGCCCAGTTGCTTTTTGGAAAAAGCACTTTTAAGATACAACCAGCCAGAGCATAGAAAATAGTGCAAGATCAGAAGATGCGGAGGGACCTGGCACATAGAATCACCAAGAGTCGAACATGGTTGAATGTATAACATCACTTTAAAAACAATAGGATTGTGAAAAATCTATTGTGTTTGTTGAAACCTTCTGAGATGTCTTGAAACCATTAGATCATATGAGTTCAGCCATTTCTCACTAAGTGGAGATGTTAAAGTCTCTTGGGTTCCTTGGTGCTTTCTGAGCTTGGTTGTTTACTTGCAGACATGACCCAACTAGGGAACATCATCAGTGCTAGAAGGAAGTGAGATTTACTCTCTGTTTATATGCTAGGGCAGGGCTGTCAAACCCGCGGCCCATGGGGCGGATGCATCATGCACTGCCCACGCCCACGCCCGGTTTAGCAAAGGGGAAAAAAGTCCCAATATGTCATGTGACGCTACCATGACGATGCGAGTTTGACACCCCTGTACTAGGGGCTTGCCTGGTAGTGTGGGTGGGATCATTCTTGGTAGTTCTTTGATTAGGCTATTGTTGACTGTTTCCTTGTTTGTGTTGGTAGTTCCTTGCTTGGGGTATTGCTGGAGAGGTGGTGTTTTGTCTTTTGGTTTCCTTTTTGGCCTTTTGGTTGTCATGAAGAGGAAACCTCAGCTCTCAAGAAGGGGCGCAACAGCATTGCCTACTTAGACTGCATAAACATTTGACTGGAATGGTGTAAGGTCTCCACTTGAGAGTGGGGTTGGACTAGAAGACCTCCAATGTCCCTTCCAGTTCTAGGATTGTTCCAAAATCTCCTTTTTCCAAAATGGTCACATTGGGTCTGTCATAGAGGGGGGTTAAAATGCTCTGATCTTTGTCCATGATGTTATGTCAACCTCCTGTCCATTAACTTGTCTGCACAAAGTTTGTCCCTTCCTCACACCAGCTTCCTTTTCCTGCCATAGACCATCACTCTCCTCCTACAATGTCTATGTTGTTCTCGAGAAGATTTTCAACTGTTTGGGATCTGCTGGTGCATGTTTTCCTCTTTCCAGCATCATTTATTCCCCATTGCCTGGATCACTGCTCAGCCGTGGCATTTCCATATAAAAAATGACCTTGATGTGCTTCTGGCTTCAGTAGATGTTTGTCCTTGTAGTGCCTGTTTGCCACACCTACACACCACTCCCGAGCCCACTCATAAATAAATAGTTCAGAAAGAACCAGCATCGTACCCAGAAGGAACAAAAGCTCGCAATTCTCCTGACAGCATACAAAGACTGACCTGTAAGTAGCGTCCATCCAAGAGCAGCCTCTAGGATACTTCAGGGGGGGACCCACCGATCGATAGAGGGGACACTTCTGGCTGGTCCATAGCATTTAATATTGAGATGCTAACCACAGGTTTCTTTTTTTAAAGGCAGCTAAACCAGTGTCAGTCAAGGCATTACGGGGTGGGGGGGGATTGACTTGTTCAGGTTCTCATGAAGTTCTCCTCATGTGTGGCTTTTTATGTTTCTGCAATTTCCAAAAGGCCAAACGAAAGGAAAACCTGTTCATCAGGTACATCTAGATTCCTTTTTCATTATCTAAAAACAGAAAGATGGAAGGACAGAGTAGAGTCCATCCAGGCCACCATTCTATGTCCCACAGAAGTCAACCCAGGAGTTTTTAGGCAATTCAGTAGCAGGAAGAGGATGGCAAGCTTTTGGACAGTTAAGGATGGTACTGTAATTTATTGATATTCAAATGAAGGTGAATATATATGTATTCCAGCATAATGTTGCAGGATCCAATCTGGGTCAGTCACTGGGACCAGAGGTTTTGTCTTCTGAGCTTTTGAACTTGTGCTGGAGCACATCTTCAGGGAACTTCTCTCTATCAGAATGTGGGCTTTGGGTTGTTCTCTGTGTGGTATTTATATGGTGCCTATTGTATGTGGCTTTTTAGATGTTGATTGGGGTATTGATGGCTGGCTATTAAGTCTTTGGCTGAAGTATGCTTGTGCTGCCAAGCCCTCCCCTCCTAAGTACTTGATAAACTGGTGGTAAATCAGCACCCGTGTTGACTGACAAGGGGCCCGTTTCCCAGGCTTCAATCACTTCCCTGACTGTTTTTGTGCCTGCTCGTCCAACAATCTTGACTCAGGAGGCGATAAACAGCCAGAAAGACTAGGAGTCGATGAGATCCCATCCTCCTTCTAGAATTTATCCAATCTCCTTCCAAAATCAACACAGCTGGAGGACATCAAAAAAAAAAAAAAATGCTGAAGCATTTCTAGAAAGGGCAGAGAAGAGCCACAAAGATGGTATGAGGTCTGGAGGCTAAATTGTATGACGAACAGCTAAGGGAACTAGATACATCTAGTCTAGCAAAGAGAAGGACTAGGAGTGACATGATAGCAGTCTTCCAGGACTTGAGGGGCTGTCACAGAGAAGAGGAAGTTGATTTATTCTCCAAAGCATAGGAGGGCAGAACAAGAACCAATGGGTAGAAACTCATTAAAGGGAGATCCAACCTGGAAATAAGGAGAAGATTCTTGACAGTGAGACAGTGCCTCCCGGAGTTGTGGATGCTTCAACACTGGAGGTTTTCAAAAATAGACTGGACAACCATGTGATTGGGATGGTATAAAGTGTCCTGCCTTGAACACAACATTGAACTAGAAGACCTCCGAGGTCCCTTCCAGCACTAGGATTCTCTGAGGGACAATTAAAAAAATGGATGTAGTTCCAGCCACACAAATTGGGGAGAAAATGCCCAGTCATGGCAGGAAAATATAAAGATTGCCATCACAGAACTGAATGTAAGCTAAGCTCTCTCCTCAGATCTTCAAGTATTGAGATGACGAAGGTCAGGAAGAGCTCTAGAGGCAATGTTATTCATCCTGGACAAATTGTGGGGTTCACAGGAACGGGAGTCAGAGCCAGAATGTGGGCCCAACCATGCAGTCAAAGCCCTGTTCTTGTGGATATGTGTTGTGACATTATGTGGGTTATAGGAACCCCAAATTAAGCAATGTGTTTGGGCACCAACATTCAGCTAAGCAAAAACAACATTTACACACCATTCGAAAGAGACAATCAGAAAGCCAAAAAAGGAGACAAAAAACCCCAAATACCACCTTGCCAGCAATCAACAACAGATAAACAAAGATTAACCAAGATTAATAGCAGACCAACAATGAAATAGTAAACAATGGGTCAAGGTATTTGTGAAATTGAAGAACAGAAAATCCATCCATCCATCCATTGGTATTTAAACAAAGGGTGTCCTGAAACCCTTCCCAGCCCATTGGTCCAGATATTGGTCCTTGTTGAGTTACTCTTTCGTTCTTCTTCTTCTGACCCTGTTACTTGAGGGGAGGCTGCCCCCATCTGTCTTCCCAGCCTCTCGCCATACTTTGCACCCCATCCACATCCTGGCTTCCCTCCAGCTGGGCACTATCCTGCTGATATTTCTAGGGCGTCTCTTTTCTTCCTCTTTTTCAAGTCCCTTCTCCTCCTCCTCTTTTCAGTTTGAATCTATGGGTTCAGGATGGGTGACCCCCATCTCCTCCTCTTTGACAACATCTCCTCTTTCCACCAACAGGTCTGGAAGCAGTATCTTGTCCCAATAACTGGTTCCTGTATGAGCAGCATTGTTACGGATTTTTCACGAACAAGTTGACCTGGAACGATGCAGAGGTAAGAGGAGCACCATCCACCTCCACGTTTGGATGGCCGGTTCCAGCTCAGCCTATTGGCTTGCTTTCTGAGCATAATGCTTCCCTGTGGGAAGGGAGGGAGGGAGGAAGGAAGGAAACAAGCAAGGAAGGAGTGAGCAGAGGTGTCCAAAGGTTATGGTCAAAAAGGTCAATATGGTGGCCACAATGTGATCATGGTTGAAATGAGGGGTCCTTGGTGCTCTCTGTGTCACGTTCCATAGTTCAGCATCAAGAAACCTCAGACAACACAGTTCAGTTTGAAGCATTTATCCTTGAAAGTGTGAAACCCGGCACAAAGTGACCAACCAGCAAAGCAGCAAAAAAAAATTTAAAAAATAAATAAATAAATAAAAAACTGCAGTTTAACCCTTCCCCCTTAAGTATGTGCATTTATCCCACCCTGTGGCATCCCCACCCCCTGGTGTCTGCCCACATTTAGCCCAGCAGAAGGTTCGTGTGCGCACTCGTCCCACCCCATGGCTTCCGGATGCCAACGCTCAGCTGTTTCGTCCGGTCTCCACTTCCCAGCTGACTGCAGGTCCAGGGCCATTCCCAGCAGTACCTAGCCCAACGAAGCAGTGGCCTGGCATTCACCTAGTGCTCAGCCATTCTGCCTCTCAGCTGATGGCTCACGCGGTGATGGTGGTTCTTCTCCTCCTAAATGGCAGCCCCGGGATGGCTCGCTCATGGCTGGCCATTTCAGGGCTGACATGCAGCCCCCTCCTACCATGGAGATGACATCTGGAAGGCAAAAGTTGGTTAGTTGGTTATCGGGCTCATGGTGCTCTCTGCACCTGGTTTGCACAGATTCTTACGGTGGAACCTTTTCACTAGTCAAGGAACCCTTACATCCCTGCTCCTTACCCACGAGGCCTCAGACAGGGGATACCCTTTACATAGTACCAGATACTGTAGTGCCCCCCTGTGTATATGGGAGTCTAGGATTTGTTCGACTTTGTAGTGAAGCTCCCCGCCTATCTGAACGAGGTGAGGCGCCTGCCCTGAGGCCCCCCATATACCGGAGGTCCTCACAGGCCGTAGCAAGCTACAATGGAACACTGGGTGTATCTTACCCAATAACCGAGGAAGCTTCAGCTCCACTGTGACTGGGTTGATGATATGCACAATGGGGAACAGGGCTTGGGGACTGCCGCTTTCTGTAATGACCCTCTCACGTTTCCCCACACCCATTGCATGTCGTTCAGCCACTTGACCAGGCTAATGGTCGTAGGGGTTTCCCGAGGGCATTCCGGTATGGGGACAAAGTCTATCCCGGTTGCTACCCTAAAGGGGGTAAACCCTGTACTACTATGCACTGCATTATTATAGGCCACCTCTGCAAATGGTAAGAGACTAGCCCAGTCTGTTGGTAACTGACATAGCAGTGGATGTATTGCTCCACCATAGCGTTGGTTCTTTTGGCCGCTCCGTTGGTAGCCAGGTTGAAGGCCAAACTCAATCCTTGAGAGGACCCAATCATTCTCAGAAACTCCCGCCAAAAACTGGCCATGGATTGTGTCCCCCCCCCTGATCTGAGATAATCCTTCGTGGCACTTCGGTAAATATGGGTAATGACCTTCCCTACCGGTTCGGAAGCGCGTGCTTTGCACGTGCGTGGTCGCTTCACTCTCACGTGCGCCCCCATCGCGCACACTTTTTCACCCTCTGCACATGCGCAGAAGGCTTTGCGCATGTGCAGAGGGTTAAAAAAAAGAAAATGGTGGCATCCGGGTGGGTGGGCGGAGCCTCGTGCTGCCGCTGCTACTGGTTCTCCAAACCACCGGCAGCCGCTGCTACCAGTACACCCAAACCGGTAGCATTTCACCCCTGGGTTGCTGGTTCCCTTGCTCATTGGCTTGAAGGAGGACAACCCCTACGGCCATGTTGCTTGCATCAGCCTGGATCACGAAGGCCCTCTTCGGATCGGGATGTCTTAGGATGGACTCCCTAGCAAACAATGCTTTCAGGTCCTCAAAAGCCTTTTGACATGCCATTGTCCATTGTAAAGACTGGCCAGGATGGGGTCGCCCAGTCAAGTGTTTAGTCTTAAGGAGATAGGTTAGTGGAAGGGCCACCTTGGTGAAGGACGGGATGAACTGGCGATAAAAGTTTGCAAACCCTAGAAAGCTTTGCAATTGCTTTTGGGTTTTTGGGGCTTGCCAGTCCAGAACAGCCCGTACCTTCGCTGGATCCATCTCCACCTCCTCATGTGACACTTGGTAACCTACATAGTCTAACCGGGGCTGGTGGAATTCACATTTGGTCAATTTTACATATAAATTCACTGCCAGCACTTTCTTCAGGACCTGGCGCACCAACTGGACATGTTCATCCATGGTCTTGGTGTAAATCAGGATGTCATTCAGGTAAACGAGCACCCCCTTATACAGGTGTTCATGCAAGACCTCATTTATCAATTGCATGAACACTGCCGGAGCCCCTTGCAGTCCGAATGGCATTACTCTGAACTGATAACTACCCAATGGGCAAATAAATGTGGTCTTCCACTTGTCCCTTTCCCTGATCCATACCCGATAATATGCCTCTCTGATATCCAGCTTGGTGAAGATACGTCCCTCAGCCAAATAGGCTAACATGTCTTTCATAAGGGGGAGGGGGTAAATGTTCTCAATGCACAATCCATTAATCCCACGGAAGTCTACGCACAATCGCAACCCCCCCCCTGGTCCTTTTCTCTAAACAGTACCAGTGCCACGATTCGGGACCTGGCTGGCTGAATAAATCCTCTGGTTAAGTTCTTCTCTATATATTGGACCACCTTAGTTCTTCCATTTCCTTCAGTGTCATAGAATACATTTTTGGCTTTGGCAATTTAGCCCCAGGCTGTATCTCTATTGCACAGTCTGTTGGCCAGTGAGGGGGTAGTACATCGCACTCCTTCTCGCTGAAAACCTCTGCGAGGTCGCTGTACACTGTCGGGAAGGCCATCACCTCCCCCGCAGCTTTGGCCCCTGTATCTCTGGGCCCCAGGTCCTGAGCTTCGTTAACACCATGGTTCCGGAGTCGCTCATGGGGTGGTGGGGTAGGTCCATTGCCTATATGCAAGTGCCTCCCCCACCAGATGGTTGGACCTCACTTATCCAGCCACGCGAGTCCCAGAATCATGGACTCAGTCATTATTGGGATGACGAAGTGGATGAGTTCCCAATGCTGGGCGAACTCCAGCTTCACCAGCTCCATAACGTGTGTGGCAGGTGCCCCTCCCAGCAGTGAGCTGTCCACCTGCTCGAACCACATGGGTCTTGACAGCCTCCTCACCCTTACCCCCAACCTGGCAGCTGTCACCAGACTGATCAAGCATCGGGTACACCCGCTATCTATAAGCGCCTCACAGGCACCTTGCTTCTGAGCCATAAGCACCATTGGGAGCAGGAAGGGATGGATGGCATTGCTTACCATTGGGTCACCATGCCCTTCATCATCACTGTTACCACTGGCGAGCTGGGGTCCCCCCTCCACCATCACTCGGCTGTTGTCCTCATTGCCACTGGGGTTTTCCCATCCCTGAGGACGCTGCCTTAGCTTGTGGAGTAGGGGCAGGGCCGTCGGCCGCCCGGTGGCCTGGTTGGCCACAGTGAAAACACAGGATAGGTGGCTTGGCAGGTGCAGGCTTCTGTGGTTGGACCACCCAGAGGGGCAAGGCTGGCGGGGCGTTGTTCGCCGGTAAGTCCGGGAACCGTTGTGGTCTCAGCAGCACCTCCCCCTTTGGTCTACACTCCTGTAACTCTGCATCCAACTCAGTAGCTGCTGAGTACCATGTGCGCAGTCAGGGAGGCAAGCCCCGATAGACACAGGCCTGGCGCAACATGCAGTCAAGGCCGGTCTTAAAGTGGTGCACTAGTAAGCACTCTGGCCAGCCCCACGCCTTACCAGATAGCCGTCGGAAGTCGCAGAGGTATTCCACCACTGGCCTGCCCCTTTGCCGCAATGCCAACAGCTCCCCTTCCGCTCTCTGGGATCTAGTATGGTTCTCGAATCACTCATGCAGTGCAGCCAGGAACAGGCCTGTGTCGCCCAATTCCTGGGCATGTTCTCTGTAGAGGTCAGCCACCAAATCGGCAGCCTCACCTTCCAACACTGCCATCACCATGGCCCATTGGGAGGTGTAGAGGTGAGCGTATCAGTCCAGTGGCTTATAACCTGGCTTAAGAAGAGGGCCACCTTATCTGGCCTTCCATCAAACATTGCTCTCTGTGCTGGTGTCTCCCACGGTGGGAGGGGCCCTTTCCAGGACCCCACAGGCCAACCGCAGTCAGCCCCTCTCTCCCCGGCCCGCTGCTGGGCGGGTGGCGGACTGGCCAGCCTAGGGGGTATCCACGGATGCCCACTGTCCCCTATTTTTGTTGCCTCACCTTGCGAGTGGCTAGGGTGTATGCTTTAACTGGCAAAGGAAGGATCCGGCAGCGGTCCCCTCAGGGTTTGGTCCTCCCTGGCCCATCCATTACCACCATCGAGTTGAAACTTTAGAGTGGCCAAGCGGAAGCGAGCATATGGAACTGCCAGCTGTTGGGTCGACTGTGGGTGGGCCTTCCCAGTAGGCAGCCCCTCAGCTCCTGGGTCCACATGTTGCCAGGCCCCAACGTCACGGAAACTGGCCTCCCCAAACCTTTCCCTCAGCAAGTCCGTAGGTTGGCTGCTCAGTGCGGTGGAGTAGCTCCACTCCCCTTCATCGTCCCCATCAATCAGGCGCCGCTCCCTCCACCTCGTCAAATGGCTGCCAGAGAGGCTAGGTGTAGGCAGTGGGGCCCTCGAGCCTGCATCTGCCGAGGAACTTTTTCACCACTCTGCTGCAGGGCCCTCTCCCTGACCAACTTCCCTCACTACGTTCTCCTGGATAGTTGGTAGTGGTTCTGAGCCCTGACACTCTTTGGAGTGCACATCTGGGTGAGCACCCTCGTCTTGTGATGAAGGGGCTTCCAGGGTGGATGGTTCCTCCACCACTGCAGCGTCCGCCCCAGTCACTGTTCCCTCAGCCATCTCCTGAAACTCCCCAGCCTCACCCACAAAGGACCGAGGTGCTGGCAGGGATGGAGAGAGAGAGAGAGAGAAAAATAGAGCACTGACTTACTGTCATGTTCCATAGTTCAGCATCAAGAAACCTCAGACAACACAGTTCAATTTGAAGCGTTTATCCTTGAAAGTGTGAAACCCGGCACAAAGTGACCAACAAGCAAAGCAGCAAAACAAAGTGCTAACTGCAGTTTAACCTTTCCCCCTTAAGTATGTGTGTTTATCCCACCCCCTGGTATCCCCACCTCCTGGTGTCTTCCCACATTTAGCCCAGCAGAAGGTTCACGTGTGTGCCCGCCCCACCCCACGGCTTCTGGATGCCGATGCTCAGCTGTTTCGTCCAGTCTCTGCTTCCCAGCTGATTGCCAGCTATCTGCTTCCCAGCTGACTGTAGGTCCGGGGCCATTCCCGGCAGCACCTAGCCCAACGAAGCAGCGGTCTGGCGTTCACCCGGTGCTCAGCTGTTCTGCCTCTCAGCTGACGGCTCATGCAGTGATGGTGAATCCTCCCCTCCCTGAATGACAGCCCCGGGACAGCTTGCTCACGGCTGGCCAGTTCGGGGCTGACACTCTGAGCTTGGTTATTTTCCTGCAGATGTTTCATCGCTCAAACTAGGTAACACCATTGGTGCCAAGCTCTGAGAGCACCAAGGACCCCTCACATACTTAAACCTCAATATAGAAAAGCATGGCTTACGGTCGTCTCATGGTAGGACTGAGGAGCAATGAAAGTAACATCATAGGGGCACAGCAGAGAATTGCTGTTGCCAGATGAAGCTTCTACTGTGAGGGAAACAAATTCTTGGAGGAATGGGAGCAGGTTTTCAAAATAGAAACAAAGAAGGAATGTGTGCTGATTGAGGCAACCTTAAAGTCCTCAGTTCTGGTATGGTTTATCTTTGCCAGCATAACTGATACGTTTCTTTTTATTAAGACTCTTTCTTGAGGATAGTAACAGTAGATGGGAAGTAGCTTGATATTTGCTAATTATGCATATTTAAACTTGGCCACTTTAAGACTTGCGAACTTCAACTCCCAGAATTCGACACTCAGCCATGCTTGCTGGGGAATTCTGGAAGTTGAAGTCCACAAGTCTTAAAATGGCCAGGTTTGAAGACCCTGGTCTAAAGGACAGGGTCAGCATCTAAAGCAGGAATCCCTCACCTGTGTCTGCTTGGTGTCTCCCAGACAGAATGCACTTCCCATGGCAAATATGCCCACCTTGCCTCCATCCTCAGCAAACGGGAAATGGAAACCATATCTTCTGCTCTACTCACCGGCTACCCAGATAGATATAGAATCTGGATTGGATTGTACAGAGTTCTGGGCGGGAAGGTGAGTAGAAGTTGTGTTGGCCTCAGGGAGGGAAGGGAGTGAGTAGTACCTCTGAAGACAATGAAAAGCTCTGGGGGGAGGGAGGAGGTGACAAGAATAGGCCAATCTGTCAATGGATTTACATCACGGCACAATTCCACCAGGACATAACAACAGCATGATAGCAATCCTAGTATGTGGAGGGTTCCTTGGAGAGCCTTCAAACATTCAGTTTTGGATCTCAGTGCAACTTTGGGATCTTAAGAAGTTGACCTTGGCTATGTTACACACGCTCTCTAGATTGAGCCCGGAATGGACAAAAGGGACAGATCCCAATTCTCTCTAAATGACACGTTTGTTCAGATCTGAGCAATAGTGTCCTTTTGGTACTCTCATAAGGCTGGCTAGGAACCATGTAGAATAAGTAAGGAAATACAAGCTGATTGTGCAAGAGTAGATAAAACAGAGGAATTACAAAAATATCTCTATCATTTCCTCTCATCAGTGAGTATAAGCATTTTTAACAAACTCTGCCAGAGTTCCAAACTCCGTCATAGTCTTTGCACACCCAGGGCACCTATGTCCCAATTCACACAGTTCAACATAGGAACTTTCATTAACGTCACCTGTGTTTGGATGCTGATCAACAGCTATGACTGGAAAGAAGGCCCTTAAGTGAAGTGGGATCTTTTGGAGGTGTTTCCAGACCTCTGTGGCTTTCTCTTCTATGTGCCTTGCTTTCCAGGAGACCTCTTAAGATGTTTTGAGTGGGATCCAGTTGGAAACATGCAACTTTCTAGTGATGCTTGGACTACGATAATCATGCTTCTAGCCCTGAACAAACTTGATCCAGAGATCTATCTAAGTGTCATGGAGGGCTCATGTCTCGCACAAAATGGAAATGGAAATCATTGGCCCATTGAAGAGCCAAAAGACAGCTTTGAATCTGCCCTTTATTACTGTTGGGAGAAATATCCATCTGGTTCAGTTCCAAGCGGGGAGAAAGACATTGGAAACATGGAGGCTGATTGGAAAGATGGTTTAATGAAGCAGAACCATCAAGTACATGGTCCTGTTGCAACTGACCACATGGAGTTGAGAGAGAGAGGTATTTATACCCTGTCTTGGGCTTTGCACTTGAACTTCCTGTTCCTGTGCAAGAACATGTAGTCTATTGGCTGTTGTAGGGGTCACAGCTAACTTTGTAGGCTGTCTGAGGCCCAGGCTTGGTTGAAGCTTGCTAGGTGATGCAATGTCCCCAGTGATTGTGCCATGTGGTGAGCTCTGCTGCTAGATGGGTTAATTCTATTATGTCCTGAAGGGTCATGTCTTAATCCCATCACCCTGGACCTGAAGGTCTTTTGTCTTGTAGATAGGCTGGCCCAGTCTTTCCTAATGGTTGTTAAGATATGTGCAGAGTAACCCTTGAGTAACAAGGATATGCACATAGAAACGTTTATGATAGTAGATATGAATAACTATTCAGCCACACACAGATACACTAAATTGAGTTAAAGTTTACTTTAAGAAATAGCACAGTCCAATAAACAGTCCAGATCATACACGTTTAAATCCGTAACTAGCTAGAATAACAGTCCACAGAACTACAAGCTTTTACAATTACAGAGTCTTCTTACCGGTTGCCTTTGTCATTCACAGTAAACAAAGATATTACAATAGAAACACAGCTCAGATACAACAGAGACCAGAATATCAAATAGAGCATGTCAGAGAGAATAAGCTATGATCTCTAGCTCCCTCTTATGGCAATTTGCACCACAATCAACCAATCAGAATACAGCACAAATCAATACAGTGATTATGTTTTAAACATACATACATACATTGTTGGTTTATATATTGCCAACCCAACTACATGGACAGAGACCTAACAATGGTAAATATAATATTCTACCTTTTTAAATATTTCCTAAATTATTTCATTCTTCTAGGAGAGGGGTTGGGTGCTAACTTTCTTCATTATTTACCAAGCTCCAAAAACCAATGGCTACCATACTTGGTTAACAGAATAACACAGTTGGGACCTTGGAGGTCTTCTAGTCTAAACCCCTGTTCAAGCAGGAGACCCTATACCATTTTAGTCACGATTGTCCAGTCTCTTCTTAAAAACCTCCAGTGACGGAGCACCCACACCCTCTGTAGGTGATCCGTTCCACTACTTAATTGTTCTCACTGTTAGAAAGTTTCTCCTTAATTCCAGGTTGCTTCTCTCTCAATTAGTTTCCATCCATTGTTTCTTGTCCTGCCTTCAGGTGCTTTGGAGAATAGGATGGCCCCATCTTCTTTGTGGAAGCCCCTCAAATACTGCTATCATGTCACCCCTAGTCCTTCTTTTCTATAGGCTGACCATACCCACTTCCTGCAGCTGTTCTTCATGTTTTTATCTCCAGGTCTTTAATCATCTTAGTTGCTCTTCTTTGCACTTTTTCCAAAGTCTCAACATCTTTTTTGTAATGTGGTGACCCAAACTGGATGTAGGATTCCAGGTGTGGTCTGACTAAAGGATGGTCCATCTCACAGTTACTGTTTTTGAGCCAGATTTCACCTAATTTGTACTTGTACCTTTGGTTTTTTTTTGCCTAGGTATAAATCCTTGCTTTTCTCTAAATTAAAATTCATTTTGTTGGATAGGGCCCATTGTTCAAGTCTGTCAAGATCTTTTTGGATCCTGAGCTTGTCTTCTGGGGTGTTGGCTATTCCTGCCAACTTAGTGTCATCTGCAAAATTGATGAGTTCTCCTTCTATTCCCTCATCTAAATCACTTATGAAAATACTAAAAAGTACTGAGCATAAGATGGAACCACTGCTTTCTTCCCTCCATGTGGATATGGAACCATTAAAGATTACTCGTTGAGTAGGGTTTGTCAGCCAGTTACAAATCCATCTGGTGGTGATGCTATCTATCCCACATTTTTCTAGCTTACCAAGAAGTAGATTGTGGTCTACTTTGTCAAATGCCTTACTGAAGTCTAAGTATACTATGTCCACAGCATTCTGCTGCTCTACTAATTTAGTCACTTTGTCAAAGAATGAAATAAGATTGATTTGGCATGACCTGTTTTTAACAAACCCATGCTGGCTTCTAGTTATAACTTTATTTGTTTCTTAATGTTTGGAGATCTGTTTTCTTATTATTTTTTCCAGTGTCTTCCCAGGTATTGATGATTGATCTGTAATTTCCTGGATCTGTTTTTTTCCCCCTTCTTGAAGATGGGAACCACATCAGCTCTTTTCCAAACCACTGGTAGTTTCCCGGTGTTCCAGAATTTTTGAAAGATATGGTACAATGGTTCTGAGATAACCATAAGCCAGCGCCTTCAGAACTCTGGGATGTAATCCATCAGGTCCCAGTGATTTAACAGTGGCCTGTTACTTCCTTGCCTTCTTCTCCCTTTGGTGGACCGACTGTTATGTATATGTTGAAATAAACTTTTTTTCATTATCTTTGACTTTTGTTGCAAGTCTTTGTTCATTTTGAGTCTTTGCTTTCCTGAGTTTATCTTTGCAAATTCGGGCTATCTCAGAGGGATCTCAGAGGTCTTCTAGTCCAACCTCCTGCTAAAAGTAGAAACCCTATACCACCCCAGTCAATTGGTTGTCCAGTCTATTTTTGAAAGCCTCCAGTGATGGAGTACACACAACTTCTGGAGGCAAGCCGTTCTACTGATTAATTGTTCTCACTGTCAGAAAATTTCACACTAGGGTGGATCACTTTTTGATAATCTTCCACCCATTACTTCTTGTCCTACCTACAGGTGCTTCATAGTCCCCTCTGCTCTGTGGCAGCCCCTCAAATATTGAAAGACTGCTATCACGTTACCCCTAATCCTTCTCTTCGTTAGACTAGACATACTCAGTTCCTGCAACTGTTCATCATAAGTTTCAGCCTCCATCCCTCTAATCTTTGTTGCTCTTCTCTGTACTCTTTCCAGTGTCTCAACATGTTTTTTGTATCGTGGTGGCCAGAACTGGATTCTAAGTATTCTAAGTGTGGCCTCACTAGTGCAGTACTAAGCAATGCTATCACCTTTTCTGATCTTGAGCCTATCTTAGGGTTTTTTGGCAGCTGAAGCACACTGCCAGCTTATACTTAAGTGGTTGTCCCCTAGGACACCTTGATCCTTCTTACATTTGATCCTGCTGTTGAGAAGTACAGTTGAGAAGAAATATTCTGATTTCTGCAAAATTAAAAAAAAACACTTGGAGAGATGACACCTCTGTTGCTTTCACTCTACAGACACGATTCAGATGGTTAGACGCAGCCGTGGTGGAGTACGTTCCTTGGGCCTCCTCTGAACCTTCCAACTCCAGAGGGGATTGTGTCCAGCTATCTGGCAGTGGTAAGGAGAAGATTTTCTGTTCTACTATATCAGACTTCTCAAGCATGTCTTCTCCAGATGTGTGAAAAAGCACAACCTTCCAAACCTCCACAGCCAATATGCATAAAGTCAGAGATTGCATTCACACAACCCATGGGCTTCGTTTCTGAATGAATCCTATTTAGTAATTTATGTAAGCTTAGGGACCATTTCTATCACTAATGACTCTAAAGAGTGTATGCAACCATCCAGTAGAGCAGAGGTGGGGAACGACGGCTCCTTTATGAGTTGTGGACTTTTTTTAAAAAATAATTTTATTTATAGTTTTTTCTTTAACATCCATAAGTGCCTGGTGAACAGAGTATTGTCTGGGTCAATATACTTTATACATAGGTCTAATAATAATAATATTTAAATATACATAATCATAATGTTCCAACTTCTAACATTTGTGTAATTATAATGTGTTCTATTATATTTCAGTATACATAATACAATTTTCCCAATTTCTACTTTCTGCCTCTTTTTTCTAACACTTAATAAAATAACCACCATGTTGAAAAATATTCTATATCTATCCATCATCTCTTGCTCTTTTTAGAATTTCACCTCTTATTAACTTTTTGGTGAGTCTTTCATGTTTCTCCCTTGGGATCTTGTAATTCCTTTCATCAGGTTTATTTAATCTAAATATTTCATCTGCCACAACATCTAACTCTTGTTGTTGGATCTCTAAAGCAGCCATCCATAGATCTTTCCTCATTTTTAAAAAGATCTTTCTCTTTATTCTCTTCTACATTTTGAACTCTTAAAGGATAATCTTTCTGTTCCATTTTACAAATTATTATGATCTCATCCATATTTTTATCTGCTTGTATCATTTTTGGGTTTATCTCTTCTATTCTTTCCTCAGCTCCTTCTGATTTCTCCTCTAATTTCTGAATTTTTTGTTCATTTTTTATTGTCATTTGCTGGGGATTTTCTAGTCTCACACCTGTATGCTGCATCAATTCCATCATCTCCCTATATTCCTTGATATATCTTCCTGAATACATTGAAACATCAATAATATTTCTTTATAAACTGCATTTGTTTTCCCTGTTGAAACATTTTGTAATAATCCAATAAACTAATCGCTGCTCAATATTCCGACCAAATTTCAAAATCCCAATTGTCTAGAAACACAAAAAACGCCCGTATTGATAAAATTTACACAGTCCCTTCAGGTGGGCATGGCTTGGTGGTCAGGTGACTGGGTGGGCGTGGCCAACTTGTAAAATGTGGTGAAACTCACTTAACAATGCTCTTGCTTAGCAACAGAAGTGTTAGGCTCAATTGTGGTCATACGTTTTCTTCCTTTCTTCGTTCTTTTGCTTCCTTGCCTGTCCTTTCCTGTCCTTTCCTT
>QLTV01000016.1:368762-381732 GCA_003457575.1 Thermophis baileyi | reverse complement strand
TATATATATATACACTGTATATATATAAATTTATTTTCTACTTCCTTAATTCATTTTTTGCTCTCTGCACGAAACAAACTTCACCTAGAAATACCCTATGAAATGGTTCTGTCTCTGTTTTAGCTGGGTTTTTTTTCCAGAGAAGGAACAGGAAAAGAGGGTAGATTGCATCAGCCCAGGCAGCGCAAGCGACAGAGCAACTTTGAATCATTCCAGTAATGGGTTGCAAATCCCGTCGCTACTGGTTCATGCACGCGCGATGCTTCTGCGCATGCGCAGAAGCGTCCGGGCGGGGGGGCGGAGCCTCCCGCTGCCGCCGCTACCGGTTCATAGATCCGGGCCGTACCGGTAGCAACCCACCGCTGAATCATTCTCACCAAATCCCATTGAAGCATCACCCACCCTCATTTTCCAACTCAGCACAATCAATTTGTGTTCTAGATGCTAAGGCAATGTCAACTGTTTCTCAGCCACAGAGAACCTTGAATTAAGCCCAAAATGTAATTTTGCTGGAAGAATCATCCCACCAGCATCTTTTTTTCTGGTGAAAGATGAGTCATATAATGTATGAATTAGTAATATGGGCATGAATGTCTCTAGTTAGGGAGCTACTGTTCACTCCTGAATATCTACAACTGGTTCCCAAATGTCAGAGATTGACAGTTTCCAGATGTGGCAAGTCCAAGGTTGCTGCTGCTTTTAGGAATTATAGGCATGTATTTTCATTCTTCATTGTCTTCCCAAAGCCCCTTTAGGGATGATTGGCTCCATTAGATAAAGGGAACACCAAAGCTCAGTTTGCTTTGTATAGGAATTGTCTCAGGTCCTTATGAGCTGGATTGACTGCAGGGCGCAACTCCTGGGAAAAGGAGGGAGATTCATGGATAGTTTTTACAGTCTTGTTTAAGCAAAGAGTAGATGGGCTGGCTGGCAGGCAGAGTGTTTAAACGTTCATGTTTATTTTTTTCCTAATAATCTGAGGTAGAGGGGTTTTAAACCAAACCCCTCTGCCTCAGAAGGGTTTTTTCAATTGTAAATTTCCTGATGTGAGGCCACTTGCCACACACTGACCCCTGACCCTTGTTCCTCTTTTTCTTTTCAGCTGTCTCTCAAGAGACATGCACATCCTTGTGGGAAGCAGGCCTAATTTCATAAATCCAATTCCTCAATAATCATTCAATGAAAGCTGCCCCCAAAGATCTTTGTCGCTCCAGTTCTTTTTTTTTATTATTATTAATATAAATAGAGCAACATGTTCAAAATCCATATAGACAGTGTGTTGTCTGGTTACAATTATTTTGAGTAATATTCATCATAGTAATAATAATAGTATTCTCTAATAGTAATCTCATAATAACAGTGTTTTCCCTCATAATATTAATACATATTAATTGTTAATACTAATCAAAATTAATCAAAATTAATAAGTTACACTAATCAACCCTAATAATAAAATTATTCTTTCTCTTGTAATTTTAGAAGTTCTAACTCCTGTTTCTCTTATTTAACCATCGATAAAACAGTTCCCATACCTCAAAATATTCAGTGTCTTCCTTTTCTTTAATTTCAAATGTTAGTTTATTCATTTCTGCACATTCTAAAATTTTTGTTATTATCTTTTCTTCTGTGGGGATCTCCTCACCCTTCCAATGTTGTGCGAACACGATTCTGGCCGCTGTTAACACATGTATTATTAAATATGCATTCCTTTCACTGTATTTGTCTGGTGTGATGCCCAACAGAAATATTTCTGGTTTTAAATCTATATGTTCCTTTATCATTTTTTCTAGCCAGGTGTGTATTTTAGTCCAGTATTTTTTTGCTTTCGGACATGTCCACCACATGTGGTAATACGAGCCCGGGGTTTGGTTGCACTTCCAACACTTGGCAGACATATTCTTAAACATTCTAGCTAATCTTGCTGGGGGGAAGTGCCATCTATAAAACATTTTGTATAAGTTTTCTTTATATGCAGTGGACGTTGTCAATTTATAGTTTCTGTCCCACAACTTTTGCCATTTGTCCAATTCTATAGAATACCCAAAAGTTTTAGCCCATGCTATCATGGTTTCTTTTACTTGCTCCTCTTCCATCCTAATAGTCAATAAATAATTATAGAATTTTTTAATCAGTTTCTCCTCCGGTCCTATTAAGATTTGATCCAATTCTGTTGGTTCTTTATAAAAACCATATGTTTTAACATCTTTATAATATCTACATTGTATCTGTACATGCGGCCACCATGCTAAATTTATCCCTTGGCTATTCAATTCCTGTTTGTTTTTCAATTCCCCCTTCTCATTTAAAATATCTTTGTATCTTACAATTTTTCCCATATCCATCACATTTGGGTATGTTAGTGCCTCCATTGTGGAGAGCCAGACTGGTATTTTAAAATAGTGTTTTTCCTTGATTTTTGACCATACTCAGAGCAGAGCATTTCTAATGTAATATCCCTGAAAGTATTTATGTGTTTTGTGTTTCTCGTACCATAGGAAGGCATGCCACCCCAGTTGTAAATCGTGTCCCTCCAGTACAAGTAATCGTCTATGTCTCAGAGTTATCCATTCCTTTAGCCAAGTAAGGGCAGCTTCTTGATAATATAATTCCCAATTTGGCAACCCAAAACCTCCTCTATTGGTAGAGTGTTGCATTAATTTCAGCCTAATTCTTGCCTTTCTACCTTGCCATATAAATTTGGTTACCATTCTATTTAGTTCCTCGAAATATTACCTTTCTAGGTTTATTGGGATTGTTTGGAACAGGTATAACTGTCTCGGTAAGATATTCATTTTCATAGTGGCTATTCTTCCTAACAGTGATAGTTGCATATTTTTCCACTTGTCCAGATCCAGTTTGATTTGCTGTGTTAATTTTAAGTATTTGTCTTCTTTTATGGTTACGCATCTCGCTGATAGGTGGATTCCCAAATATTTTACTTTTTTTACTATCTGAATGTCTATCTTTTCCATTAAATCTTATTTATACATTATTATCAAATAAACAAACATACTAATCTTACACATATCATTATCAATTTGCTCTTCTGTTACCCCTATACCATATCATATCACTCCCCTCTCTTACCTCCCTTCCTCTTCTCTACTTTCTTTCTCCTTCTCTCCCTTCTTCTCTCTTCTTCCTTCCTCTAACTTTCTCCTCCTCTTCCTCTACCTCTCCTCACCTCTCTCTTCTCCTTCCCTTCTTCTCCTTCCCCTTCCTTCTAACCTCCTCCTACCTCCTCTCTTCCTTCTCTCCTCGCCTCTCCTCTATCTCCTCTTCTTCCCTCTTATTTCCCCCCCAGAGTATATCCATTCATCTATATTTTATGGGTAACATCCGAGCAACTCATCTCACTGAATTCCATAATTCATGAAGCTAGTAGTAACCTTTACTCTTTTCTATGTTAACACCTCTATACATCTAATCATTCTAGGTATATTTTTATGCTATTATAGTGCTGCCTCCATTCAACAAATACTTTTTGTCGCCTGGGTCTCAAATCTTTAACTTATCACTTTCCTTCCATTTCAATTGGTGTTAATTTATTTCTACCCATATTCATTTTCCATCCAGTCATAAAATTTCCGCCAAATACTGTAATATTCTGAATCCTCCTTTATCTTTAATTATCATTGTTAATCTATTCATCTCCGCACAATCCAATATCTTCCTGATTACCTCCCCTTCAGAAGGAGCTTTTGACGCTTTCCAATTCTGTGCAAATCCAATTCTAGCTGCTGTAATTATATGTATAATTAAATATGTATTTTCTTTGCTGTATTTCTCTGGTAAAATACCCAACAGGAATATCTCCGGTCTCAGCTCTATACACTGTTGCAACATCTTTTCTATCCACATTTGAATTAAACTCCAATACGCTTTGGCATCTGCACATGTCCACCACATATGATAAAAAGAACCTAGTATTCGATGACATTTCCAACATTTCATAGATTTGTCCTTAAACATTTTTGCTTCCCTCTCCTGTGACATGTGCCATCTATAAAACATTTTGTACATATTTTCTTTATATGCTGTTGCCATTGTCGATTTATAGTTCCTTTTCAACAACTGCTGCCATTTATCCAATTCTATTGTATATCCAAAATTCCTTGCCCATTTTATCATCGTTGCTTTTACCTGTTCCTCCTCCAATACAGTTTTTTTAATCAGTCTTTCATCTGTTCCTGTGAGTACTTCATCTAACTCTGTTTTATCTAAATTAAAACCTTCTATTTTAAAGTCTTTTTCATATCTTGATTGTATTTGCATTCTCATATACCAATCCATTTTTATTCCTTGTTTCTCTAATTCTTGTTTAGTTTTCAGCTCCCCCTTTTCAGTTAAAATATCTTTATATCTTACAATATTCCCCATATTAAACATGTTTGGGTGTATTAATGCTTCCATCGTTGAAAGCCAATATGGTATTTTCAGATAGTGTTTCTCTTTTATTTTCTCCCACACCACATGTAAAGAATTCCTTATATAATGTCTTTGGAAATAGCTGTGTATTCTACTTTTCCCATACCATATAAACGCATGCCATCCCATCTGCATATCGTGTCCCTCCAATGTCAGTAGTCTTGTATTCCTTAACAAAAGCCATTCTCTCATCCATGATAATACCGCTGCCTGATAATATAATTCCCAGTTAGGTAATCCAAACCCACCTCTAAGTCTTGCATCCTGTAACATTTTTATATTAATTCTCGCCTTCTTTCCTTGCCAAATAAACTTCAAAATGATTTTATTCAACTCATCAAAGTATTTTTTCTCCAGTCATATTGGTATTGTTGAAAATAGAAACAATAATCGTGGCAATATGTTCATTTTGATTACCGCAATCCTTCCCATCAATGACAATTGTAAATTTTTCCATTTTTCCAAATCTGTTTCAATTTGCTTTTTTAGTCTATAATAATTATCTTCTTTAATTGTTATACATTTTGCTGTTAACAGAATACCCAAATATTTCACCTTCTTTGTTATCTGTATATCTAACTTTCCAATCAATTCCTTCTTTTGCTTTTCCGTGATATTTTTCACAATTAATTTTGTTTTATCTTTATTAATTTTCAATCTTGCCACTTCTCCATATTTTTCTATTTGTTGTATCAGTTTGGGTCCTGTGTCTAGTGGTTCTTCCAAAATGAACACTAAATCGTCAGCAAAAGCTTGCAGTTTGTGCTCTTCTCTTAATTTTCATACCTTTTATATCTTTACTCTGCCTTATACTCCTATTTAGTACCTCTAGTGTCAAGACAAATAACAGTGGAGATAGAGGACATCCTTGTCTTGTTTCTTTCATAATATTCACCTTTTCTGCCATATCTCCATTCACAATTACCTTTGCTGATTGCTTATGATATATTGTTTTGATTACATTTATAAATCTCTCTCCAAAGTCCATATTCTGAAGTTGCATTGTCATAAATTGCCAGTTCACATTATCAAATGCCTTCTGTGCATCCAAAAACATCAATGCCACCTGTTTTTCTGGATGGGCCTCATAGTATTCTAATGTATTCAATATTGTCCGCATGTTATCTTTAATCTGTCTCTTAGTTAGGAAACCATTTTGATCTGGGTGTATAAATTCATTTAAGTATCTTTTCAATCTTTCCGCCATTATTGATGCGTAGATTTTATAATCCGCATTCAACAACGAGATCGGTCTATAGTTCTTAATTTTCTGAAAATCAGTCTCTTCTTTCGGAATCAAAGTAATAAATGCCTCCGACCATGAATCAGGTATCTTAGCCTCTATCAGAAGTTCATTATACAGCTCCAACATCACAACTCCTAATGTCTCCTCCAATGTCTTATATAACTCTGCTGGTAATCCATCCGGTCCCGGTGCTTTACCATTTTTCTTTCTTTTAATTGCATCTGTTAATTCCATCATTGTTATTTTCCCCTCTAATAAGTTTTTGAACTTTTCTGGTATTTTAGGTAATTCCACTTCTTCCAAATATTGTTTTATTTTATCTTCTAAACCATCTCCCTGGTTTATTTGCTTGTCAAAAAAAGTCTGTTTAGCTATTTTTATTTTCCGTGCCACCTCCTCATTTTCCATCAAATTTATTTTATGTTTCTTCAGTTCCATTAAGTTTTTAACCTTTTTATTTTGTGCGTTTTTCTGAAGTTCTTTTTCCAATTTCTTGTATTCCTCTTCTAATTTTTTCTTAGCCTGTCTTTTTTGCTTATTTTTTTTACTCAAATATATCATAGCAAGTCCTCTAATATATGCTTTTGCTGTATCCCAGAGGATTTGGAGTGAAGTATCACTCCTTTTATTTTCTTTGAAGAAGAAAATCATTTATTTTTCCATAAATTGCTGAAATTCCTTTTCTTTCAATATTTCTTGATTTAATGTCCATCTGGTTTTTTTCCTTTGCCCTTTCCAAGTAGTTATGATTGGATTATGATCTGCCCATACATTTGTTTCAATATTTATGCTTTGTATATTTGCTAATAAATCTATTGACATCCACATCATATCTATTCTCGACCAGGACATATGTCTGTTAGAATAAAAGGTATATTGTTTCTTCTTTGGAAATTTTTCCCTCCAAGCATCTTGTATATCCAATTCATCTACCATTGTATAGAAAGATTTTGGAAGTGTTTTCCTTAGCCTCATGTTCTTTTTTATTGTTTTGTAGTCCAACTCTATCTCTACAATGGCATTAAAATCTCCCAGCACACATATATTTTCATATTCCATGTCCATTATTTTCCTGTGTAGTTTCGCATAAAATTTTTCTTGACCTTCATTTGGAGCATAAATTGCCACTAAAAGCATTTTTTTTACCATTCATTATTATTTCAACCATTAAGATCCTCCCTTCTTCATCCAAATATATACATTTTGCATTCTTTTTTTTTTTTTTTGGATATATAGTACAACTCCCCTCTTACTTTGGTCCGCTAATGACGAGTATATTTCTCCCAGTCTTGGACACTCTAGTAATTTCTTATGTTGTTGCCTAATATGAACTTCTTGTAAACATATTATGTCCATTTTTAATTTTCCCAATCTGTTTAATGTTCTTTTCCTTTTTATGGCCGAATTCAATCCATTTATGTTTATCAAAATTATTTTTATCTCCTCCTCCATGATTACTTATTTATTGTCTTAGCCGATCTCGTTATCCAAATGTCTCTTTGCTCTTTTACCTCTTTCGCCTTTGCTCCTTCCCACAACGCTTTTTCCTCCTGATCTTTAGTGTGTTCACTCAATTGCTGTTCTGTTTCCTCCCTAAGATCTTCTTGGAGTCTGACCTCCCTATCTCCTCCTTGCCTTTCCTCCACTTGTCCAAAATATTGATAATAGAATGATTCCGCTTTCTCTACTGTATCCAATCTGTGTCTTTGCTCATGCCAATTCACCAGTATTCCTTCGGGTATTAACCATCTAAAATTCACCCCTCTTTGAATTAGTCTCTTTGTCAAAAATTGATATTCCCTTCTCAAATCTCTCACTCTTCTTGGAATTTGTTTCAACGCAACTATCTCTTTTCCTTTGTATTTTATTGTAGCATTCCTTAACTTTTGTAAAATTTCTGTTCTGAGTGTTTTCTTGGTAAATCTTATAGGGACCTCTCTGGGAAGCTTATTTTTCATTGCATATCTGGTATGAATTCTATATATCTCATCTATATCATTAAGTATCTTTTCTTTACTTTCTTCCACCGCCTCCGCTAAAATCCCTGCCATCACATCTGCCAGATTCTCTCCTTTTTCTTCTTCAACATTTTGAAATCTCAGATAATAATCAGCTCGATCCATTTCCAGTGTTATAATTGTCTTCTCCTGGCTCCTATCGATCATCCAGCTCCTCCACTTTCTTATCTGTTGATTCAATTTTTTCCTCCACTTTTTGCAGTCGTTGTTCATTTTTTTCCATTAGCCCTTTAACCTCCTTCAGTTCTTCTTCCACTTTGCCAATCCCTTCCTTAAGGTCTGTATGCAACGCCTGTATCATATTCTTCAACTCCATAGTATTGACTTTGTCTGATTGCACTGAAGTATCCAATGTTTTCTGTGTCACTGGACTCTGCAATGTTGAAGCAGTTGTTGATGTCAAATGTGATGTTATCTTCTTCATCTTCACCAATATTTATAATCCAAATACACTATGCAAATTGTAATGCACAGAGGAAAATAGAAAATAGAAAAATAGTTAAAAAAAAAAAGGAAAAGAAAAAAAAATTGTAATCCAGGTAGAGAAAGAGAATAAAAAAAAATCCAAAAATCCAATTATGAGGGTAACAAAAAATTAAAAAAAAATAGGGACCAAAAACCAATATATTTCCAGTAAAAAAAAAAAAAAAAAAAAAAAAAAAAAAGGACCATCCAACATGAAATTCCACTGTGCTTGAACCAGAAAAAAAGGTAAAAGGATCATTAAAAATATACAAGAACAAGAAAAGAAAAAAGAAAAAAGAAAAAAGAAAAAAGGCAAGCCACCAAATACAAAATCCTCCTTCTTTACTTCAGGCTCTTCCTGCCTTAATCCAACCAAGAGAGTTCAAAGAAAAAGAGTTCCAAAACAAAACCATTCAAAAACAAAACACTTCTCCATCAACAAAGGCTACCTTGCATTACGTATCTAGGCTCTTATCAGCCCAGAAAAGCAGGTGTTACTCAAGGTCATTTGCTATGTTATCTTCCAAAAATTCTATTGCCACTAGATGGCACTGCAGCTCAACAAATAGCTCTAACAGCCTGGCAAAAATAAATGAATACCAATTAAAAAAAGAAAAATTAGAAAGACAAGCAAGAAAAAATTAAAAAATAGAAGGGACAACAGCTTAAAAAATAGTATTTCCCAACGAATATTGCTTTTTTTCTTAAATCCAATATTGTCCAGTAGTTTTTATGGCTTACAACACAGCTCAGCACAACTCTCGTCAACTAATCTTGTGCCTCTTTTCCGCTCACCGCTTTTACCGCCGCTAGAGTTCGGGAGGGGAGAAGTTAAATACCCCCCCCCATCTTTCCACGGCTTCAAGTTTTCTCTCACTCCCCAGCTATTTCCTTTCCATTCAAAATTTATGTCTTTTATAATCAAAAAATCATCTCACCCAGGCGAACCTTTTCAATCTTCTTTTCTAATTCTTCTGTTGTGGCTGCCCCAGCTTGTGACGACTCTCGGTCGTCTTCGGAGCTGCTGGTCGGGAGGCTGCTACCGGCTCTCCAGGGTGTCTGCGACTCCCCCTGTATCACCGGTTCGTGCCGCCCTTCTTCCCCGTCCCTTCAGGATGGTTCTGATCCTTCCGGATCCCCCAGATCAGCTGAGATTCGGCGATCCTCCGGGAGCCCCCAAAGGACACGCTCGTACCGCCGCAACGCTGGCCACGCCTCTCCTATTTAGTTCCTCGAAATATTACTTTTCTAGGTTTATTGGGATTGTTTGGAACAGGTATAACAGTCTCGGTAAGATATTCATTTTCATAGTGGCTATTCTTCCTAACAGTGATAATTGCATATTTTTCCACTTTTCCAGATCCAGTTTGATTTGCTGTGTTAATTTTAAGTATTTGTCTTCTTTTATGGTTACGCATCTCGCTGATAGGTGGATTCCCAAATATTTTACTTTTTTTACTATCTGAATGTCTATCTTTTCCATTAAATCTTTTTTCTGTTTGTCTGTAAGGTTCTTAACTTCTCTTTTATCTCCATGCCTTTTATTTCTATATCTTGACGAATGTTTCTATTTAACACTTCCAGAGTCAAAATAAATAATAAGGGGGACAATGGGCATCCTTGTCTTGTGCCTCTTTTAATATTAATATTCTCTGTTATGTCCCCATTCACAAACACTTTTGCAGTCTGTTTAGTGTATATTGCCTTGATCATATTGATAATTTTTTCCCCAAATTCCATATATTTTAGCTGCAGTATCATGAATCGCCAGTTTACATTGTCAAATGCTTTCTGCGCGTCTAGAAACATCAGTGCCATTTGTTTTTCCGGATGTGCTTCATACTATTTCAATGTGTTCAAAATTATTCTCATGTTGTTTTTAATTTGTCTATTCGGCAGGAAACCATTCTGGTCTAAATGTATAAATTCGTTCAGGAATCTTTTCAGTCTTTCAGCTATTATTGATGTATAGATTTTATAGTCCACATTTAGAAGTGAGATGGGTCTATAGTTTTTAATCTGCGATAAGTCTGCATCTTATTTTGGTATGAGGGTGATATTTGCTTCCATCCAGGATTTTGGTATTTTAGCTTCTAACAAGACTTCGTTGTAAACTTCCAGAAGTAATAGTCCCAAGGAATCTTGTAGTTGTTTATAGAATTCTGCTGGTAGGCCATCTGGTCCTGGTGTTTTATTATTATTCTGTCTCTTAATTGCCTCTGTTAATTCAAACATTGTTATCCTTTCATTTAATGTATATCTTATTTCTTCAGGGACTTTTAGGTAATCTGGCCTCTTCTAGGTATCGTTTTATTTTATCCTCCGATAGTTCCTCTTGGTCGTACAGATTTTCATAGTAGTTCTGAATTATTATTTTTTTGCTGTCATTTTGATGTTGTAATGATCCTTTCTCGTCTATCAAGCTTTGTATCTATTTTTTTTTTAGTTTATATGCCAACCATCTTCCTGGTTTATTAGCATTTTCGAAGAAGTTTTGTTTTATACTCTTAATTTTACGTGCTAGTTCTTCTTTTTCGAGTACGCTCAGTTTGTGTTTTATTATTTCCATTTGATTTTTGAGCTTCTTTTCTTGTGGCTTTTTCTGCAATTCCAGTTCTCCAATGTATTGCCTTGAGAATCAAAAGTGTGGGTATTGTTCTGCCTTCTTCCTTTGGAGACTGGATCCATTGAGCTTTCTGCCATGCCTCTCCTGGTTACTTCCCAGTTTTGATTCAGTCTTGCATCCAGGAGAGACGTATTTTTTTGTATTGAGCTTCAGAAGTATTTTAGATTATTGTGTACTTTGGATTCTCAGAGTAGAGAGAGAATTTTCAGAGATACCTAGGCAACCCGATTTCACCTTCCAAGTAAAGGAGTAGCTCAGCTGGCCGATTTGAGCAGCTGAGAGGAGCAAAAGACCGGAGCTTCGGAAGCAACGTTTCTGGAGCGCCTGGAAGGAGGGAAGGTCAGCCCTTCAATTCTAACTAAGGAATCAGCGGTAGAGGGAAAGCAGCTGGGAGCCGGGAGCGGCTCGAATCGTTAATAGCGCGGGGGCTGGGCGGAAGCCCGAATCAGCTGCAGCCGCGCGGCTTGGATTTTAAAAGGCAAAGTTTCCCAATCGTGGCAAGGGACGCCTGGAGGGAGAGAACAGCTGGTGACCCAGCTTGACTGGGAGCCGCTGCAACATAATTAGCAGGCTAACCAGTTTGCCTGGCGCTGCTATAATGTAGATTGGATGTCTACAGAACTAGATGTTCTGTAGACATCCGATCTACAGAACATCTTCAAAAAAGTGAGTGCTGGCTAGTCGGCTTGCCGGCAGCCGCCATAGTTAAGTGGCTGGAGTGTAAAATCCTCCAGACCAGCGCCATTTCCAGCTTCTTCAGAGAAGGGCTAAAGTTGGCACGCTTCCTCATCAGACATCCTGGCGCCCCCTCCTCAGCAGGGGTCTGGAAAATCCCCAGCACATCAGAGAATGGATAATACTGCTGCATCAGATGGCCATGAGGCTCACGTGAGTGGGGAAAAGAGGGGGGGGCGCAGGGCATTCCCAGATAGAACAAAGAAGCCCTGCAGCTTCAAAGAGGGATAGTAGAAAGTCAACTACAAAGAGAAGGATTTCCAAAACGGAGGAACGAGATGCCCTCAGGAGGGAGAGGGCTTTGGAGAGAGATATTGCAAAGGCAAGAAAGCAGGCAGACCGGAGAGAACTAGCACAGTTCCCTGAGGTCAAGGAAATCCTCCATTCCCCAGGACATTCAGAGACAGCTGGGGAGGAGAGTCAATTCAGCCTCCCAAACTGGTCACCAGAGGGCTCCATAGATCAATCCCCTCAGCCAGACAATCAGTCTGCAGAGAATGATTGGGAGCCTGACTTAAAGAGGAAGTGTATGGCCCCAGAGGCAACATTTACGCCTACAGTGGCTGGTCTACGCCCTGGGGAGACTCAGAACTCAGAGATGGCTGAACAAATGAGAGTATTGATATCCCTAATGCAAGAACTAGTCTCATCCTTGCAACAGGGAAATCAGGAAAGCTCTATGCCATCAGGTTCAGCCCTGGAACATAGACAACACTGGGCACACCAAAGTCAAGGGGATTGGAGAAATTTTAGGGAATCTAACTCCTCCACCCCATCCCTACAGAGCAGAGATGGGATTCCAGGAGAGGATGACCAGAGAGAATGGAGCCTTTCAGAAGATGAAGGATCGGCTCCTGACCCGCCCGCATTCACCGGGCTGTTCCACCCCTCCCTTTTTAAACCTCTCTTGTTTAAGGTAAAGGCCACAGTTAACATGGGGAAAGACCCTAAGACCTCAGAGTCTTCCCTGGACCCAACAGATCCAAATGTGCTTCTGTTTGCACAACCAGTGGCACAGAGTGAGGAGATTCCCTCACCACAATTGTTTCGTGATGTGGTCCAAAAACAATGGACTCAACCAGGAACATGTTCTAAGCCTAAGAGAGGGCTGACCTGGCATGCATAACCGAGACCTGGCTGGGCCAGGAGGGGGGTGTTCCCCTCTCAGAGATGTGCCCAGAAGGGTTTCAGGTATTGCATCAGCCGTGACTCCAGGGAAGGGGTGGAGGAGTGGCAGTTATTGTCCATGAGAGTCTATGTCCTCGCAGGATCCCTGCCCCGGAGATTGTTGGGTGTGAGTCTCTCCTCTTGAAGTTGGACTCAGAGGTTCAGTTGGGCTTGTTGTTGACGTACCTGCCTCCCAGCTGCGTTACGACGGCCCTGCCTGTGCTGCTAGAGGCAGTAGCCGGGTTGGCGGTGGAGTTCCCCAGGCTTATGGTGCTGGGGGACTTC
>QLTV01000016.1:322788-343797 GCA_003457575.1 Thermophis baileyi | reverse complement strand
ACCTCCAAGTGCTTCAAGGACCCTCTAAAAGGATGCAAATCTACAATATCGAAATGAGGAGGGGGAAAAAAGATAGTATGGGCATATTATGAAGATTTATATAAACAAGAAAAGATAATTGAAAAGAATATAAAACAATACTTGGAGGAAGTGGAACTACCTAAAATACCAGAAAAGTTCAAGAACTTGTTGGATGAGAAGATAACAATGATGGAATTAACAGAGGCAATTAGAAGACAGAAAAATGGTAAAGTACCAGGACCAGATGGGCTACCAGCAGAGATATATAAGACACTAGAAGAAACATTAGGAATTGTAATGCTGGAACTTTATAATGAACTTTTACTAGAGGCCAAGATACCAGATTCATGGTCAGAGGCATTTATAACTTTAATTCCGAAAGAAGAGACAGATCTACAAAAAATTAAAAACTATAGTTGCATGAGAAGATCACAATGATGGAATTAACAGAGGCAATTAAAAGACAGAAAAATGGTAAAGTACCAGGACCAGATGGGCTACCAGCAGAGATATATAAGACACTAGAAGAAACATTAGGAATTGTAATGCTGGAACTTTATAATGAACTTTTACTAGAGGCCAAGATACCAGATTCATGGTCAGAGGCATTTATAACTTTAATTCCGAAAGAAGAGACAGATCTACAAAAAATTAAAAACTATAGACCGATCTAATTTTTGAATGCGGATTATAAAATCTTTGCTTCAATAATGGTGAATAGACTTAAAAAATTTTTAATTGAATTTATCCACTCAGACCAAAATGGGTTTTTACCTAAAAGGCAGATTAAGGACAATATGCGAACAATTTTGAATACATTAGCATAATAACCTCTTTTTATTTTTAACGGCTGTGAATTAAGTTCATTCCCAGCCGTAATAAGTCCCAAACAATGATAACAAGTCTGACAGAAGTCTTTCGGAAGAAGGCATATAAGCACAAACCTTTAACTTTCTTGACACGCTGCCAAAGACCTAATTGGGAAGGAACTTTGCAAGGCCAAACAGAAACACGGAGACCGAACCGAAATGCTGAGAATTGAACAAAGTTGCTTCCTGCAACGAGTACATCTGGTTGCTCCACTTTTATAGCCTAAGGGAGGGGCCAATTATCTCCAAGCCTTACTCCTGAGTAGTCCTTCTCCTCTGTAACTGTTCTTGCCTTCTGGCAGCTCTGCGCATGCGCGCATTGGAAGCATGAACCTTTATCTTTCTTGACACGCTGCCAAAGACCTAACTGGCAAGGAACTTTGCAAGGCCAAACAGAAACATGGAGTCAGAACCGAAATGCTGAGAATTGAACCAAGTTACTTCCTGCAACGAGCACATCTAACCCACTTTTATAGCCTATGGAAGGGGCCAATTATCTCCAAGCCTTACTCCCGAGTAGTCCTTCTCCTCTGTAACTGTTCTTGCCTTCTGGCAGCTCTGTGCATGCGCGCATTGGGAACAGTCTCCCCCTGTTCCTCTGCTTCGCTCATGTCAGCCTCTGGAGGCTCTGGAGTCAGCACAGCCTCCCAGATGGCCCGGGCTGGATCCCTGCCTCTGGCACCAAGCCTTCTCCAGATTCCAGGCCTAGCCCATGTTCCTCCCCAGCCTCCTCGCTGTCCAACTCTGCTGCCAGCTCTGCAGGCCGCTGGCGGACCACAACACTATCCCTCACCACAGGGCCCTTCCCCCGGGTCTGGCGATCCGGATGCGGTCGTGACGGGAATTGGTCATGGAAGGCTTTCACCAAAACAGGAGCATGTACAGAGGTCGCATCCTCCCAGGTGGAGTCCTCTGGCCCATACCCCTTCCACTCAATGAGGTACTGAAACCAGCCCTTCAGCCACAGGGAGTCCCGAATGCTGGTGACCTCGTACTCGGGCGGTCCATCTCCGTCATGTGGCGCCGGCTGGGGACGGTCAGGTTGGCGGAGCAGACAGGCTGGCCATTCTGGAACGAGGAGGGATCTATGGAAGATGGGATAGACACGCATTGAGCGTGGCAAAGTCAGGCGGTAGGCGACCAGGTTGATGACCGCCTCAACAGGGAATGGGCCAAGGTACCGGTGATCTAGCTTCCTGACCGGCTGGTCTGACGGAAGGTGCCTGGTGGACAACCAAACGCGATCCCCCACAGCCAACGGTGGCGTCGCCCACCGAGAGCGGTCCGCGACTCGTTTGTAGTCCTCCTTGGCCTTCTCAAGATACCGTCGTATCAATTGATGGACGGCCTGCAACTCAGACAGAAAGTCATTCGCTGCTGGAACCGGTGAATCAAGTTGCGTGAGAGGAAAGAACTGAGGATGATATCCCACATTGGCTAAGAAAGGGGTCGTTTGGGTGGAGGTGTTCTGCAAGTTATTAAACGCGAACTCTGCGACTGCCAAATACTCTGACCAGTTGTCTTGTTGCTGGTTCACGAAGCAGCACAGGTATTGCTCCAGGATCCCGATGACTTTCTCAGTTCCGCCGTCGGTTTCCGGATGATGCGCCGACGACAGGCAGATTTTCACATCTAAGGCTGTCATCAGCCCTTTCCAAAACTGGGCTGTAAATTGGGCCCCTCTGTCTGAAACGACCCTATCGGGTAGGCCGTGCAGCCGAAAGACATGTTGGATAAACCCATGACATGGAATGAAATGCGCCATCTTTGTCAGCATGTCTACCACCACGAACACGGTCGTGAATCCAGAAGATGGAGGCAAATCCGTCAAGAAGTCCATGGAAATGGTGCCCCAGGGTCTCTCCGGTGTTGGCAAGGGCTGGAGCAGCCCTGTGGGGGCTCCCATGGCCAACTTGGCCTGTTGGCATCGTACACAGGACGTGATGTAGGCCTGGACATTGTGGCAGAGTCGGGGCCACCAGAAGGTCCGAGAAATGAAGTTCAATGTCTTAAAGAGGCCAAAGTGCCCCGCCGCAGGGTTATCATGGCACTGCGACAGGATAAGTCCCCGGAGTGGCTCCACCGGTACATAGAGTCTATCTCAGTACCACAAGAGGTCCTCGGTAAAAGTCCAGGGAGAAGCGGGCCCTACCTCTCCCTTCCGTTGCTCCAAGTAAGCGTCCTGCCACTGCGCTTCTCGGATCTGAGCCCGTAAGTCCACTGGTTCCTGAACCATGGAGAACGACTCGATGGGCAGAATTGTCCAGGGCGGAAGTGGGTCTTCGATGTGGGGATACTCGGGTTTCCGCAAGAGCGCATCCGCTCTTTGGTTGCGCCCACTGGGGATGTAGGTGACGTGGAAATTGAACCTGGCAAAAAAGAAGGACCACCGGATCTGGCGTTGGTTCAGTTTCTGAGTGGTCTGCAGAAACTCCAGGTTTTTATGGTCCGTCTGGACTTCAATCTGATGTCGGGCCCCCTCCAGGTGATGTCTCCAGGCCTCAAACGCAGTCTTAATGGCCAGTAGCTCCTTCTCCCAAATGGTATAATTGCGCTCGGAAGAGTTAAGCTTCCGCGAATAATACGCGCAAGGGAAGAGGGTACCGCCAGACGCGTGAGCCTGGAGTAACACCGCTCCAACAGCAACATCCGACGCATCCGCTTCCACAACAAACGGACGGTGGGGGTCAGGATGTTTCAAGATGGGCTCCTTCATGAAGGCCTGCTTCAAGGCGTGGAATGCCTGCTCGGGGGTACCTGCTCGGGGGTACTCCACCGGAACGGGACTTTTTTCTGCAGGAGCCGAGTGAGGGGCGCGGTCAAGAACGCGAAGCCAGGGATAAAGGTCTGATAGTAGTTTGCAAACCCGAGGAGTCGCTGGACATCCTTCACTCGCCGGGGAGGTTGCCAACTACGCAAAGACTCGACCTTGCTCCGCTCCATCGCTATGCCCTTGGGAGAGATGCGATGTCCCAGGAACTCGATGGTGGTCTGATAAAACTGGCACTTTTCCAGCTTCGCATACAGATGGTGCTCCCGAAGCCGTTACAAGACCAGGCGGAGGTGATGTTGGTGATTCTCCCAGGAGGCCGAGTAAATCAAAATGTCGTCCAAATAGACAATGACAAACTGGTCCAAGAGATCCTGGAAAATGTCATTCATGAAATGTTGGAAGACAACGGGAGCATTGGTCAACCCAAACGGCATGACTGTGTACTCAAAATGTCCGTACCTGGTGCCGAATGCCGTCTTCCATTCATCCCCGGCCCGGACCCGAACAAGATTGTAAGCTCCGCGCAGGTCCAACTTGGTGAACACGGTAGCCTCCCGGAGCCGTTCTAACAGTTCGGGAATCAGGGGCAGAGGATACCGGTTGCGCACTGTGATTGCGTTCAATTTCTGGTAATCGCAACAAAGCCGCAAGTCTCCGGTCTTCTTTTTTACGAACAGGACCGGAGCGGACAGGGGCAACGACGAGGGCCAGAAAAAACCCCGAGCCAGGTTTTTGTCCACAAAGTCCCTTAACGCGGCCAATTCAGGGTCCAACATCGAATACAAATGCCCCACTGGGAGCGGCGCGTCCGGAATTAAATCATTGGGGCAGTCGTACGGCCGGTGCGGGGGCAATTGGTCCGCCTCCTGTTCGCTGAAGACATCTGCGAAGTCCGAGAGGTCGGGAGGCAAAGACACCTCAGATGGACCCAGCACCTGGCCTGCACAGACTTGGTGGGTATGGTCCACACATTGCAGGCTCGGGAACGAGATGAAGTTCTGGGACCAAAGGATGTGTGGATCATGAGTCCGGAGCCAAGCCAAGCCCAAGACCACAGGGAAATGCAGGCCAGAAGTAATGTAGAACTGGATGGCCTCCTCATGAGTACCGATGGTCAGGTGCACGGGTTGCGTGGCGGCCTTATTAGGCCCAGACAGAAGCACCCTACCATCAATGGTCTCCACGAGCATGGGAGGATCCACCGGACACAGAGGGATGGCAAATTTGGTGGCAAACGCCTCGTCCATAAAGTTTGTGGTGGCTCCGGAGTCCACCAAGGCGTGAGCTGGAATCCCCTGTGGGCTACTGCAAAGGAAGACTCGTGCCGCCAGAATCAAGTGACGGGGGGGTCCGGGATCCACATCCGCAGGGCGTGACCTGGTGTTGGTGCACGCCCGACCCAGGGTCTCCCCTAGATCGGGCTCAGGGCATTTCCCGACAGGGTTGTCTGCAGCTGTGGGGCAGGTCCAGGAGCCGACGCCCCTCGTCGCTTCTTGGGGCAAGAGGCAGCCATGTGTCCAGGGTCCCCGCAATACAAACACAATCCCCCTGAGCGCCGTCTGTCTTTTTCAGTCACTGACAGAAGGGGTCTGGCTGCGCCTATTTCCATGGGCTCCTCCCGTGGAACCGGGGTCTCACGCACGACTGGTACCGCCCAGGTCTCCTGGGAGGCACGGCGACTGGTTCATCTCTGCAACCTCGCATCAATCCTGAGGCACAGATGAACCAGCATGTTGAGAGTTGGAGGAATATCCACACGGACCAACTCGTCCTGTAACTCCTCCGACAACCCATCCTGGAACCCATCCATGAGGGCAGCCTCGTTCCAGGCCAAATCCTGGCTAAGCAGGCGGAATTCACTGATGTATTCCTGCAGGGGTTGCCAACCCTGCTTCAAGGCCTTCAGACGCCTAATAGCTGTCTGCATTTTGATGGGGTCCTTGTACATAAGTCTGAGGTGTTCCCAAAACCCCCTGAAGTCATCCAACAAAGGACTATCCTGGACCAACAGGGGTGTGGCCCAGCGAGCTGCAGAGTCAGAGAGCAGGCTGATCATAAACCCCACTTTATCCCGGTCAGTGGGGAAGTCTTCAGCTCTCAGGCTGATAAAAAGCTGGCATAGTCCCCAAAAAGCCAGGAACATGTCTTGTTTGCCCTCAGTCTTATCTGGCACAGCTACCGGGCATTTCCTCCTAGGAGGTGGAGCAGCGTGGGCTTGGAGCAGAGCCACCTGGCCAGCCAACAGGGCTAGCTGTTGATTAAGCTGCGCGTTCTCGGCACGCAGCTGCTCCATCTTATTAGAGGTTTGTTTGTAGTTTTTGGGCAGGAAGCAAACTGTTCTGACCTAGGCTTCCTGATAAAATAATACAGCACAAACGGAGTCCCAAAAATCTCTTTTTATTTTTAACGGCTGTGAATTAAGTTCATTCCCAGCCGTAATAAGTCCCAAATAATGATAACAAGTCCAGCTGAAGTCTTTCGGAAGAAGGCAGATAAGCACGAACCTTTATCTTTCTTGACACACTTCCAAAGACCTAACAGAAACACGGAGTCCGAACCGAAATGCTGAGAATTGAACAAAGTTGCTTCCTGCAACGAGTACATCTGGTTGCTCCACTTTTATAGCCTAAGGGAGGGGCCAATTATCTCCAAGCCTTACTCCCAAGTAGTCTTTCTCCTCTGTAACTGTTCTTGCCTTCTGGCAGCTCTGCGCATGCACGCATTGGGAACAGGCTCCCCCGTTCCTCTGTCTTGCTCATGTCAGCCTCTGGAGGCTCTGGAGTCAGCACAGACCTCCCAGATAGCCTGGGCTGGATCCCTGCCTCTGGCGCCGAACCTTCTCCAGACTCCAGGCCTGGCCCATGTTCTTCCCCAGCCTCCTCGCTGTCCGACTCTGCTGCCAGCTCCACAGGCCGCTGGCGGACCACAACACTGACTGAGCTTAAGAGGAATTTCAAGGAAGAATGGCAGAAAATCCCCCAAACCAGGTGTGCAAAGCTTGCCACGTCATACGCAAAAAGATTTGAGGCTGTAATTGCTGCCAAAGGTGCTTCAACAAAGTACTGAGTGAAGGGTCTGAATACTTATGCCAATGTGATATTTCAGTTTTTTCTTTTTAATAAATTTACAGACACTTCTTTTTGTAAAAGTTTTTTATTTTTCATTTTCAAAAATATAAACATTTCATCTTTCCTTAAGCAGTGTGTCATCTGGGTACAAACATCTCTGTGCTACATCTTTCACCATTTACAACGTCATTCACATTCACATCAATATTATTTCTCTGAATTTAAAGTTATGATATATTAAACAATTAAACATTATTAAGCTTTTCATTATCTTCTTAATATCTTCTAGTGATAATATCATACTAACATTAAACATCATTATTCTCATCATACATGTACTACAGGGGTGGGTTCCACTTACCTTCCCTACCGGTTCGCATCGCGACGGAAGTGCGTAATTTTCCGTGCTAATTCTTCTTTATCCATTAAGCTCAATTTGTGTTTTATTAAATCCATTTGGTTCTTTAGTTCCTTTTTTTGTGGGTCCTTTTGTAATTCTATTTCTAATTTCTTATATTCTTCTTCTAATGTCCTGTGATTTTGTTTCTTCTTTTTATTCTGTTTTCCTATGTACGTTATCACTAATCCTCGAATGTATGCTTTGGCTATATCCCATACATTTTGTAATGATGTTTCTTCTTTTCTGTTCTCTTTAAAGAAAAAATCTAGTTCTCTTTCCATAAATTGAATACATTCCTTTTCTTTTAATATTTCTTGATTCAATGTCCATCTCAATGTTCTTTTTTGCCCCTTCCATATAACATTTATTGGATTATGATCCACCCAGTTACTTGTTTCTATGCTTATTTCTTGTACATTAGCTTTCAGTTCTGCTGTCATCCATATCATATCTATTCTTGACCAGGACATATGTCTATTTGAATAAAATGTATATTGGTTTTCTTTAGGGTGCATTTCTCGCCAAACATCTTGAATGTCTAGTTCTTCCGCCATTCTTGAAAAGGCCTTAGGAAGCGTTTTCCTTGCCTTTTTATTTACTTTTCTGGTTTTATAGTCCATTTTTGCATCCACTATTGCATTAAAATCTTTTGCTGCCTATGTTTCCCTTTGAGTTTCAAGAGCTAAGCTATTTAATAATAATAAGTTCCAATCTTACGCTCTCTATCTCAATTTTCAGTTTCCAGACTGACCAACTTATACCATCAAAGTTATTGCTAGTAGTCAGTTATCTTTATTTACACAATTTCTCAAGGCTGTCTCTACAGCTGCAACTGTAGCTCCCAATCTCCACTTCCAACTTCTGCCAGTAGATGGCACTCTGGCTCTACTACTCTCTCTTCCTCCTAGCCTTTCTCTTTCAAACAATATATCCAGTTTAGTCTTTAGAAAAAATAAAATAGGATAAAATAGAAGCAAAAGGCAATTCAGCTTATCCAAGTATTGTGGAATTCTCTACAATCCAATAATGTATTTGAGATATCCAGTCCAGCTTTTAAAATAAGGTATTTTCACTCTTTCTAAAAAGTTCCTCCAGCCTCACTTCCTGTTCTGAAAACGGCTCAAGAAAGCTCTTCTCGCTGCTTCACAGGGGAGGTGGAAAGAAAAAACAAATCCACCTCCTTCTTGGAGTCCCACTTCCACCAGCTATTTCCCAGGGGGACTCTTAACTCCTCTTCTAGTAAAAAAGTTATAATTTGGAAATCTCTCACCCAGTTCGATCACACTGACAGTCTCTCTTTTCAATGCTTCCTTCCTGTGGCTGCCCCAGCTTCGGTCCTGTGCGTGATGGCAGTCATTTCCTTTCTGTCGGGTTTCAGAGCCTTCTCTGGATCGATCAGGGAGTTTGCGGGCTCCCTGAGATCAGCAGAGCACGCTCTCTTCATTCCTCACCCCTTCGAGGCGATTCCGGTCCAAACGGACCGTCCCGGCAGCAGGATTCGGCGCTTTCCCCAGGAGCTCCCAAGGGACGTGTCATCTCGCTGTGACGCTAGCCACGCCCCTCTTATTTACAGACATTTCTAAAATTCGGTTTTCACTTTATCATTATGGGGTACTGAGTGTAGATTAATGAGAAAAAATGAATTTCAACAACTGTAAGGCCTGCCTCTCCTCCCCATTCAAGAAAGCACGAACTCTTGAAGCTTCTTTCAGGGGGCTTCAGAATTGAGGCAAAACAGATGGCCCTCCCCCCTTACACATTCCCCCAAAGGTAAATCAAAGCATAGGGCAAATAGGTGTCAGAACTAGGGTTATAAACTAAGGGATTACAGGATATGCAGGAAACAGGAAGAGGGCAATAAGCTAATAAAGGGATCCAGGCCCCCTCCCCACAGAAATGGCAGTATCACGGTAGGGATCTGACATGCTGCCCCCCTAGAAAAATGAAAGGTCCGCCTGTAAAGGAAACACAAAGAGAGACAATGTAGTGGGTTAGTTGGGTTTGTCAGGGTACTGCGAGTGGAATTTCTTTAGTAATGCGGGAGCCCTAACATGTTTTGTTAGCCACCCACTCATTCTGGGAGGGGGGTTATGCTTCCAGGCTACTAAATATTGCGTGGAGCCATGGTGTGTGTGAGAGTCTAGGATTTCCTTGTTGTTCCCCCTCAATCATAATAGGAGTCGGAGGAACGTCTGCAGGTGGCCTTAGAGGCGAGGTAATTTCTGGCTTCAGTAGGCTGCAGTGAAACACTGGATGGACCTGCCTGTTCTGACCCGGCTTCCTGATAAACTCACACAGCACAAGTAGCATCTCACAAACCTCTTTTTTAATGATAACGTCTGCTAATTGTCTTCATTAACAGTCGTTCTGAGTTCAAATAAAGTAAAACAAGTCTTTTCTTTGTGAGTCCTGCTAATTATTCTAATTAGGGACGAACAGTCTTTCAGGGAACAGCAGATAACACACATGAACTTTGCTATTCGTTGGCAAACTGCCCAGGAACAATGTGCAGGAAAACTTGACGAGGTCAAACAGGAACCAAACAGAGGCATGAGTTGCAAAGACAAGATCTAGAAATGAACAACGTTGCTTCCTGCAACTTCCTCATTCGTGTTCATCACTTAAATAGGCTATGGGAGTGGCCAATTATCCCCAAGCCTTACTCCCGAGTAGTCCTTCTTCTCTGGAACCATTCCTGCCTTTTGGCAGCTCTGCGCATGCGCGCGTTGAGAACAGGCTCCTCCTGTTCTTCTTCACTCCTGTTATCCTCTGGAGGTTCTGGAGACCCTGGCTGAATCCCTGCCTCTGGCACCGAGCCTTCTCCAGACTCCAGGCCTGGAACAGGTTCCTCCCCAGCCTCCTCTCTGTCCGACTCTGCTGCCAGCTGCACAGGCCGCTGGCGAACCACAACACTATCCTTCACCGCAGAGCCCTTCCCCTGGGTCCGACGGTCCGGATGCGGTCGGGACGGGAACTGATCATGGAATGCTCGTACAAGGTCTGGAGCATGGACAGAGGTCGCATCCTCCCAGGTGAAGTCCTCCGGCCCATACCCCTTCCACTCAATGAGATACTGGAACCGGCCCTTCATCCACCGGGAGTCTCGAATGCTGGCGACCTTGTACTCGGGCGGTTCATCTCCGTCACGGGGCACCGGCTGGGGACGATCAGGTTGGCGGAGCGGACAGGCTGGCTGTTCGGGAACAAGGAGGGACCGATGGAAGACGGGATGAACATGCAAGGACCGGGGCAATGTCAGGCGGTAGGCGACCGGATTGATGACCGCCTCAACAGGGAACGGGCCAAGGTAGCGATGATCCAGTTTCCTGACCGGCCGGTCTTATGGAAGATGTTTCATAGATAACCAAATGCGATCCCCCACAGCCAAGGGTGGCGTTGCCCGCCGAGAGCGGTCCGTGACCCGTTTGTAGTCCTCCTTGGCCTTATCAAGATACTGTTTCACCAGTTGGTGCATGGCCTGCAACTCAGTCAGAAAGTCATCCACTGCCGGAACCGGGGAGTCAAGGGGCGTGAGAGGGAAGAAACGAGGGTGATATCCCAGATTCGCTAAGAAAGGGGTCGTTTGGGTGGAGGTATGCTGAGAGTTCTGGGCAGGGGTTTTCGAACGGCACTCAGCTGCACGGTGCCCCTCCTTCCCACACTTGAAACAGGCTGACGATCTCGGCGCGAGGGCGGTTTGCGGCTTGGACGCTTCCCTTTTCCCCTGGGGTGGGGATCTCTTCCAGGCTCTCCCTGATGACTGGTTCCTGGCCAGGTCGATCTCCACCTCTTCGGCTAGGATGTACCATTCATGCAGACAGTTTGGGGCTCCTCTGGCTAGGCAAGCCTGGTAGAGGTCATTGTTCAGGCCATCCTTGAACCAGCTCACCAGGATGTCTTCCAGCCAATCCACCCTGAAGGCAAGGTCTCGGAATTCTTCGGTGTATTCGGCTACCGGCCAGCGACCCTGCTTCACGGTTCTGATGCAGTCGTGGGCTTTTCGGTCCGCCAGGGGGTCATCGAACCGGCGGCGGAGAGCCATCATAAACCGATCAAACTTTCTCAGCTCGGGGGCCTTGGCATTGTGGAGGCTCACCATCCATCAGGCCGCCACCCCTTCCAGGGCCAGAGTGACGACTCGGACTCGGGCACCCTGGGTTTGGAAATCCCACCCGTAATCTTGCATGTATGTGAGGACATGCGCCAGGAAGAATCCTAGATGTTGCAGGTCGCCATCGTACTTCACTCCCGGGGGGTGTCTTACTCTCCAGCTGCAGTGCTTTGGGCTGACCGAGGACGTTCGCGGGAGCCAGCGCTGTGCGGGGCAGGTTTGGCGGGGCAGCTGCTGCTCCTGCATTGGCGCCGGCTGGGCCTGCAGCCGTTGGATCCAGAATGACGGCTCCATTGGCTGCTGCTACAGCCTTCCCCCCCTCTGGCAATGATCCAGCTCCCACTTTACTCCGAGGTCCTCAAAAGCTTCCATCACAAGTCGCATGACACGACTTTTGAGTCGATCGTCCCCGGCTGGTTCCTCAGTCAGTTCTTCTTGGTCTGACAGGGCTTCTAGCTCGCGTTTCTAGCCTGGTTGCCGGTTGCCGGCTGCCATGGGTGAGGGTGACTCCTCTGTTTCTGCCATCCCAGTTGTCTTTCTTCCCCACTCCGATCGACCACCGGGGCTTCGTGGAGCCTTCCAGCACAGCTTCGATGTCTTTGATGGGGCAGATGGAGCTGGCATCTGGCTGGGTGGTAGTAGAGGTCTCCCCCCAGCATTCTGCCTCTCCTTGCTTGCCACTTTGTTCAGACATTATTTGCAGGGTCCCCTCAGTAGAGCGAAATTGCTTCTCTGGGTTGACCGCTTTTGCAGAGCCTGCTTTATGTAAGGCCTGCCTCTTCTCCCGTTCAAGAAAGCACAAACTGTTGAAGCTTCAGCTTTTCAAAAGGAAACTTTTATTGAAAGGAAGGTGATTGCAAGACAAAAGCAAAGCAGGCTCTAAGTTCCCCTTAGGCAATTCCGTTAGGATAAAGGAGTTAGAAACCCCTCCCCTCAGTCCGACGTTGAATGAGCCAATCCACAAGTGTGAAGGTGTTGTGGAAACGGCCGTCCTGGGAAGGAGATAAGGAACTGTTCCCTGGCGCTTCTTTCTGGGGGCTTCAGAACTGAGGCAAAACAGATGGCCCTCCCCCCTTACACATTCCCCCAAAGGTAAATCAAAGCATAGGGCAAATAGGTGTCAGAGCTAGGAGCTATAAGGATATGCAGGAAACAGGAAGAGGGCAATAAGCGAATAAAGGGATCCAGGCCCCCTCCTCACAGAAATGGCAGTATCATGGTAGGGATTTGACAACAACTGTAGAATCAGGCTGCAGCATAACAAAATTGACAAAAGTGAAGGGGGGTCTGAATACTTTTTTAATGCATTGTAAATCTCCTTATCACTAATTAATATACTCCTGTTAGAACATTAGGGTACAAACATGTACCATATGATGGCAGTTTGAGTAGATCTTGTCGTCTCTCTGATATTATCAGCTGTTACACAAAATTTTGGGTGTCCTTATCCAAAAAGGAAAGTAAGAGCAGTACCATGGGTCAGATTTTCTTTTACAAATCAGGATGGGGGTTGACAACCACCAAGAGAAGCAAGGAGATCTACATATTGTTTTTTAGTTGTTTGCTCTGTAACCGTTTCAGGGCTGATGGTTCTGTTAGTAGTATGCTAGAGAGGGGTGAGGAAGTGTGTGGAGTAAATTATTTCTCTTATTTATGTAAGTTCTTTAAAGGATCAGAAAAGTTGAATTAGTGAGTTAAGAAAATCAAAATCTGGTTTGGCTGTGAAGCCCATGGCTCAGTTTACATCCATTCATTTCCATATTTCAGTGCTCAAATGGCTGGACTTTTGTGTGAAGAAGTCTTGGAAGTTGATAATGTGAAATACTGTGGCTATTGCAAGTACCATTTCAATAAAATGGTGAGTCATGACTTCTTATTATAACCATAAATAAAATTTAGATGTTTCCCAAGGTTTAATGGAAGCTATCAATACAAACCTGGGGATTTTTGCATGTGCTTTTCCCCCATAAATCATTGGTCTTTAAGTTCAGAAGCTTAAATCACAGAAAGTGCCAAAGCACCCAGTTCAAAAGTCGATTTCAAGAAAGCAGACTAATATGGCTGAATATGTAGGAGGAGACATTGCCTGTGGGTATGAGAGAAAGATTGCAATTATTAAAATAGGTATGGACATCATCTTCCAAGCCAAAGGCTCCCCTTGGTTTTTGAGGGGCATCTTGGAGGCTGCACTGCAAAGAAGTATTGCAGGATAAAGAAGTGTGCAGAGAGAACGACGATTATTTAGTCTTTTAATTAAATTTTTACGTACATGAAATACAAGTGATAGCATTATAGCACGTATACTGAGTCATGTTCACATTCTGTTGCAGTTAAAAGCAACAGTTCTGTGGCGACTTCTGCATAACTTCTGGGGGATGGACCTAAAGCTGTTGGAAATGGTATATGGCAGTGATGGCGAACCTTTTAGAGACCGAGTGCCCAAACTGTAACACAAAACCCACTTATTTATCGCAAAGTGCCAACACGGCAATTTAACCTGAATACTGAGGTTTTACTACCTAAAATAATGATAAACAAGGTAGAGTTCAGCTAATTGTTCTAAGAAAAACATGATAAATGCACTTTTATGCCCCTTCATTTTTTCCCCTGCTTTTGAAATATTACGTTTAGCAACAATAAAAAAGAAAAACTTTTGTAATATCATTTCTCTCTTTCCCTCCCCTCTCTCTTTCTCTCTCTCTTTCCCTCCCTCTCTCTTTCCCTCCCCTCTCTCTCTTTCTCTCTTTCCTTCCCTCTCTCTCTCTTTCCTGCCCTCTCTTTTTCTCTCTCTTTCCCTCTCTTTCCCTCCTTCTCTATCTCTCTCTTTCTTTCTTTCTCTCTCTCTCTTTCCCTCCCTCTCTCTCTTTATCTCTCTCTCTGTCTCATCCGTCCATCCGTCTGTCCGTCTATCTATCTATCTGTCCTGTCCTGTCCAGCTTCACGTGTCGTGTGAATCCAACCACTTGGAGTGAGAGGGGGGAGTGGAGGCTGGCAGGCAAAGCCAAGCGTTAGAGATCCACACAAAATAAGGCAACTCCAACCTGGATCCTGTCGGGGAGACCCCCCCCACTTCCCTCTCACTCTCTCCCCCCGCGGTGGGGGCCTGGGCAGCCTGAGCACAGCTCCCTCCTCGGAGGCAACCACCAAGCAAACAAACGTGGTGCTCTGGCTGGGAGGCGGCGGCGTGGAGCCCCACCTCTGGCCAGCGAGAGCAGAGCAGGCAGGATGCGCACCTTCCCTGCCGCTGCGGCGCTGGCCGGGAGGGACACATGAGCCAAACATTTTGAGCCGCGCTCGGCGGAGTGTGCAAGCGGGCTCGGTGGGGCTGCTTAGCAGGGAAACCCCGGCCCATTTGGTTTGCTTCAGCGCAGGGTGGGAACGCAGAAGGCAGAGGAAATCCGTGCCTCTTGGTGTTCAGCCCTCAAAGACTCCTTTGGAACGACTTTTTCTGCTTTTGAAACATTACGTTTAGCAACAATAAAAAAGAAAAACTTTTGTAATATCATTTCTCTTTCCCTCCGTCTCTCTCTCTTTCCCTCTCCCTCTCTCTTTCCCTCCCTCCCTCCCTCCTTCTCTTTCTCTCTCTCTCTGTCTCTCTCTGTCTCTTTCCCTCCCCCCTTTCTCTCTGTTTCTCTCTCTGTTTCCCTCCCTCTCTCTATCTCTCTCTCTGCCTCCCTCTGTTTCTCTCTCTCTCTCCCCCCTGGGGGCGGGGGAAGGAACCCCTGAAATGGTGCTGGGTGGTGGGAATCTGACGTCCGTAGGCCAATGAGCTCAGGTGCAGCGCGCCAAAGCTCAGCTGGCTGGCGGGGCAGCGGGGCATCCCAACACAGGGAGCTCTGCAGGAAAAGAAACTACTTTTTTTTGCCGAGACAAGACGACGCAGGGTTGCATTGTGGCTCCGCGTTGTAATGGGCTTCAGGAGGAGAAGGAGACCTCGTCTCCCCCATTGTGAAGCGCGCGAGTGAAAAAGTTCACTCAAACAATTCCAACTTCGCGAGATCTTTTTCTTTCATAAGAAGTTGGAATTGATTGAGTGAAACGCGATAGAGAAACGCGATTGGAGTTGGGCTGGGGCGACCGCACGCGTGCCCACAGAGAGGGCTCTGTGTGCCACGTCTGGCACGCGTGCCATAGGTTCGCCATCACGGGTATATGGTACCGGATCTTGGGTTGTATATCTGTACTAGAACATCTTAATTGAGATAAAATCCTAAGAAACTATTGACTACTGAAAGCAACCATTGGTTTTAGCAAGATGATAGTGATTTGAGGGAGGTTTTCCTTCCAGTGACTATAATTACACATTCCTTTTGCTGATAGGTTTTTAGTTTTGGAAACCTGAAGTATCAAATGAAACACTTGGGTTTTTTTTAAAATACCTTCACCTACATGAAGGAATTTTCATCTTTCTTGAACATTAATGCCTGCTTTTTTCATTGGGCCCCACCTATTTATATTAAGTGAAAATGTCATCTTAACGCAGGTAATCATATAACCTAATTTAAAAACAGGAACAGAATGCTGTCTATTAGATTTTTTTTTTTTTGCAAATTATTTGTAGATCTTCCCTCTGCTACACATTTACAAACACTATTGTTCTTGTAAATGTTAAAACTATTCCTTGTTTGGACAAGATTAATAGCCAATGTGGAGTAATATTAATCCATTTTTCTTTAATGTCAGTCTGCTTCCCCAGGCATTTTATTTTGATGTTTTTTCTTTTCCTATTGTTTTCAATATTTTCAATAGCACAACTTAACTGAAGATTTCCTAGAAAATAGGGCCCAAAATAAGACATAATGGTATAGACATATTAGTTTTCTTGTATTAGCCTGTTCATGAATAGGGATTGCATCAGCAAAATTGCATAATAATAGCATTTAAAGTTAAAACAGCTTATTAATAAAAAGAAATTAAATCCCTGCACAGTAACACCAACTTCTATAAACTGAAGCTTTAGTGTACCCTTTCATACCAAGATTTCCAAGTTTCTTAAAAATAGATTAAAACACTACCAAAAAGGCATAAGAAGACAAGAAAGCAGAACCACTCGCTCCCTCATATACAGTATGTTCCATTATTTTTGTTTTCTGCTTCATTCTTGTATATGAAGAAAGTTTGGATAAAAGTGACCAAGTAGAAGTCTGCTTGCTCTGAAAATGGACTAATTTCTCTCAAGCATCTCAGGTGAACACCCTTGTTAAAGAAGATGACAATATTGGGTATTGAGTGAGATGCTAATAGGTCCCAATTTCCTCCCCACACCCTGGTTTTTTTCTTGCCCTGAAGTTAGCTTTCCTCACTTGTGAAATAGGGCCTGATGTTGTATGTTTGCATAAGCAGAATTGTAGTATCTGGTCTAGAAAGCTACATATAGTATGTTGCCTATTCCAAATCTGTTCTTGCCAGGGATATGCTGCTACTTCTTGGTTTCCCATGAAACTTCCAGAAGTGACAGGACAGAAGGGAGAACATGCAGTCCTCCATGAACATTTGTAAGGGGATTGATCTGTCCATTAGAATAGAATAGAATAACAGAGTTGGAAGGGACCTTGGAGGTCTTCTAGTCCAACCCCCTGCTTAGGCAGGAAACCCTACACCACTTCAGACAAATGGTTATCCAACATCTTCTTAAAAACTTCCAGTGTTGGAGCATTCACAACTTCTGGAGGCAAGTTGTTCCACTGATTAATTGTGCTGTCAGGAAATTTCTCCTTAGTTCTAAGTTGCTTCTCTCCTTGATTAGTTTCCACCCATTGCTTCTTGTTCTACCCTCAGGTGCTTTGGAGAATAGTTTGACTCCCTCTTCCCTCTAGTATAACATTACTTGAATGTTATACTAAAAATAAAAGCATAGTTGCCATAACACCACAAGTTGAAAGGAATGTCTCCAGTTTTTCAGTCTAGAGCCCAAATAATTGTTTTGGAATTAATGCTGAGTTTGCTGTATAATGCCAATGCCATGTCTATATCTAGAAAACTAATTCCTATATCTAGAAAATCCCTATATCTAGAAAACATAGGCAGATGTTGAACACCTTTAAAACAAATAAATGAGACAGAAGTAGATTTGATATCTTTGAGGTGGCATCGATAGCAGAATCAGTTAAGACAAATGCTAGGATGACTTTGGTTCTTTGGGTGCTGTTTATACAATGGCCTTTGGGAGAGACCACTACTCAGAGCAAGCTGGGGAAAATGTAGTTGATAACTGGAAATCAAGCATTACTTCCAGATAGGAATGGTAAATAGCCCAAATATCCTCTCTAAAATGAAATACCCTGCTCTTCATTACTCATGAACAAGTACACTCCTATGGATATCATCCAAAGTAATGTTTCGGATTATTACCTATTACCCTGCATTTGGCATTATTTTTTCATTGTTATCATTAACAAGTATATAGCTCTGAGCAAATTTGCTTTTACAGATTTTTATCTTGTTTTCAGGACAACCCAGGGAGGGTGGTAAGGCATAGCACTCCCAGGGCATAAATGTGGCCTGATCTCAACCTTGGTGGATTAACTTTCCATACCACGATGACAGAACCTAAGGAACTTAATAACAAAGGGAAGAATAGTGCTGATTCTGAGTAGGTTACATCTCTTATTACCAGGACTTAAAGAAAAGCCTCCACATCATCATATTAAATTACTGTCTCCATAGGCCTGACCAAAGGGTCTATTGGTACATATTCCTATTAGGGCAACTTCAGGACAGTTTGATTCCTGAGATGGGAAATCTACATAGCATGTCTCTGCCCCCAACCCTCTGCCCCCAACCCCCTATCTGTGGGGAGTTTTATCATGAAACAAACAGAAGCTAGATGTGAGCACTTACTCTCGTATTCTTGTGTAGACCCTACTTCTCATTTAGTTTTCAGCCGGTGAATGGCTAGCTCAGCCATCTCCAACCAGCATCTTCTGTATGTGTTGGACTATAACACTATCATTTCCAGTCAGTGTCAGTTAAGGTTGGGAGAGTTCTAATCCATCATATCTGAAAAGCGCCCAGTTTGGGAACATCCTCAAGGACAAATCTCTCACTCATTCTGCTTCTCAGCATCTGTCCCTGGTGGTGTCCATTTTATTCTCCTAATAGGTAACTTCCTAACTTTAATTCATGACCTTTTTACTAGGGAAGTGAAGACCAAGGTAGATAGCTCAGTAATAAAGCAGAAGATCCCAGGTTCATTCCTGGCATCTCTAAATAGATTTCTACCTGAAATTCTAGAGTGCTGTTGCCAATTACTGTCAATGGTACACTAGCACAATACAGTACAACATACCGGCAGTATTAAGTATAGGATAATACAGTATAGTTAGATGTGCCAGTATTGAGCAGTGTCCTATGTTCCTAATTAGAATGTTCCTTTAAAAATAATTACCATCAACAAGCAATTGCTTTGAAGTGTAGGATTAGGAAATAGTATTCCTGGAGAATGTGTTTAACAACTTTTCCTTGCAAGTTGCACTGCTGTCCTAAATTATGTTTTTCTCCAACATGATGAAAAGACAACAGCGGTAGCAGTGGTTTGATTGTTGTTAAAATATGTATGATTAATATTGGACAAGAGAGTATAGGGAAAAAATCAAAGACTCCCTCTGAAAGCAACACTACTGATCTTCTAAGCAACTACCTGGGGTAACAGATTACTATTAAAACAACACATTCTTCAGTGTTCTACGGTCTTGCATGTTGTTTGTGTTTGAGGCTGATAAAAAGGTGACTTTCTGTGTGTAATTTCTATTAAGCTTTCAGGCTAACCAGGGTTTAGGCCAGATCTCTTGGGCCAGCTTGGATCTTTTTCTTCTAAGACTAAGTCATGGCACCGAAAATGAGCTCTGGCAGCTTGGACTTTGCTTGGCATAAAATGTTAGTGGAAACATCTAGGAGGAAGAAGCTTTTGTAAATCATAAACCCAAATTGCTATAGGTAGTAGAATCCTATTAGTTTTTCCTATTTGCTTTTACTTTTCTCTTCTGCTTCCATCTGATTTAACATCCTCTCCCTAATTCCCACTTGCCTCCAGAAGACATTATGCCATTTTGGAGGTGGTTCTTTTATTGGAGGAAGGAGGAGTCGATCAGCATCACCTACACAAGAGAAGCATGTGTCTCCTCATGAGAAACCAAAGAAGGTAAGAGAGAAGACATCTAATGAAAAAGTAAAATACAAAGGGTACACACCAAGGGTTGAGAGTAAGTACACTTATTATATGATGGCATATGTATTTTAGGATTTTACCTTTCTAATGCCAGAGCAGATTAAATCAAATAGGCAGGCTTTACCAAAGTTTGGTATTTTGTATTCTTTCTTTTCTTCCTTACCTGTCAGAATTAGTATAGGTTGTATAATTCAACATTTGGAAAATATTATTTGCTAAAATAATTGGATGCTTCCCCATAACAATGAGAACATTTGGGTTAATTTATACTACTTTTCACAAACCTGGTGAAATAAATAAGTCTTATCACTTTAATCACCTTTTATAAACTACTTACTATTGTAGATGTGTGTAGAAGTTGTCAGTTTTATTGCTTTCATAAAATGGTGGTACTAGGAGGAAAGATAGTCCTATTAGAAGTGGCAGTTTTCAATGTCACTGATTTTCCATTGGCACAACTTTTTCCCCACCAGTCATCCTCTACAAATACTATAATGGAAACCTAGGAATTCTCAGCTATCATGACCAGTTGCCATGTGGTTAGGAATGTTAAGAGATGCAACTTACATCTGAAAAGTGCCAGTTAGGGGAGGCTGAACTAGTGCAACTGTCAGATTACATCTGAAAATATTTTGCTGTAATAGAAGTTTTTTTAAAAAAGAACTTGAAGTAAATGAAACAACATGGGAACACAGGCATTTTGGATGAATGAATGAGTAGAATTATCTTTTCCCTTTTTTTATGAAATCGGACCAAAAAAGAGAATATTTGTACCTCAGGGTTGAACTGTGGAGTCCTTGGTACTCTCTGAGATTGGTTGTTTTCTTGCAGATGTTTCATTACCAAACTAGGTAACATCATCAGTGCTAGTAGGGAGTGGGGTTTGCTCTCATTTTATATTCTAATGGCTTGCCCTGTCAGTGTTAGTAGGAGTGGTCTTGGTGGTTCATTGACTGGGCTGTTGTTGGTCATAAGCGAGGCTTCCTGTGAACATGGCTGACGAATGACATGCCCAGAGAGGCTTCTCTTTCTGGATTGTCATTTTTTTTAACTTGCTAACAGAAGGAACTGGCATTCCTTTTGTTTATATGACTCTTCTGGGTTAGGAGAGTCCTAGAATTACCCCACGAGATCTTCCATACAGCAGCGGTCTGCAAGAAGCATCAGGAGCTGTGCTTCGGAGCAGCCAATGAGCCATTCAGCCGGGGGGGGGGGGGCAGGGCTGCAATCACTTCATGGTTGAAAAAGCAGCCATTTTGAAATTTATTTTTCAAATAGACAATAAGTCGGGCCTTTCATTTCTTAACCAATTTATGAGATTATTAACTGTGTTAGCTAAAAGAGACTCTCTTCAGTCACAGCCTGTTACCCAGTGGTGGGATTCAAATAATTTAACAACAGGTTCTCTGCCCTAATGACCGGCTGGGTGGGTGTGGCTGGGTGGGCGTGGCTGGGTGGGCGGGGCTGGGGGTGGGTGTGGCTGGTTGGTCATGTGACTGGGTGGGCATGGTCAATGATGTCACTCACGTCAAGGGTTAGGGTTAGGGTGCATGGCCTCTCCTCGCCTCAAAGAGATACAATTTCCGTCTATTTATTTTCT
>QLTV01000016.1:302319-312592 GCA_003457575.1 Thermophis baileyi | reverse complement strand
GCTCTCTCATTGTCACGATTGAACTCCTCTATCTTCTTGGCATCATCATCGTCATCAGGATCCAAAGCTGAAATATCTGGAGGATCGATTACTACTTTCCATAGTCCCTCATTCCTTAATAACATTTTACATTTTGTAGACCAGGATTCGTAGTTAGTCCCATCCAGCTGAGTTATCATTGGTAAATAAGATGACTTTACTTGTGCCATTGTTAGAGGAGTAAACTGCAAGCTTCTGAAGATTAGGACTCAATATCGTACCAGCAACACACCACGTGCACTTTAATGCTCTTTGGTTATAGCACTGGGCCCATAACCAATGTTAAGGAAATGAGTATACGCAGCAGAATGTGGGGTTGCAGTTTGATATCTTAGAGTCAATAAAACAGAGATCTTCAAAGTCTTCAAAAACAATTTACTTGCTTATGCTAACAATGTCCAAACCAAAACATATTAACACGAAGATAAGAATTTAGCACTTAGCTATTAATCTTTAGCAGATAAATCTTCTACAGAAATATAATAGAAGAATCCTTGAACGTCTGTAGTTTGTTCTGTAGTTCTATCAGGAACATTAGCAGAAACGAACTCTCTTATAAACCAGAGATCTTCAAAGTCCTCAAAAATAATTTACTTGCTTAAACTAACAATGTCCAAAACGAAACATATTAACACGAAGATAAGAATTTAGCACTTAGCTATTAATCTTTAGATAATAGAAGAAGCCTTGAACGTCTGTAGTTTGTTCTGTAGTTCTATCAGGAACATTAGCAGAAACGAACTCTCTTTAGTTAATCAGGCAGTCAGTCAGTCAGTCAGTCAGTCAGTCAATCAGTCAGTCGGTCAGTGAGTCAGTGAGTCGGTCTCAAGCTAGCCTGTTCTCCTTATATAGCAGTTAACAAGCTTACAATACATTTAAAGCAATATCAACAAACATAGATTAATGGTTTAAGTATACATTAGTAAACCCAATCACTTTATACATGATTCTAACAGTGACCCGGCCCAAGGTCTGAGCAGAGGCAACGACCGGTTCCCATTGACGTCTACGCAATGGAGAGAGAGAACACCTCCCGAACTGGAAGAATCTGGAGAATGGAGATATGTGACAGCTCACCCAGGACCAGCAGTAGAGAACCTGCAGGAGAGGTTTGACTGAATGAGCATCGAGGGGATGGGGCAGGCGTGGAGACTCGAATGGCCCGGAAGGGTGCTGAGAGGACCGACCCTGACGTTCCCGCCCTGCTGTGACCAGGGGGCCGTGGCAGCTACGAAGCCAGCTAGTCCTCCTTTACCGCAGTCGGCTCAGTCAAGCCCGGGCCCGGCTGGGCTCCTGGCTATTGGCCTCTGGCTTGGGCACCCCCGCAACCTCCTGCTCCTCCTCCTTGCCCAGCTGCCCCTCCTACCATGAAAGCGACCTTCGACGGGGACCCGGAGAAACTGGTGTTCTTCATGAACCAGGTGTGGGCTCATCTAGATGACCACATGGCAAACTACCCGAGAGACCGAGCAATGGTCTGTGCCGTGATGGCAAACCTGGAGGGGGAGGCAGCCGAATGGGTGACCCAGCTCCATGATGAGGATGTGCAAGAATTGGGAAACATTGACGCCTTCCCCCAGGAGCTGAGAAGCAGGTTCGAGGATGACTCCTAGGCCCTGCAAGCCGAAGCTGAGATTCGCGAGCTGAAGCAGAGGGCCCGACCCGCCAAAGAGTACGTCCGAGAATTCTGACGAGTGGCTGGGAGGATGAGGCAGTGGCCGGAGAAGCTACTGGTCTACTTCTTTAAAGAGGGCCTGGACCGTGAACTGCTGAATGCCTGTGTTTATCTCGGGGTTCCTGACCAGATCCATGAGTGGTACCGGATGGCAGTGGCGATGGACCTCGAAATCAAACGATGCAAGTGGCGCGGAGCCCCAGAAACCAAGCCAAAGGCCCAACTGGAGAAGCGACAGCTGGGGAGGTGATGAACCCCCAGGTAAGCCGCAGACTCCTCCAGCGGAGCTTCGGGACTGCCCATAAAATGCTTTCGCTGTGGCCAGCAAGGTCACCAGGCCGCTGAGTGCCTCTCCCTTGCTCCCCAGCCAAGGGGGAAACCGCCGGAGCTGGCCAAGGCAAAGAAGCCTCAGTGAAAGCTGAGAGAGAGAGGGAAGTTCGCTTGTCAGGCCATGGAGGTCTCTCCCCCCCACAAGCGAAGGAGACTCCCGGCAGGCGGTGCCCTGCGATAGCAATGATGAAGGTGAAGATGACCCGATGGTAAGTGACGCCAACTGCCCCTTCGCCATCCCATCGAAAATCGTGGCACCCAAATCCAGAGCCCAGGGGGATGTAGAGGCAATCATAGACTCGGGATGCACCCACTGTCTAATCAGCTTGCAAACTGTCCTGAAGCTGGGAATTAGGGTAAAAACCCTGACCCGACCCATAAGGTTCGAACAAGTCGACGGATCATTGATAGGGGGAGCCCCCGCCACTCTCCTCACTGAGCCAGTGATGCTAGAGATGGGCAGGCACTGGGAAAACATCCGCTTCGTGGTGGCACCAAAAATGATAGAAATGGTGATCCTGGGGCTGTCCTGGCTGGACAAGTGGGCCCCTACCATCTGGTGGGAAGGGCGGGAGAGAAAGTTAAGGCTAGGGATAGGCCCTCTCCCTCCTCCCAGCCGACCTGAGAGGGGAGCTGTCCAACGGATGAAGGATAGAGCAAAAACCACGTCCAAACAGCCCCTAGGAACCCCTCTCATCCCCAAAGAATACCGAGACCTCGCAGAAGCCTTCAGCAAGGCAGAATGCAACGCACTGCTTCCCCACCGACCCACTGACTGCGCAATAGAATTCGTGCCAGGGGCGAAACTACCTAAACCAAAGCTGTATTCCATGACCCCCAGGGAGATGAAGGAGTTAAGAGAGTACATCAATAAAAACTTGGCCAGAGGGTTCATCCAACCAGCAAAGTCTAGGGTGGCCGCACCAGTGCTATTCAAGGAAAAGGAGGATGGGTCGATGAGGCTGTGCGTTGATTTTAGGGGAATAAACGGGGTCTGCGTGGAAAACATGTACCCACTCCCCTTAATGAAGGACATGCTAGCCCACCTAACAAAGGGGAAAATCTTCACCAAATTAGATCTGCGAGAGGCAGGGGTGAAATCCAGCAGGTTCTGACAGGTTCTGGAGAACCGGTAGCGGAAATTTTGAGTAGTTCGGAGAACTGGCAAATACCACCTCTGGCTGGCCCCAGAGTGGGGTGGGAATGGAGATTTTGCAGTATCCTTCCCCTGGAATGGGGTGAGAATGGAGATTTTGCAGTATCCTTCCCCTGCCACGCCCACCAAGCCATGCCCACCAAGCCACACCACGCCCACCAAGCCATGCCCACAGAACCGGTAGTAAAAAAATTTGGATTTCACCACTGGCGAGGGGCATACTACTGAGTGAGGATCAAGGAAGGGGACAAGTGGAAAACCTCATTTAATTGCCCCCTCGGGAGTTTCCAATCTAAAGTCATGCCCTTCGGCCTGCAGGGAGCCCCCACAGTATTTATGCAGGTAATCAACAAGGTGCTGCATGAACACCTATACAAGCGGGTCCTTGTCTATTTAGATGACATTCTCATCTTCACTGAGACACTGGAAGAGCACGTCAAGCTGGTGTGACAGGTGCTCAAGAAACTCCTAGCAGCAGACCTGTATGCCAAGCTGTCTAAATGCGAATTCCACAAATCCAGCCTAGACTACTTGGGATATTGTGTGTCCAGCGAGGGGGTAGAAATGGATCCAGGGAAAGTCAAAGCCGTCCTGGAATGGCAGCCCCCTTGAACCCGTAAGCAACTCCAAAGTTTCCTGGGGTTTGCTAACTTCTACAGACAGTTCATTCCCTCATTTGCTGAGATCGCCCTCCCAATCACTGAGCTACTAAAGACTGGAGGGGGGGGGGAGTGAAACCATGGCCAGGTCAGCCCCTAAAATGGACCCTAGAATGCCAAAAGGCATTCGAGACACTCAAAAGACTGTTTGCCAAAGAGCCAATCCTTAGGCACCCAGACCCAGACCAAGCATTTGTCGTCCAAGTCGATGCCAGTGACATAGCAGTGGCCGCAGTCCTCCTTCAAAAAAATGCGGAGGGGAACCTGCAGCCATGCGCATACACCTCCAGAAAACTGACAGAGACTGAAAGGTGGGCGATGTGGGAGAAAGAAGCATATGCAGTCCGCTGGGCTCTGCTGACCTGGCGCCACTTCCTTGAGGGAAGCCAAGTGCCATTTGAAGTATGGACTGACCATAAAAATCTGGAGGCACTTAGCACCCTGCAGAAGCTCTCACCAAAGCAGGTCCGATGGGCGCAATACTTTAACCGATTCAACTTCACTTTCAAATACATTCCGGGGGGGGGACCTTTTGGCCGATGCTTTATCACAAATGCCACAATACAACATCAAGCGTGAGGAGGTAGTCCACACAATGATACCTCCTCCCCAGCAAGCCAACCAAGCCAACACCAGACAGCAAGTGCAAAAGCGGAAAATGATCGAGGGGGAGGGTCTAACAAAAAAATTGAAGACCGATCTGCCCGCCGATCCATGGTATCAGGACAACAAAGAACTACTGACCCTCAGAGATGGACTAGCCTGGAAAGGCTCTAAAATTTATGTCCCTGACAGCCTGCGACTCCAAGTGCTGCAAAGAAGCCATGACGCCAAGCCAGCAGGGCATTTCGGCTTCCTGAAAACCCTGCACTTGGCCCGGAGGCAATTTTGGTGGCCAAAGATGAAAGGAGACATTGAGGACTATGTCAAAAGCTGTGCAACCTGTGCTACCATGAAAAAATGACCGGGCAAGCCCCCAGGACTGCTTCAGCAAGTAGCTGACCCTTCCCAGCCGTGGGAAGAGATTGCAATGGATTTTATAGTTGAGCTCCCTGAGAGTGGGGGAAATACGGTCATCTGGACCATAGTGGACCTCTTCTCCAAGCAAGCCCACTTTGTAGCTTGTTCCAGCCTCCTGTCAGCCTACAAACTAGCCAAGCTGTTCGTAAAGCACATTTATAGGCTGCATGGAGTTCCTAGGAGGATTATCTCCGACCAGGGGGTCCAATTTACGGCCAAATTCTGGAGTGAGTTCATAAGGTCCATTGGGTCCTTAAGATGCTACGTAAATTACCAGCAAACTAATTGGGCAGAGCCGAGGTGGCGCAGTGGTTAGAGTGCAGCACTGCAGGCTACTTCAGCTGACTGCTAGCTGCAGTTCGGCGGTTCAAATCTCACCGGCTCAAGGTTGACTCAGCCTTCCATCCTTCCGAGGTGGGTAAAATGAGGACCCAGATTGTTGGGGGCAATATGCTAACTCTGTAAACCGCTTAGAGAGGGCTGTACAGCACTATGAAGCGGTATATAAGTCTAAGTGCTATTGCTGCCGTTTGCTGAGGTGGCATACAACAATGCGGTGCATAGCAGCACAGGGCTAACCAGTGGCATGGAGTTCGTCCCCATGCCAGCGACCCTTCTCCATGACATTAAATGAGTGGATGGAGTCACTGAGGAAAGCATGGGAAAATGTAAAACAAGCCCTTCAAGAGGCTGCAAAAAGCCAAAAGTCACAAGCCGACAAACATAGGGCCTCCCAACCACCCTTTCAGATAGGGAGCAAGGTTTACTTCTCCACCAAGTATTTAAGACTAAAACTACCCTGCAAGAAGCTAGGACCCAAGTTCATAGGTCCTTTTCCCATCGTGAAGATTATTAATCCTGTCACGGTCGAACTGAAATGTCCCCGCCTGTTAGGGTGTCAGATCCCTATCGTGATACTGCCATTCAAGTGGGGAGGGGACCCCGGATTCTTTTACTCACTTATTGCTCTCATCCTGTTTTCCTATGTATCCTGTAATTCCCTAGTTTATAACTTTTACCCTGTCACTTATTCTGCCCTTGGGGGATGTACAAGGTTTGGAAGCCTCACAGAAGAAGCACATGGGAACGACTCATCTCTTTCTCAGGATGACCGTTTCCACAACATCTTCGCACCTGTGGATTGGCTCATTCAACATCAAACTGAGAGGAGGGGTTTCTAACTACTTTATCCTAACGGAATTGCCTGGGGGGAACTCAGACCCTGCTTTGCATTGTCTTGCATTCACTTCCTTTCAATAAAAGTTTCCTTTCGAAATGCTAAAGTTTTGAGAGTCCATGCTTTCTTGAACAGGAGGGAGAGGCTTCCGGTCTTTCACAGCAGCTTGTTAAAGCCGGCAGTAAGGTCTCAGCTGAGACCAGTAGACCGGCCAGCTCCCAAGCCAATCATAGTGCAGGGAGAAACACATTACGAGGTAAAACGAATTCTAGACTCTAGACTGTACAAAGGAAGGCTTCAATATCTAGTGCAACGGAAGGGATATCCATTGTCAGAAGCCACCTGGGTGAAAAGCTGGGATGTAAAAGCAGATAGGCTAACTGTGATGACCCAGGATAAGGCACGAAGGTCACACAGCCAGCTGAGAGTTCAAACTCCCCTTTAATGCTCCAAATTTCCCCTCAAACGCTCCCACATTCTTGGCAAGTCCTAGTGCAAAGCGCGTGCACACACACGGCAGCCTCTGGCTGTGCCCAGTCCAGCAAAACAAGGGGACAGGGAAATGAGTCCACGAAACAAGGAACAAACAATGAGTCCACGAAACAAGGAACAATGAGTCCACAAAGTAAGGAACAAGGTACTGAATCCACGAAGTAAGGAAGAAGCAAGCAGTCCTGCAAACTCCAAATGTCTGTACCGGCACACCAAACTCTACCAATTCAGCATTTGTTCCCGACAAATGCCGCTCCCCACAGCATCTCCTTAAATCTCAGTCCCCCGGTGTGCCTTGTGAAGAGGGGCGGGGCGCTCTCCTCCCAAGTCATCGGGTCAGCCTGCGCTGTTCCTGCCTTCTCTCCACTCTCTGTGCTCGGGGATCAGGAGGGGGCGGTCCTTGCTCATCGCCTGAGCTCCGTCGCTCCTCATGTCCACTGCTTCAGTGATGGGTTGCTGCCAGTTCGGACCAGTTCTCCCATACCGGTGGCTGAAATTTGCACCCGCTCGCCGAACTGGCAGCGATGGCCGACTGTCCACACCCCCGAACTGGTTCTCCGGTCGCCGTGGCTGGCAAAGAACCCTCTGCACATGTGCAAAGGCTTCTGCGCATGCACAGAGGGTCATTTCCCCGACGTGATGTAGGCGCGCGAGCGAAGCGCGCACTTCCATCGCGATGCAAACTGGTAGGGAAGGTAAGTGGAACCCACCCCTGCACTGCTTGCCCTGTCTCGGTCATCCTGCCCCCATTCCTCCCTGCTAACAAGCCGTCCCAATCCTGAGGGGCCCTTGGCTGCCTCGTCCTGCTCCTCCCCACATTCCTCTGAAGCCAACGAAGCCGCCCCCTCAATCTCTGTCGGCTCCATCTCCAGCTCGTCGTCCTCCGCAGATTCAGGCTCCGACGGGGGCATGACACTAAGCAATTCCATGAAACTGGCTGAAGCCATCTTATGCTGCCTCATAGTTGCCACGAAGCCAGAAAGGGGAAGGGAGAAGTAGATAGCCAGGCTCCAGCCAAAACAAAATGCTTTCTTGTGGGAACCAAGGTCATTGAAACAGGTGGCCGTTGAAAGTGGAGAAGAGCCTGCCTTCCATCATCATTGCACAATGTGACCGGTGACACTTGGGAGAGGGGAGTTTGATTCTTTTAATTAGCTGAAAACCGTGGGAACTGTCAGAGTTGGTTTTCAGCTTCTGTGCTGATATGTATCCAATAAACATATCTTTTGAGGAATCTACCTGCCTCGGAGTTATGCTTTCAGTGGGTGCGTTACTCGGAATGCTGACACTGAGTATATCAGAATGACTGAGTGAATTTTCAATTTGATTCTAAGATACTGCTACTAAAAATCAAAGGGACACCTGTCTGACCTTGATGAATATAAATCACCGGGACCTGATAAGTTACATCCCAGAGTTCTGAAGGAGCTGGTAGTTGTTATCTCAGAACCATCGTACCATATCTTTCAAAAATCCTGGAACAACGGGGAATTAATTACCTGAGGATTGGAAAAGAGCTGATGTGGTTCCCATCTCCAAAAAAGGAAGAAAAAAAAACCAGACCCAGGAAACTCCAGTCCAATCAGTCTACCATCAAGAATACCTGGGAAAATACTGGAAAAAATAATCAAAAAACAGATCTGTGAACATCTAGAAACAAAGTTATAACTAGTAGCCAGCATGAGTTTGTTAAAAACAGATCATGCCAAACCAATCTTATTTCATTCTTTGGCAAAGTGACTAAATTAGTAGACCAGTGAAATGCTGTGGACATACCGGTAGTATATGTAGATTTCAGTAAATCATTCGACAAAGTAGGCGACAACCTACTTCTTGGTAAACTAGAAAAATGTGGGATAGACAGCATCACCACCAGATGGATTTGTAACTGGCTGACAAACCATACTCAACAAGTAGTCCTTAATGGTACTACATTGAGGGAATTAAGCAGTGGAGTACCACAAGGTTCCATGTTAGGCCCAGTACTCTTCAATATCTTCATAAAAGAGTTAGATAAAGTAATAGAAGGGAAACTAATCAAATTTGCAGAAGACACTAAGCTGGCAGGAATACCCCAGAAGACAAGCTGAAGATCCAAAAAGATGTTGACAGGTGCGGCCGAACCGGTAGTAGCGGTTACATTTTGTGTTACATTGTACTGATAAAGAAATAAGGGGAGACTAGTATAGATCTATTTCAAGCTATTTAGCTCTCATCAGCGGTTCAGATGAAACAGGGAAAAGAACTTGTGGCTTAGAGGGTAAAGCAATTGCCTGAATATGCAAGCAGCCTGGGTTCGAATCCCAGAAGGGTATGGATAGCTGACGAGAGCTAAATAGCTTGAAATAGCTCTATACTAGTCTCCCTTTATTTCTTTGTCAGTAAAACATAAATTTAACACAAAAATAGTTTGTCGCAAAAGCGACTTCCTGCGAAGGCCCCTGGATTGGGGCTGAAAGGCGAAAATGGAAGCAGTATGCTCCGTCCCATAATTGGGTAGACCAGGTTGCCCTGATAGACCGGTCCCACCGGAGAAAAAACACTTGATTACTTTTGTACTTCCAGTGAAGAAATCCATACTTTAAACATGTCTGTATGTGATTCTTAGTTTACATGTCTTCACCTTTCATGCTCAATTTGGCATTTAATAATTTAATACTGGCAAGAAGTTTATAGATTTGGATAGGACGCAAGCTATTCAATAAGAAACAAGGCACAGACATTTATACAATTTCCCAAAAATTATTTTCTTTAAAAATCATAAAGATTTCCCTGCTATGATGTCATACCAGCCTTCAACTTTTATGTCTTCATAATATACAGCAGTGATATCCTTAATGTTACCCTCTCAACAGTTCCCAGGCTCCGATAGTCCAACTCCCTAGAAAGCTACCGTGTTTCCCCGAAAATAAGACATGTCCCGATAATAAGGCCAACAGGGCTTTTCGGGACATGCGTTGAAATAAGCCCCGCCCCGAAAATAAGGCCGCCTCCCCCCACCTTTTTTAACGCATGCGCAGCCGGTCCCCGCCATTTACTCCCCGCCATTCACACTGGTTGCTTTACACGAGGTGCTGCTTTATACCTACGAGGTGTTGCTTTACACGAGGTGAGTAGGGGAGGATGAAGGGAGGGCATGCTACACGCCCTTACCGTACCTACCGGTACCGGTAGGGCTGATGGCCGCACAAGGCCGCCTCCCCCCACCTTTTTTAACGCATGCGCAGCCGGTCCCCGCCATTTACTCCCCGCCATTCACACTGGTTGCTTTACACGAGGTGCTGCTTTATACCTACGAGGTGTTGCTTTACACGAGGTGAGTAGGGGAGGATGAAGGGAGGGCATGCTACACGCCCTTACCGTACCTACCGGTACCGGTAGGGCTGATGGCCGCACAAAATGAGAGGCAGGCGATCCACGGAAAGGAGTGGGTCGCGAGGCACGCCGCTGGCCTAACTCTAATTTCGCGCCCCACTGCTTCCCGCGGCAAAATGGACGGCAGGCCAGCGACGCGCCTCACGATCCATGGAAAGGAGTGGGTCGCGAGGCGCGCCGCTGACCTAACTCTAATTTCGCACCCCACTGCTTCCCGCGGCAACACGTCCCACCCAGACCCAATGGCAACAGCAGCCCGCTGTCTGTTTATCGAGAGGGGTGGCAGGTGAGACGGTCTCGCTTCTAACCCGCTTCACCTGCTACCCCCAAATCGCATCCCTAAAGGGGGG
>QLTV01000016.1:288692-299704 GCA_003457575.1 Thermophis baileyi | reverse complement strand
TCCCTGACACTTGTAGCTCCGTCACGTTCTCGGCATTGTGTCCAGACAAGCTCATTGTAAAAGAAAACTTCTCCCGAGTTCGAGAAGTTTGATTCAACTCGCGAGAAGTTTTCTTTTACAACGGGCTTCCCTGGACACAACGCCGAGGAACGCGACGGAGCTACGAGTCCCAGGTAGGACACGCGTCTCGCGGCCCAACACGTCCCACCTGCCAAAAATGAGTCTCTGTCACACCCCCGCCACCGCCTCGTGGAGCAGGACTCTGCAAGGCTTGTTGTGCCGTTGCATGCAGTTCGTGCATGCAACGGCAGAAGCCTTGCAGAGTCCTGCTCCACGAGGCGGTGGGCCAGCCGCTCGGCCGGCGCCAAGAACAGGGAGGGGAGGCAGCGGCGATGGGACATGCAGTCCCACGCTCACCGCCTACTGCACCCCCAAAATAATAAGGCCCCCCCCCCGATAATAAGGCCGAGGCCATATTTCGGGGGTCAAAAAAATATAAGCCCCTGTCTTATTTTCGGGGAAACACGGTAGTTCATGTGTTATATTTCTTTGCTATATCTATGATAACTGATCTACATTAAGCTTGGAGATTAAAACCGCAACTGTTTAAAACAGGGATGTCAAACTCAATTTCATCGAGGGCCACATCAGCATTATGGTTGCCCTCAAAGGGCCAGTAGCCAGGTTGCCGCGACTAGGTGGGCGTGGCTGGTGGGCGTGGCTGGGTGGGCGTGGCCGTCTCGACGCCGTTCACTGGGCGCAGCTGACTTGGGATGGCTGGGTCGGGATGGAAGAGGTCACACCAGCTAACTCGACGGGACAATTTAGTGCCCCACAAGCTCCTCGCCTCCCCAAATGGCTGGCAGCCAAGCGCGCATGCACGCTCATACACACACACACCGCATTCCATGTTTGGAGACGTCTATCCACAGAGGAAGGAGAGGGCCTTCTCCCCAAGCCCAGGCATGATTGACAGTTTGTAAGCTCAGATGTGGATAAAAGTCTCCAAGATTGGAATGGTGTGTGTGTATGTGTGTGTGTGCGTGCGTGTGCACAGCACACCAAAGGAGACGTTCTTCTCCCAATTCCAGACATCTTTGGCATTTCCCTGTCCGGTGCTCGAAATGGAATCCCTGTTTCCAGTCATGCGTGGTAAGGATGCTGGCTTGTTGGGGCAGCCTTCCCTCACGCAGTCCCCTGCCAACCCCTCCTCCTCTCCAGAGATCTGTCAATACCATTTCAGATAGGTGGCTGTCCAGTCTTTTCTTAAAAACCTCCAGTGATGAAGCACCTGGTGATACTTATTCTGTTACTTGTACTTACAAAAGAAACCAAATGCAAGGAAAGGTTAAGGGCCCAGATCTCTCAGTAATGTGGGGAGGGCGGGGGCTGCTGAATCCCATGGTGGAACCTTTTTCACAGTGGCGGGAGTGCTATGGAGAAGGGGGGGAAGCTTGATCTGCCCGGATGACAATATTGGAAGGAGAGGACCTGGAGGCATCTCCCCTATATGGCTTGGAGAGACGGGCAGGTGCCCTCAGAGAGAGGGGGTCCTGCAAGTATCCTGACCCCACCCTGTTCTTAGCCTTCCAAGTGATGGGGAGCTGCTTCATCTCCATCTGGACACTCACAGCCTCCGGGCACTGGGTGATTGCCTGAATGGCATTGCCTGACCGACCAGGCATGGTAATAGCAATAGCAATAGCACTATAGCACTTAGACTTATATACCGCTTTACAGTGCTTTACAGCACTCTCTAAGCGGTTCACAGAGTCAGCATATTGCCCCCAACAATCTGGGTCCTCATTTTACCCACCTTGGAAGGATGGAAGGCTGAGTCAACCTTGAGCCGGTGAGATTTGAACCGCTGAACTGCTGAACAGTCAGCTGAAGTAGCCTGCAGTACTGCACTCTAACCACTGCGCCACCTCGGCTCCTAATAGAGGACAGTGTGTGGGTGTCTCAGGGATTGGTGTCTTCCTGCTCCTTTTTGATATTTCCCTGATACTATGAAACAAGGATCAGGTGATCTGGTATTGCACCCTGTTCTACCAAATGATGTCACCCAATGATTTCATCCACAAAGAAACTGGAGGCTGTGAAGATCTGTGTGGGGAGGAACATCTCCATCTCAACCCAAACAATAGGGAGGTTTTGGCCCACCTGGGTCTGGAGAGGGCTCATCTTTTATATTTGCTCACAGGGCAGACAGAACCTCCCTATTGTTTGGGTTCTCAAGATGTTGCTGTCTACTGTTGGGGAAGAGAAGAAGGGTCGAGCCTTCTCCTACAATCCCCACTCCTACAACCTACAAATAAGCAGATGATCAGGCTTGGGGGGGGGAGAGCCCCTGGGCATCAGCCCAACAGTTGACAAAGGCAGAGGCAGAAAGGGGTCTTGGGGGGGACAGTGCCCATTTGCTGCCCTTCCACTGACTTCTCAGCAAGCAGCTGCCAGGCAGAAGGACCGCCGCCCTCGGTGTGCCGGGTTGGAAAAAGATCGGGGGAGCGACTTACGGGGGATAAGGAAAGCCGGTGCGTCCTTTGAGTTTGTGGGAAGAGGAAGTTGAGAGAGTTCAAATCTGCAGCTGCATTAAAAACTCTGTGGACACAGGCAAAAAGAGGGGATTTGACACCCTACCATTCCCCACCCTTTTTGCCCTACTTGGCTTTGATCATTTTATATTCTTTTGATTTAAAAAATGGGAAGCTGTCATTCTGTAACAGAAATGCCAGCCTCCAACATACATTTATTTCCTAGATTTCTCTACCCATCACATATACACATAGGCATTCTTTAAAAATAAAAACAGTAAGGGCTGCAACCCTTTGCTTTCTTTTGAAATGTATCCATATGGCTAGAGTGAAAATAGAAACCAAAATAATCTGGGATAACAGGAACCATCATGGGAGGTTAGAAGAAGGCACCGCAGCAGCTTGCCTTCTGGTAAATGGGTCTTTGTGACCATTTTGTGGGGGACCACAACTTGTTCTCAAAATATTAGATTTTATCTCTAATGCAAATTTCATTACCTCAGGGGTAAGTTTTCAAAAGTAGGTCTCCTCCATTGTCCACTCAGGAAGGAGCAGAACCATTGTAAAACAGTGCCCACACTCCCTATTCCTGCAGGCAGCCCAGAAGGATAACATGATTGATGGTGTTGAATGTTGCTGGGACAAAGAAGGATGCATTTCCTCCATCCAGATATCTTTCAAGTCATCTACCAGTGCAACCAATGTAGTTTCATAATTGGGCCATGACTCAAAAGGAGCCAGTACCCTCTCCTTTGCTTAATAAACTCTCAGGCACAGGATTTTAACATACAGTGGATATAAAAAGTCTACATGGGGAAAAATAAAAATTAAAAACTTACAATAATGTGGTTGCATAAGTGTGACACCCTTAAACTAATACTTTGTTGAAGGACCTGTTGATTTTGATAGCATTCAGTCTTTTGCAGTAGGAGCCTATAGGCATTGCCTTGGGAATCTTTGCCCACTCTTTCTTGCAAAAGGGCCCTAAATCTGTCAGATTGTGAGTGCATCTCCTGTGCACAGCCTTCTTCAGGTCACCCTGCAGATCTTCAGTTGGATTCAGGTCTGGGCCCTGGCTGGGCCATTCCAAAACTTTGATCTTCTTCTGGTGAAACCATTCTTTTGTTGATTTTGAGGTATGCTTTGGGTCATTGTTGTGTTGAAAGGTGAAATTCCTTTTCATCTTCAGCATTTTAGCAGAGGCCTGAAAGTTTTCTACCAAAATTGACTGATATTTGGAACTGTTCATAATCCCCTCCACCTTAACTAAAGTCCCAGTTCTAGGTGAAGAAAAGCAGCCAGCCCCAAAGCATAATGCTGCCACCACCATGCTTCACTGTGGGCATGGTGTAATAATAGAAAAACTATTTTTGAGATACACACTCTTCCGCCTGTATCACCTTTCCCTTACTTGTACTTTCTCACCTGTTGCTGGAAAAGGCAAAACTTTATCTGTGTTTTCGATCTTCCTTTTACAGAGTCGAAAAGACAAAGAAAGGCCTAAACAGAAGCACAAGAAGCATTCAGACTCACCCACAAATCTCACACTGTCTTCCACAACCATAGTCACTGAGAAGGTAATGAGAAATGCATGTAAGATGTTTGCAACAGAGGTCTGGGTTTTTTTTACAGTGACAGCCAGCCAGCCTGTGTCTACCCAAACATGCTCATACAGTAGTTGATGTTGGATGCGCATTCAGCTTTCCCAAAAATCGAGGGGTTTTTGTTTGTTTAAAATGGACCATGTTTCATGGCTCCAAAGATGAACTTATAAATGATGAAATTTGGAAATGAGCACTAATCACTCACCTCCGTATACTGTATGGTTCCCTATAGCTATTAAAAATATAGTGCAGCAAGTAAATACATGTTGATTTTTTTATTTGATTTTCCACATTGCAGAATTCACCCTTCTTTTAAACTCAAATTTAAGTGCAGAAAGAGAATTTTATACACAGTCTACTTGAGAGCTGTCTTAAGAATAGAAGACAAGGATAAGAGAGAGGAGAGGATAAAAATAAGGAAAGAAAGTCTTGTCCCATACCAATTTGTTTCAGGTCCTAATTGCTTCCATTTTTCCCACCCTCTTCTTCCTCACTGTTTGGCAAACACCAAGTCACAAGAATTCCATGCACCTGTTGGCTGCTAATGACACAATCACTAAGCTGAGCCCTCCAGTGATTTTAGAAGCAAGTCCTAATTCCTTCTTGAAGCACATGTGCCAGTTCTAGCCTCCTATAGCATTAATAACAGAGCTTTGCTTTCTCTTAATCTTTTTGCAGTCCACTTGTGAAGCAGGAGAAAAATGTTGTCTCTGTTTGCTAGAACCAAACCTCAGATTACTTATCTGTATCAGTGGTGGCTGTTATCAGGCAAAATAGGGACACACAAAGCCTTTAGGAGAAATTTCATTTCTAGATCCTTTTTTTCAAGGCTCTGGCAAGAGATTTTCTGTGGAAAAACCTCATCTTTCAGTCTGTCTTCTTTGTCCTACCAGGGGTGGGTTCCTCCCGGTTCGGACCGGTTCTCCTGAACTGGTAGCGGCCCGCTGGTGACATCACGATGATGTCACCGAACCGGATCGGTCGGTGCCGGTCACTGGGGGCCGCCATCTTTTTTTAAATTTTTTTAAAAAAAAATTTGAATTTTTTTTTCATTTTTTTTTTCCTTCTGAGCATGCACAGAAGCCGACTTCTGGCACTGTGCATGCGGTCGCCATCTTTTTTTCGGGTTTGTTTTTTTTTCCGGATTTTTTGTTACTGTGCATGTGTGCGCCCACGCGGCGCGGGAGGGAGCAAACCGGCAGCGAGGTAAGTTGGAACCCACCCCTGTGTCCTACCATTCTGGTATTTAATTCGATCCAAGACAGCCAGATACTTGCACACATAAATTTTTGCTCTAAAGCATGTGGAACTAATGCATTTTGGGGGGTTTAGCTGGAAATGGGTAATAGATTTGGGGAAAAAAATAGAGTAGAAGGTGGCTCTGAGAGGTATTGCTTTCCATTATCAGTGAATAGGAGTCTCTTTTGTCATACTGTCACTTCAGGCCAAATGAGTTTTGCAGGATTTTTAATCCTGCACAACCTGTTTATAGGAGGCATATATGCTATAAGGAACAATAACTCTCAAACTGCCTAGCTGTACCTCCAGTCTTAAGCTTGCAAACTCATTTTGACTTGAAAACAGCACCATCCATAACAAACTGCCATGTCATGACTTTGAAATGATAAGACAGGGGTGTCAAACTCGTGACGACACGTCGTCATGTGATGTATTGCAACTTTTTTCCCCTTCGCTAAACTGGGGGTGGGCGTGGCCAGCGCGTGACACATCCAGCCCGCGGACCGCGAGTTTGACACCACTGTGATAAGACATATGTAATGACATCACCCAAATGCCATAATTCTATACTTGTGTTGTTGTTGTGGTCCGCCAGCTGCCAGCAGAGCTGGCGGCAAACTCGGATGATGAGGTTGGGGAGGAACTTGGGCCAGTCCTGGAGTCTGGTGAAGGCTCTGATGGATGCTCTGCGTCGGAAGCAGAGATAGAGCCAGGGCCGTCTGACATTTCCCAGCTGCCTTCAGAGTCAGAGATAAGTGGGGAAGAAGAACAGCTGGGGCCTGTTACAGATGCGCATATGCGCAGAGCTGTCAGGAGAGGAGAACAATTGAGTACCAGGAGCCAACTCAGAAAGAAAGGCACACGTGGACGCTGAGTGGTCCCTCCCTGGCTGGGGAATAAATAGAAACTAAAGGGGAGTGGCGTCGTGGGAAACAACCGTTTGATTTAGGAAGATTTGCTCATCGTGATTCGTGTCTCCGAGACTGTTTGAGAGAGTTTGATTTACAGCTTTGTGGCTGGAAGCTCCTGGCCTGGCAATTATCCAAGAACTGATAAGGTCTGTACTTCAGTTAACCCTTGGAAGGATTATTGCCTGGACTTTTCTGTGTGTGAATGCCATGAATTCACAGTAGTTAAATAAAGAGGGTTTTTTCATGACAAGGGGTTCTGTTTCTTGTTTCTGCTAAGGCTGGGTCAGAACAGTTGTCGTCTGATACAAGTATGTAAATCATTGTATTTGCATGATCACATCATCACACAGATGTCCTCGTTTGCTCTCTTTGATGGCCAACCTTGCTCAGAAATGCTTGTTTGGTTCTGGGATAGGCTGTATCATAGGCAGAACTCTTTTAGAAGTTATAAACAGTTGGTTGTTTCCATGCATGCCTATTGTCAGGGTTCCAACAGATGCCCTAATTAAATCATGAACCTCAAGCCAAGCTTCAAAAGAAATCCAGTTATTTATTAGGAGCTTCATGCCGGCACGGACCAGGTGGAGCCAACTCTGACCTTAGTTAATTCGCGCTTTGCCTCTGACCCTGTTTCCCCCTCCCCCCGATATGTGTCATCAGTCACATTCCCCAACGCAGCAATTTTGCGGGCTGTAAAAGTCACTCCCCTCCAGCCACTGTGGGTTTCTGTGGAGACAACCTCGGCATATCAGTTGGAATGTGCCTTGTTTTGACTGAGATGCCAGCTCCTTGATGCAGCTGCAAAGTTCATTTTCCCATCCCCCTTGCCTATGGCAACTCGAGAGCAGGTCAGGGATGCTTTGCGAGTTGACACCTATTTTACAACAAGGTTTCACCTGGTATAGGAGATGGTTTGTTTTCAAAGGGTTAGGGTTAGGGTTAATTTGCCATCCTGGTTTTGGTTGGAAGGGCTGACTGTCATGCCACTGATTTGGAACAAATTGCTTAAAATAGTATGAGAATGCATACAGTTTGAAAACAGAAGATGCTCTAGAGCAAATATACTCTAAACAAAGCATACTTTTAAAACATTGATAGCAAAGCTAATGCAGTGATACCAAACTTCAGGTCCTACGGTGATATACTTAGGCCATTTTAGCTGACACTGTGTATTACATTGCTTACTTCAAAAGGTTGAGCAATCCTTCCTACATTCAGGGCTTCTGATCTTTTATCCCCAAATCCTGCTACCACAAATCTAAATAACATCCACTGGTGCCCTAAGGTGGAAGGGACCTTGGAGGTCTTCTAGTCCAACTCCCTGCTCAAGCAGAAGACCCTATACCATTTCAGACAAGTGACTGTCCGGTCTCTTCTTAAAAACCTCCAGTGATGAAGCACCTACAACTTCTGAAGGCAAGCTGTTCCACTGGTTAATTGTCCTCACTGTTAGGAAGTTTCTCCTTAATTCCAGGTTGCTTCTCTCCTTGATTAGTTTCCATCGTTTGTCTTGCCTTGCCTTCTGGTGCTTTGGAAAATAAGTTGACCCCCTCAAATACTGGAATACTGCTATTATGTCAAAGTAGGTTGTGGTCTAGTTTGTCAAATGCCTTGCTGAAGTCCACACATTTCGCTGGTCTACTAATTTAGTCAATTTGCCAAAGAATGAAATAAGATTGGTTTGGCATGATCTGTTTTTAACAAACTCATGCTGGCTACTAGTTATAACTTTGTTTCTAGATGTTCACAGATCTGTTTTTTGATTATTTTTTCCAGTATTTTCCCAGGTATTCTTGATGGTAGACTGATTGGACTGGAGTTTCCTGGGTCTGGTTTTTTTTTTCTTCCTTTTTTCTAGTCTCTTCTTGAAAGCCTCCAGTGATGGAGCACCCACAACTTCTGAATGCAAACCGTTCCACTGGTTGATTGTTCTCACTTTTAGGAAATTTTTCCTTAATTCTAGGTTGCTTCTGTCCTTGATTAGTTTCCATCCATTGTTTCTTGTTCTGTCTTCTGGTGCTTTGGAAAATAGTTTCCCCCCCCCCTCTTCTTTGTGATGGCCCCTCAAATACTGGAATACTGCTACCCTAGTCCTTCTTTTCTCTAGACTAGCCAAACCCAAATCCTGCAACCGTTCTTCATATGTTTTTGTCTCCAGGCCCTTAATCATGTTAATTGCTCTTCTTTGCACTTTTTCCAAAGTCTCAAGATCTTTTTTGTAATGTGGTGACCAAAGCTGGATGCAGAATTCTAGGTGTGGCCTTACTAAGGCTTTATAAAGCGGTACTAATACTTCATGTGATTTTGATTCTATGCCTCTGTTTATACAGCCAAGGATTGTATTAGCTTGTTTGGCTCCTGCTGCACACTGCTGGCTCATATTTAGGGATCGTTCACTAGGACTCCATGGTCCCTCTCACAGTTACTGTTTTTGAGCCAGGTTTCACCTAATCTGTACTTGTTCCTTTGGTTTTTCCTGCCTAGCTGTAAAATCTTCTCTCTTTAGTGGACCGACTGTTTCCTTGACTTTTTTCTTGTTAGTTATATGTTGAAAGAAACTTTTTTATTATCTTTGACTTTTGTTGCAAGACTTTGGTCATTCTGAGCCTTTGCTTTCCTGACTTCATCCTTGCAGATTCGGGCTATCTGCTGATATTCTGCCTTAGTTATGTGTCCCTCTTTAAATTTTTTGTACTTACTCTTTTTTCTTTCAGTTTATCAGAGAGGTCTTTGTGCAACCATGCTGGTTTCTTCTTGGATATCTTGTTTTGTTTTTTCCCCCCAGTGTTATTGTGTTGGACTGGGCTTTTATGATCACATTTTTCAGAGTTTCTCATGCTTCTTGAGTTGTTTTCCCCTTTAGGATTTTTATCCATGAAATTTTGCTTAGGCTCTCTCTAAGTTTGTTAAAATCAGCTCTTTTAAAGTTTAAGACACTGGTTGGGTTGGGTTGGATTATATTCTATTGCTTGTGTTTGCATTATATTGAATTCCAATATGACGTGATCAGTCTCACCCAAGGTTCCAGCAACTTCAGCTCCCTCCATAACTTCTTCTCTATTAGTAAGAATTAGGTCCAGTATAGCTTTTCCTCTAGTTACCTCCTCTACTTTTTGGATGACAAAGTTGTCAGCTAAGTTGGTTAGGAATCTGTCTGATCTCCCACTTGCTGCAGAGTTTGTCTTCCAGTTGATATCAAGGTAGTTAGTTTCCCATTACTACTGTGGTATGTTTCCTGCATACATTTGTTAATTGATTAGCAAAGAGCTCATCTGTTTCTTTTGCTTGGTTGGGTGACCTGTAGTATACGCCTATAGCAATGTCATTCTTTTTTCCTTTTATATTGACCCATATGGATTCTAGGAGGTTTTCATCCTTGGTTTTGTGGATTTCTGTAGAGATGTAGTGATCTTTTATATAATGCAACTCCACCTCCTCTTTTGTTAGGTCTGTTTCTTTTGAATAGTTTGTATCCTTCCATCAGTACATTCCAGTCATGAGTTTCATCCCACCATGTTTCAGTAATGGCAACTATATCATATCTACCTTCATGTACTAGTACCGTACTTCAAGTTCACCCTATTTGTTCCTTAAACTTTGAGCGTTACTGTATAGGCATTTGAGTCCTTTATGGGTCTTGGGTATGTTTGTTATGTCTCTTACTTTGTAACTGGGATTTCCATCCTTCCCATCACTCTCTACATCATTATGTTTTTCTGTTTTTCTTTCTTCTTTCTCTTTACTCACTACCTCCTTGTTTGACTGGTTATTTAGTGGTTTTTGCTTGAAATTAGGTTCTAAAGATTGTAAAAATTGGCCCCTCTCCCCCCTCAATTTTAGTTTAAAGCCCTTTTGATAAGATGAGCCACTCGTTTTCCAAATATATTCCTTCCTGTTCTTTTGAGGTGCAGTCTGTTGGAATATTCATGAGCAGGAAGAGTCATGTGGTAACTCAGTCAGCCAATGTGAGTAAAGTGCTACCGAGTCTGTGCAAAAGGAATTAAGCCAGGAGCTGGATGTGTTTTCCAGTCTCGGGTCTGTCTCTGTATCTCTCTGTGTGAAGACTTCATTATGATATGTTGCTGTAAAGAAGAATGTATGGTACTGTAAATATTTTGATGTGATTATAAAGAAGTTATTTGATTCAGCAAAATGCAGTCAACTGTGAGAGCTTCTGATTTATTTTTCTACAACAGAGAAAAAAAATTCTCTTAACAGGTTATGGGCCCAGAGCTCACTAAGGACTGCATTGTAATTTAAAGCTGGAAGAATTGCCTGTGTTTAGAAAGTTATAAAAACAAGGCAGGATAAGCAGAATGGCTGCAATGGAATTTAAGGAAAGCTCTGTGCCTCATTTGGGCCAGAAGAATTATAGTGTGTGGGCTGAAAAAATGGAATGTTTATCGAAAGCTAAAGAGCTGTGGTATATCGTAGAAAATCCACCACAAATAGAGCTCACTAAGGACTGCATTGTAATTTAAAGCTGGAAGAATTGCCTGTGTTTAGAAAGTATAAAACAAGGCAGGATTAGCAGAATGGCTGCAATGGAATTTAAAGAAAGCTCTGTGCCTCGTTTGGGCCAGAAGAATTATATTGTGTGGGCTGCAAAAATGGAATGTTTGTTGAAAGCTAAAGAGCTGTGGTATATCGTAGAAAATCCACAACAAGTGTTTGTAGCTGCTGATCAGAAAAATAATGATCAAGCAATGGATTATCTCATATTG
>QLTV01000016.1:262634-272973 GCA_003457575.1 Thermophis baileyi | reverse complement strand
GCCATGTGTGTGCAAAACACGTACCCCATCCCTCTCATGAAAGATTTGCTGAACAACTTGTCCAAAGGCAAGATATTCACCAAACTGGACTTGAGAGAAGCATACTCTGAAGCTTCCAATTCAGAGTCATGCCCTTTGGACTGCAAGGGGCCCCCGCGGTCTTCATGCAATTCATCAACGAGGTGCTCCACCCTCACCTGTACAAGGGGGTACTCGTTTATTTGGATGACATTCTCATCTTTAGTGAAACACTAGAGGAGCACGTGAAGCTAGTGCGACAAGTCTTAGAAAAGCTTCTGGCTGCCAAGCTGTATGCAAAACTTTCAAAGTGCGAATTCCACAATACCTCCCTAGACTACCTGGGATACCATATCTCCAGCGAGGGAATAGAGATGGACCCCGGGAAAGTGAAAGCGGTGCTCGACTGGCAGCCCCCACGCACTCGCAAGCAACTTCAAAGCTTCTTGGGCTTCGCGAACTTCTATCGGCAGTTCATCCCTGCGTTTGCCGAGGTGGCACTGCCACTGACCAAACTGCTAAAGACCGGCCCATCGCCCACCAAGCCAAAGCCCAACCAGCTAATTGGTTGGACAATGGAATGCCAAAAAGCATTCGAAAGGCTGAAGCGACTCTTTGCCCAAGAACCGATTCTGCAACACCCCAACCCGGAACAGCAGTTCATAATTCAGTCGGACGCCAGCGACGTAGCGGTGGTGGCAGTGCTGTTGCAGAAAGACGAAAAGAGCCAACTCCTGCTGTGCGCGTACGTCTCGAAGAAGCTCACAGCCACTGAGAGGAGATGGGCCATTTGGGAGAAAGAAGCCTATGCAGTTCGTTGGGCCCTGCTCACTTGGAGGCAATTCCTAGAGGGAGGCAAAGTACCGTTCGAGGTGTGGACAGATCATAAGAACCTTGAAGCATTGAAAACCCCCAGGAAACTCTCACCCAAACAAGTACGCTGGGCGCAATACTTCAGAAAGTTCAAATTCGAACTGAAGCACATCCCAGCAGGGAAGAATTTATTGGCTGATGCTTTGTCGAGAAAACCACAATACGACAGCCAAAGAGAACAAGAAGTCCACTCTGTCATTCCCCCCTCGCCAGAGGAAACAGTGGCCCCAGTCCTCACCCGGGGCCAAGCCAGACAACCAAGTACCCCTAGCCAGGACAAATGGACAGCAATGCTGAAAGCAGCCCTGCCTAGTGAACCCTGGCTCAACGACAACAAGGAGATCTTGACGAAGAGAGAAGGCTTGGCTTGGAAGGGATCCAAACTATACGTGCCTGCCAACCTCAGATTGGAAGTGCTCCAGCGAAGCTACGATTCCAAACTAGGAGGACACTTCGGATTCCTAAAAACTCTCCACCTAACCGGGCGGCAGTTCTGGTGGCCAAAGATGAAAGCGGAGGTGGAAGACTACGTGAAGAGCTGTGCCACATGCGCGACCAGGAAGCATCGGCCAGGAAAACCGCCTGGATTGCTGCAGCAAGTGGATAGCCATGGACTTCATCATAGAACTCCCAGACAGTAATGGAAACACAGTGATTTGGACAGTCATTGACTTATTCTCCAAACAAGCCCACTTCATCGCGTGCTCAGGCCTACCGTCGGCCAGAAAATTAGCAAAACTGTTCCTAAAGCACATTTACCGCCTACATGGAGTCCCAAAAAGAGTCATCTCCAACCGAGGTGTGCAATTCACCGCCAAGTTCTGGAGGGAATTCCTACGAGCGATTGGATCCACGCAAGGACTCAGCTCGGCTTTTCATCCGAGTAAAAATGGGGCAGCGGAACGTGCAAACGCAATGGTGGAACAATACATCCGTTGTTATGTAGATTACCAGCAAGACAATTGGTCGGAGCTGCTGCCTTTTGCAGAAGTAGCGTATAACAATGCTGTCCACAGCAGCACTGGACTAACTCCTTTTCAAGTCACCAGCGGCATGGAATTCGTTCCCATGCCTGAACTACCTACAGAGACCCCCACTTCCATGTCCCTGACTGAGTGGATGGAGACGCTGAAGAAAGGATGGGAGAACACCAAGAAAGCACTAGCTGAAGCGGCGGAAGCCTATAAGAAGCAAGCAGACCAGCACCAATCGCTCCAGTCCCCTTCCGAGTGGGGGACAAAGTTTTCTTGTCCACGAAATATATCCGATTGAGAATGCCCAGCAAAAAGCTAGGGCCAAAATGTTTGGGTCCATTCCCAATAGTCAAAATTATCAACCCAGTCACTGTGCAGCTTGCATTGCCTAGAATATTGGGGAAAATTCACCCAGTATTTCATTGCAGCTTGTTAAAGCCAGTGATTAGGTCAAATATAAGGCCACAAATTCAACAACCACCACCTCCCCCTGTAGTAATACAAGGGGAAACACACTATGAGGTGAAGAAAATTTTAGACTCCAGAATATTTAGGGGTCAATTACAATACCTAATCCATTGGAAGGGGTACCCTTTGTCTGAAGCTACTTGGGTAAAGAGTTGGAATGTAAAAGCTGATAGATTAGTAAAGCAATTCCACGACAAATATCCGGACAAGCCAAAGGGTCCCCCGGGGGGGAGGGGTGGTTAAGGAAGACGAATTAACCCCCTATGCTATTCTCCTTCTTTTCTTGTAGGACACGGCTTTTTCCTGAGGGGAGGCCGCCTGTCAGGACGAAGCCATTATAGTCAGAGTCTTTGGCCTGCTACACTTTATGCTTTTAAAAATGTATTCTTTGCTGTGGGAATTTGAGAGGGGTCATTGCATGAGGGATGTATGCATGTAGCCATAACAAATTCCTTCTGGATTGTCAAGGTCATCCTTTGTCCTGCACCTGCACGGAAGAAGATGGGAGTAGCTGCCAAGCTGGCAGAAGAAGATTGGTTAATGTGATGAACTTGAGGGTGTGGGGACAAGGGCTTCAACTTTCAACTGGGTGGAGAAACCCCTGCAGCTTCAGATTCGGGTTTCTCCCAGATGTGCCAACATGGCTCTGTTAATAAATTGGAACTTTGAGGAATACTTTGCCTCGGACTCTGATTTAAGATTGGATGCTATTTGGAACCCTGACACTGCATTTACTTTCAGCTTCGTCACAGTCAAACGCCGCTTGCTCCCTCATTCAAAGCAACGATCTTACCGCTCACTCTTTTGCTTTGCTGTCAATCTCACCAGATACTCAAAAGTTTTGAAAGTTGGTTTTATTCCGATCTTCGCTATAGAATCCACTCTTCTGCTTCCTTCTGTGTGGCTGTCTTCGCTCCGGACCTGTCAAAGAAGGCAGGTTTTCTCCAGCCGGTTTTGGGGGGTTCTCCTGAGTGAACGGGTGTCTGCTTCACACCTATTCACTCTCCAGAGTGTCCCCCGCAGTTTCGCAGATCTCTTCGGGATCTGCGCTGCCCCAATTGGGCTCCTGACTGCAGAAATTCATGCTGTGGGTTCGGAGCCTGCTCCCGCAGCACGCACCGCGAAGACGACACCACCGGAAGTCCCAATTGCATATTTCTCAGTCCATTTAATTCTCACATAGGTATTATAGCTATCGAGCCTTGGTGGGTAGATTGAGTTAGCTCTTAGAGATTTCCAGTGGGGTGTCAAAGTTACAATTACTGGATAGTAGTCACTTTCCAGTAATGAATCTACCACCATCTTCTGTAAAAAATTCAAAAGGTCACATGATACTGTCCAGTAATAACTGTAGATTTTCTTCTTGCCCCCCAATAGGTGTATTCTGTTGGGTGGTCCCCACTTATGGAACTGTTAAGGATACATAAATCCAGATGTGCAATCATCTGTCTTGCACATAGACCTCCCCTGTCAGCTTTTAGGTCTTTAAATTCTCTAGAATACAAGGGTTCCTCTAATACGTTCTCCTCATAATGGATCTTAAATTGGTTAGTGTATGATCATTTGGTCCCATCCTAGCATTTAAATTCCCACCTATAATTATTGCAGCTGTGGAATATTTGTCTAAGCAGCTAAGGATAAAATTTTCTATGTGCTCCCAAATGTTTTTTTTTTTAATATATAAAAATGTCAAATCAATGTGTGAACAGTGTGGCATCTGGGCGCCATACATTCCAATACAAACAAAACTGATCAAATTAAGAATTATTATTACATTCAATCAACTTATGAAATTCCTATTACAATACACATCTATATTAAGTTACAATCTCATTCAATTATTCCACCTATTTCTCATTATTACTTCCATTTTATCAACTAAAATGCAATACATTCATATTCCCTTTATTTCTATCTCTTACTCTTGCTTTTAATCATATCACCTTATAGTAAAAAGCTTTTTCTTTCTTTCCTGTCTAACTTCTAATTATGTCATCTGCCTACAAGAACAGAAAAAGAGAAAGAGAATAAAGAGGGAGAGATAGGGAAAGGCAGTTCTAAACAGCAACCAAGAGCAGGAATCATCCTTCCATCATCTCTTGCCTGCTTTATACATTAATTGCTATGCTTTAAAAAAAAAGAGTGGTGGAGGGAAAGGCAAGTCAAAGCAGCCAAAAAAGAAAATCCTCTACCCATCCTCTCTTGTCCGCTTTGATACTTCTATTGCTATGCTTTTTTTTTTTTGGCTTGTCTCCCCCATTCCTCTCTTAGGTCTCCATCTATTTCTATTTCTTGGATGTCCCATCTAAGTATTCCTCCCACCTCTACCCTCTTCCACTGCTTATTTTCTAAAATTTTTACTGAGGCCCCTGCTTCCATTTCGGACATATCTTCCAACTCTCTTAGTATATTTTCCCCCTGGTTTAATTCATCAATCATTATTATTTTCGTTATAATCTCCTCCTTGTCTTCTTCCTTGTCTTCTTCCTTCTTTATTTCTTCTTTTGGATCCTCCCTTTCCTGGGCGTCTCAGTCTGTAATAATCATCCCTTGTATAGTACTTTCCATTTTTTCCATAAGATCCTTAAATCCTTTGTCCATAATGTCTTTTATATTTTGATAAAGTAATCCTATCTCCTGGGCAATTCCACTCATTGTATCTTATTTTTTTTAAGAAGATTGATTTTTATCCAACAGTCCAAGAATTATTTATTTAGTCTTTAGACTTTCCTTCAAGGGGTACACTTACCCCAAATCTTTATATCTCATAGGTTAACACTCAGTTCCATTCACATAGTCCCCAGAGGTTATCAAAAAACCTTTTATATCCTCTTTGCATATTCAACCTTCTAATATGGTGTTCAAATGTCTCTTTACTTAAATCACTTCCTTGCAGTTTCCTCTTTTGTCAGCAGGTGGCACTCTCCGTTTAAATTTCAGTTGCTAGTTTACCAGTCTATTGTCGTTTGCGTAGGAAATATTGAAGCAGAGTAAGTTTCTTTTTTATATATAGATAAATCCAATGTTTAAAAATACCTTCCCAGCAGCGCTTCTTCCCAGTTTAGGAGTCTGTTTATTTCATAGTCTGTTGTTTATTCTCCTACAGGTTTCATTTCCGGTTAGGTATTCCCCCCCCCCCCCCAAAACGTCCCAAAATGCTTTGGCGCCGCTTTAACACTCAGTTCTGGGCAAATAGTTCTAGTTATTTCTTGGGGTTCAATTTAAAACAAACGAAAAATCCTCTCCCCCAGTTCCACCACGGCTCACCTTCTTCTCTCCAGCACCAGTCTTAGCTGTTATTTTTCGGTTTGTCCCAGCTTTGTACCGGCCATCTTTAGGCGGATTCTTCTTCTTGCCGTGGCTGAGAGGAAAAAAAAACCCCGGGCCAGGCAGGAGAGTTGCGTCTCTCCCCGACCTCACAGGGTGCTCCTCTTTGCTTCACCTCCCCTTCAGGGCAGCTTAGGCTCCCTCCGGAGCCCACGAACATGAAGAGTTCAGCACAGGGAACATGGAGACCCATTCCTCTGTGTCTGTATCGCCTGCAACGTCAAACCGCTCCCAATTGTTGTTGACCAGATTGTTCTTATTAAGAGGGGGAATATAAATGTTTAAAAGTAAACTATCCACCTGTTTGGATGAGAGCAAGGTAGTCACAACCCATGGCTGTAGAGAAGGCAATGAGACACATTTGAATTGCAAGGCTGTGCTAACTAGGGTCACAATACTGCCTTTAGATCTCCCACCTGCCTTACTCAGGACAGCCAGGATAGAGTTGACCCAGTAGCCATCTAGCTCCACCTCTGAAGAGACCCAGGTTTCCTGTAGGAAGAGGACATCAAATTGTGATATATAGTAAAAAAAAAAAAGTTGGTCTTTTGATGGGACTGTCCAGCCAGCAATATTCCAGGTTAGAAGGGTAGTTTTGCCCCAGGGATTGTTTTGACTGAGATACCAGCTCCTTGATGCAGCTGAGAAGTTCGTTTTCCCATCCCTGTTGTGGCCCGCCAGCATCCCGTGCCGGTGCTCAGGGATCCCGAGGACAAGGAGGCGGTTGTGGCACGGTACCATCGGCCCGTGCACCCGGCACCCGAGAGCGAGGGGGACTCAGTGCCAGAGGATGACAGCCAACCAGGGCCTTCTGCACCTCCTCAGTGGGAGCTGAGTGACTCAGGAGAAGAGGAGGAGCCTCTGCTTGATGCTAGGGCATGCAGGGCAGCTAGCAGGCAGGAGGAGGTCTCCTTGCGTGTAAATCTGCAGGCTGATTGGCCACGCCCTAAGGCTATTTAAGGCTTCAGCACGCTGAAGCACGCTGAAGCCGACTGCTGGAAACAATGTTTTACATTCTTGCTGTTCTTGGGACTTCTACGGCTTGGAAATTCTGGATTCTCCTTTTGTTGACTAATTCATCCCGGGCTTTTTGCCAATGTCTGTGAGTGACTGATAACAGAGGAACTAATTGGCTATTTACTTTGGGGGTTTGAATTCTGGCCAGCTTGCTACCGGACTTTTTGGCACGACGGACTTTCTTATGATTTAATGACTTTAACCTCTAGTTACTAAGGAGGTTATTAGTACTAAAGAATCTTATTGACAAACAGTGTGTGTGCGTCATTTTCCATAGGGCGTGCCGTGCTAGGACACAACAATCCCCCTTGCCTGTGGCAACTCGAGAGCAGGCCAGGGATGCTTTGCGAGTTGACAGAGGATAGTCATTTGGGCCTGTCAGGAGAAGATATGGTTTTGACAAGAGGAAGCTGTGAGGTTACTATGCTGTGCTGGAAGGTCGTCAGCAGCCATTATGGCCACCTCCAAGGGGTGACTTTACTCATATAAGTCCTGCATCAGCTCCTTGTTCAGAATGGATGATATTGACACCATTTAAAGTCACTTGTCTGAGCCTCCTCCGGAGGTGTTGGGCAAAGAGCTGGTAGGTCATGCTGCATTTGGCTCTGTGTCATTGGAGTTGGCAAGGATCCCCTACCCATCCCCTGATTTGTTGCTGGAGGCCCCATGGAATATCCTGATGAAAGTAATAACTCTTCCTCAACTGCAAGGTCTCCTACTGGCCCAATAGGATTGAGGCTTCTATTTTTGTAGGGCCATTTTCAGGAAATCCATTATTCTCTGAGGGGAAAATGAGAGGCTCAATGTTTAGAGACACAAGGTCTATAAGTGGCTGGCTGTGGCAATTGTGACCAGCAAGGTTTTCTTCAGATTTTCTAGCTTAAACAGAATATTGTCTTGTTCTTTTCTTGGTAAAGAGCCAAAAGCATTAATGAGGCCAGCTTCTATGGTGTTACATCTTCGTCAGTTAAGGCTGACTGACTCCCACACTCTTGCTCTCTCAAGGTTGGGAGTGAAGAAGCAGAATGGGACAACTCAGTGCTGCCAACTCGCCCTGTCCAACTCAGTGCAGCCAACTAGCCATGGACAACTCACTGTGGCCAACTCACCATTTATTTTATTTTTTGTCATTCACATTTCATTTTGTCCCTCCTTTTGCATCCTTTCTTTAATGACTCTATTCCAGCATTTCTTTGATATTGGTGTAACTCTTGTCCCCTGAGAAGTTGTCCCGCGCCAAGTTGACCATGGCAAGTTGGCAGTGCTAAGTTGCCCTAGACCCTGAAGAAGAAGCAACCTGGGGGGCTACCATGTTAGCAATTAAAGGTTTAACCTTTTCATCACGAAAGACTCTGGTGGGGAAAATTTGAAAGGAAGTTAGATATGCCCTCATCTTGGGTAGCATCAAAGGAATGGTAGACTGCTTAAAGGACAAGAGTATCTGTTTCCAATTTGGAGCATCTGGGAGCCATTCAACAGCATGTAGATCAATCTGCCCATATTGGCAGTGAAGAATCTACTAAGGAAGCTAGAATTGCTCTCCTGGTATTCCAATGACCAACGTTATGCTTGTTCATACAAATTCTGAGAGCAATCTGTTGTGTTTGCAATGAATGATTTCATTTGGGGGGAGCGGAATATTTTGCTGGCTTCCAAGGAATCTTTAATATTTGTAAGTTCCCCTCTCTGCTTTATCAGGGAATAGAGAATTATTTTTAGAGAGCTGCGGCTTTTTAACAAGTTCTTTAGCTATTTCTTTGGATCTTTGCTCCTTATTGGCACACTTGCCCAGAGTGTGAGATTTGACAGTGTCTGTTACAAGGACTTTTGTGGGAGTAAAAGATCCTTGCTTTTGAAGAAAAACACCTATAGAATACGTGGTACCTGTCTCAACAGTAGTAACTGTGAGAGAGATCTTGGAGTCCTAATGGACGATCACTTGAATATGAGCCAGCAGTGTGCTACAGCTGCCAAAAAAGCCAATGCAGTCCTAGGCTGCATTAATAGAGGGATAGAATCAAGATCACATGAAGTGTTAATACCACTTTATAATGCCTTGGTAAGACCACACTTGGAATACTGCATCCAGTTTTGGTCACCACGATATAAAAAAGAAGTTGAGACTTAAAAAGTACAGAGAAGAGCAACAAAGATTATTAGGGGACTGGGGGCTAAAACATATGAAGAATGGTTGCAGGAATTGGATATGTCTACTTTAATGAAAAGAAGGACTGGGGTGATACAATAGCAGTGTTCCAATATCTAAGAGGCTGCCACAAAGAAGAGAGGGTCAATCTATTCTCCAAAGCACCTGAAGGCAGGACAAGAAGCAATGGATGGAAACTAATCAAGGAGAGAACCAACCTAAAACTAAGGAGAAATTTCCTGACAGAACAATCAATGGAACAACTTGCCTCCAGAAGTTGTGGGTGCTCCAACACTGGAGGTTTTTAAGAAGAGATTGGACAACCATTTGTCTGGAATGGTATAGGGTTTCCTGCTTGAGCAGGGGTTTGGATTAGAAAACCTCCAAGGTCCCTTCCAACTCTGTTCTTCTGTTAACTATCTCTCTTATCAATGTCTCCAATTCATGTTTTATGGCTGTAAGCTGCTCAAATATTGAGATAACAGTTTGTGCTGTGAGGAGGCATTGTTTTGCCATAAACTCAGTTGAGTTTTCCTGTGGTAGCTTCTCTGTATTCTGATTTTTCTTATTTTTGGGCTTAGTTTCAGATCCCCTGGAGCAGGTACCTGGGCTGGTTACTTGTAATGGTGACTGGCTATCATTTTGCTCTTCCCCGAGAAGTGAAGAAACATCTAATAGTTGTTGTTTTCCCAGTTCTGTTTGGAGGTCCCATTCTAGTCCTTCAAATTTGTTAGAGGTGGGGGGGGGATTTGTTTTACTTAGAGTTCTCTTTCTTACGAAGTGCTGCTCAAGTTTTGGCTGTTTTGCAGACTTCAAAGGAGGGAGATGTCCCGGGCTAACACCATGATGTTTCTTTCTTTTTCCCATAGCTATCAATTCCAGACAAAATCCTTTATCTGTGTATTTGTCTTCACTATCGTCTCATCCAAACAATGTTAGTTAAGTAAAAAAAAGTCCAGTAAAAGTACTAAAAAAAACTAATAATGTAATAAAACTGAGAGGAGCTGCTGTAAACTCATGTTGCTTGGCTGACAGCACAGGCTCCTCCTCCCAAGACTTATGATTTTGGGCAATGAGTACCAATTGTTGGGAAAGATCCCAGTTAAAATTTTAAGGAAAAGCTTCACAATTAAGAATCAATTGAGGATATTTGATCCTGGACAGACCAGATATAATGATTCTGGTGGTTCATGGTAGATCAGAAGCTTATATGATTATATGTGTGCCGGCTTAACAAGGGTTTTAGCCTAGAATTAAGAACTGTCTCTTTAAGACATAGCATTCTGGGGAATGTAGTCCATGCCATGTAGTCCATGCCATGTGATCACAACTGTGTACTCTTATTGGTCATTGAAGTATGCCTGGGGGTGGGGTAATTGAAGCACACTGTCCCAAAGGGCTTTATTCCAAACAATCTACCAGGAAAAGATGTAGCAACAAGGAGATGGGGAAGCATTAATCCTTTTCTACAATATTTTTGATGGTTCCAGATTATGACTGTATATTCAGAAGATGT
>QLTV01000016.1:243898-255161 GCA_003457575.1 Thermophis baileyi | reverse complement strand
CCCTATATATTTTAATCCTATCTGCTATAGTTTGAGATAGCACTGCGGGTTGCTCTGTGTTTGGTCAGGACTGACCACGCCTTCACATGCACATGAAGGAGCACAGCCACACATTCAATTTTCAAGAAGCTGAGGTCATTGCCCATGATAGGACTAAAGGAGAACGCCTATTAAAAGAAGCCTGGTTCTCCAATAACAATTCCATCAACAGGTATATTGAACTACCACCGGCCTACCAGGCATTGAGACACCAGGAAAGACCCTGCAGGATGAGTAAGGACGGCTGCCCATCAGGGAGCAGGGACCAATGGCGCCCGCCCCCCATCCCTGAACATGCAGACTCAGCCTGTGAAGGCATGGCCAGTCCTGACCAAACACAGAGCAACCCGGCGGTGTTATCTCAAACTATAACAGATAGGATTAATGAGGAACAGACCGGGCCGATTACAAGGTCACGAACAAGACAGCAAATTGCAATGGTTGACAGACTAACATTGTGTTGGCCTTACAAGGGTTTAGCCTAGAATTAAGAACTGTCTCTTTAAGACATAGCATTCTGGGGAATGTAGTCCATGCCATGTAGTCCATGCCATGTGATCACAACTGTGTACTCTTATTGGTCATTGAAGTATGCCTGGGGGTGGGGTAATTGAAGCACACTGTCCCAAAGGGCTTTATTCCAAACAATCTACCGGGAAAAGATGTAGCAACAAGGAGATGGGGAAGCATTAATCCTTTTTTACAATATTCGTGATGGTTCCAGTTTATGACTGTAGATTCAGAAGAACTTCTACATAACCGTGAGTGATGTCAGAGGATGCCTGAAGAATAAAATATAATCTGTTTGAATATACCATTGTGTTTGTGTTTAGCTGTCTGAGGAGAGCAAAACCAATCTACGCTCGAATCAGCACAATATGATATTAGTGCAATTTCTTCTAGGATCAATCAAGTGTTCCAATTAAATACATTCAATGTTTTTTTAAGCATGTAAAACATACCTTCAGTCCAAAGATTCTGGAAGGCAACTATGATTTCAGAGAAATATTCATATCCACATGTACAGCCACATTCATAACAGATTGTTTACATGTTCTTTATTACCAATTGTACAGAACTTAATTCTGGATGTGGGTAGTTGTTTAGGGAAGTTAGGTGAAGCTGATAGTAGGAAAGTTATTCTTGTGATTGGGATTGACTGCTAAGTGGATTGATTGGTACCATATGCAAGTAATCCTCAACTTACAACCATTCATTTAAAAACTGTTAGAAGTTATGATGGCAGTAAAAAAAGACTTACAATGGTCCTCACACTTAACAACCATTGCAATGTCCCCACGGTCACGTGATCAACATTTGGGCACTCAGCAATCGGCATGTATTTATGTGAACACCATTTGCAACCTTCCCAGTGGGCTTCCAACAACCAAAATTATGGGGGAAGCTGAATTAATCTAATAAGTGTGTGATTTGCTTAATGACTGTGGCAAAAAGTCATAAAATCAGACATTTTACTGGTCCCAGCCCCAAATCCTGCAGTCACTGCTGATGCAGCAGTAACAGCCTTTGGTCATTATGTACTAGCTGCCAGGCAAATATAGGAATTTTACAAAATATCCTCAATTGGAATTTTAGATCTCCCAGAGATCAAATTACTTCCCCACTAACTGAACCCACACAGGTCTTACTATATAATTAATGTAATGACTGAGGGACTTGTAAAATGGGCATTCCCTTCCCCCTTCTGATTCAGAACAGCCTAGACATGAACAATTACTCTTTATTGGTTGCATTCCTGAAAGCTAACTTTAAAGATCTGGTCAGTCATGAAATCCATTGTCTTTGAATAGAGTTCGCATTTGGTGTGAGAGTATACTGCTGAGTTTCAGGTGTTACCCTGAAGTGTGGTCTGGAATGAAAGAGGCTTAACTGATCAGTTCAAGAGGAACTATCAAATAAAATTCAGAATAAATGTATTTGTCAAGACATTCCAAAGATTATTGTAGTATTAATCCAAGTTTGCTTGGGCATCAATGGACAAATTTAAAAGTTGTGGCACACCTTTGACAATTTAAACTGGATCTTTATGTTTAAAGTTTTGGAAGATATGAACTTCTAGGAGAAATTTATTCAACGGGTTAAAGCAGTGGTGAAATCCAATTTTTTTTACTACCGGTTCTGTGGCCGTGGCTTGGTGGCCGTGGCTTGGTGGGCATGGCAGGGGAAGGATACTGCAAAATCTCCATTCCCTCCCGATCAGCTGGGACTCGGGAGGCGGAGAATAGATGGGGGCGGGGCCAGTCAGAGGTGGTATTTACCGGTTCTCCGAACTACTCAAAATTTGCGCTACCGGTTGTCCAGAACTGCCCCACTCCTGGGGGAAGGATATTGCAAAATCTCCATTCCCACCCCACTCTGGGGCCAGCCAGAGGTGGTATTTGCCAGTTCTCCAAACTACTCAAAATTTCCGCTACCGGTTCTCCAGAACCTGTCAGAACCTGCTGGATTTCACCCCTGGGTTAAAGTTTATTTATACCTCATAGCAAGCAAAGATTATTATCAATGGAGACTTAACTAAACCATGTGAAATTCAAAAGGGCAGGAGACATGGATGCCCCTTATCTCCTTTGTTTATATCGGTGTTGGAAGTTTTGAATAGGGATATTAGAATGAGAAAATAACAGGCATAAATATTAAAAAGGACATTTACAAATTGAGAGCATTTGCTGATGACTTAGTTATATTTTTACAAGACCAAAAAGCCAGTATAAAATACTTGATGAAGAAACTGTTAGAAGAATTTACTTGGTCCATTTTCTGAGCCGGGTTACGAATAAACACAAACGGGCAGCTGCAGGAAGTAGAGTAATTTATTCATTCAACCATGTACAATGGTTGAAGGTAGTCTACAACGTTAGAGACGTACTACTAGAGGTATATGTTATGACAAGTGGGCTTTGATGTTTAGATATGCAGATTTATGTTCCTGCCCTAGGCTTTGATTGTGATTGCCATGAGGACATGTTAAGTCCGGGAAGGAAGATCCTTCCTAGGTGTGGATTATTACGAGGCGGTCTGGCGTCTTAGAAGAAGTTTGATGGAGCCAGTGAGGTGCTAGTCTAAGTGTTAGGACTGTATATTTATTCAGGGGACAGAGGTTGTTAAAGGGGATTGGGGCCAAATTAAAGGCTTTTCTATGTTCTTTTTTATGTAAATTCTAACATTCCCCCTTGGGCAGGACTAAGCTATTAGATTCTGTGCATTGATAAAAAGATTTCTAATAGTTGTGGTAGCCATACCTTTGATCAATTTGGATTGTCATAAGGGTGGCTTGCCTTTGACTTATAGTGGTCCGTCTTTTGGGGGTTATGGGAGACTTTCCCTGATCTGCCCTAGTCATGTGGATATGCATTGGACAGGGGAGCAGAAAAATATTGTTATTGCCACCCAAATTCCCTTGTGAAAGATACTTGCTTGGAAGAAAGAGACTCATCTTTGTATTAAAACAGAAAACAATGCCTTAGTTTTGGCCATTGCTTAGCATGCCCCAAGCAACACAATATCTCTGTTCTGTATGGAATGATTGAAAATTGTGAACACATGGCAAATTACTGCAACAAGCTTCAACTCTCACAATCTACATGCCCAGTCTTCCGTGAGTATTCCCTGGAGTTTTACTTGATGGTTTGCTAAAGTCTTGTTTGGCCATATATGTGTTGTAAATACATGACATACCAACAATAAATGCACATAATAGGTAAAAGCATAGCAATAGTTGCAAGCATAAAGGTCAATACCCATTTTTGTCACTATTCCCCTGTTCCATTAAACTAATATAGCATCAGTCCTAGTATGAATTCAATAAGTTGTATGGCTGTTCAGCAATGGCAACCTGGTAGCTGAAATGCAGGTTGTTTTGGCATCTGTGGTGTCATCAGGAAGAGGTACAGTAGAAATTCAGACAAACAGTTTGGTTGGTGAAGGTTAACCAAGTTCAATGCTATTTAGTTTTCAATAGCTTCAATAACTCTTTCTGAAGTGACTGCAGTTTCTCCTGATAGGTTCCTTTTTAAGTCTTCTGAATCAAAAAGAAAATCATTAGCTGTTATTGTGGGGGAGCCAGGGTTCTATTAACACTCACCATACATCTATTGTTATTAAGTGCCCATTCAGGTTCCATATTGATGTCATTGGGCATTTTCCAGGTCTGTTTCTATAGCTCTCAGTTGTGTCAACCAGCAGGAAAGCAGGTTCTTTCCACACATGGGGTGTGCAGACCTTCTCTCCTGGGTGTTTCTGTTGCATAGACTAGGTGGGGTGAGTGGCTTTCCTTCCTTGAATGACCCATGGCCAGACAGGAGACAAATTAGCTGTTAAAGAGGCTTTAAGAAAATAACTGGTTTGGGCTGTTTCCAGCTTCAGAATCTGGTAAGCCACAGGCTCCAGGAAGATCTCAGGTGGAGGGAGTGTGTGCCACAGCTTACCAGAACCTGAAGTGCTTGCCTTCTTTTGCCATAATTCCACGTTTCTATTTTTCCCTGTTGGTAAAGTAACCAGAGCACCTGTGAAAGGCATCAATGGTTCCAAGGGGAATGTCTATGGAGATTCTCAGTCATTCAGGTCATGGTTGTCCCAAAGGTGCTTTTTCAAGAGACAACTGGACTTTCTGGTTTTTCTTTGAAGACGTTTCACTTCTCATCCAAGAAGCTTCTTCAGCTCTGACTGGATGGTGGGGAATGGAAGGATGTATACTCCTTGCAGACAGCTGGTCATTTGCATTCTTTTAGCGAGTTGTTAAGGCCACCTGGAGGTTTATCTGTGTCATCAGGGTCACCTGGGTGGTACAAATGGGTGTGGAGCCTTCTTGGAACTGTTGAAAGGACTGTGTTGTAGACTGGAGATAGATGATGTTGTATCCCTCCCCCTCTGTTGAGAGGGCTGTTCAGTTATGACATAGATGGCCTCTTTGACCCCTCTTTTAAACCAGCGGTCTTCAAAATAGTGGCCTTTGTCTTTTAAATGCAGATGGACTGCTGAATCTAGTCCTGATGGGTTTGTTCTCCTATGTTACAACCACTTCATAAATGCATGGCACAACACAGGAGAACAAACTAAAAGAATGCAAATGACCAGCTGTCTGCAAGGAGTGTAAATCCTTCCATTCCCCACCATCCAGTCAGAGCTGAAGAAGCTTCTTGGATGAGAAGCGAAACGTCTTCAAAGAAAAACCAGAAAGTCCAGTTGCCTCTTGAAAAAGCACCTTTGGGACACTTCCAAGGGGACTGCCTCATTTCACAATGCAGAGAATGGAAAAGACCCAGTTGGTCACCTTCGTGCTTTTCGTGGGGGTGCTTTTCATGGGGGTGATCCATTGCTTACCTAGGCACAGCTTGTTCTTGAGCTATATTACATGATGAGGCTGCTATGCTGATTTTTAAGGGAGATAAGCCAAAAGAGGTTATCATAACTGCAGAGCAGGCTTGCATACCTTGACAAGATACATGTAAAATAACCCTGAAGCAAAACTTGGACTGACCATTACATTCTACTTACTTCAGCTGCAAAGGATTTTCATACTTTCCCATTTCCTTAATAATTTCCTAGGATGAGATCTTGCAGAGCTGGGAGGATACATGAGAATGTATTCCTTTAGTGCATAGATTGCTTCCAGAACCAAAAGTTGTTAAAAATATTTTATTTGTTCTCAGATAGACCATACCAGTCCATGGAGGCTCTAACAAATACTGTCAAAACTTGTTTTTTCCTCCCCCCTTTCACCCTTATTGTCAGCCCTGGAGCCATCTTTAGAGAGTGTCTTCAGGGCTGCCACAGCAAGCTGTGGGAACGGGAGGGGGGAGGTGGAGATAGTGTGGGGTATGTAATCATAACAACATTCTTTCCCTTGGGAGTCAAGGACTTCTCGCCAGCACCTGGAAAGGCGGGACTGGAAGTTAACTGAAGTTGGGACAGTGATCTGATTGGACCATGTGATGCAGCTGTGAATGGAGGGGAAGGAACTTTGGTTTTACTTTGGGTGAGGAAAACGCAGGGCTTTCAGATTCTGGTTTTCCCCAGATGTGCCAATATGACATCTCTAATAAATTTATACTTTGAGGAAGATAACTGCCTGGGAGTTTTAATTCTGTTGGGGGTGTTACTTGGAACCCTGACACTTATCAGATGTCATGTGAAGCCAAAGTAAACTGATTCTGATGACCTATTTAGGGTTATAAAGGTAAAACACACCAGTAAAAAATAACACACCCTTTTTCCCCCCTCACCGGCCAGCATTGAGCCAACAATTCTACCACGTAACAAATTTCAATTTAGATTTTGTTCCTGGGTACAAAGTGTGTTTTCCTAATCCCTTATGCCTAAAATAAATAGAAAATAGCTATTGTTCCACAAAAACTTTGCTTCTGTGGTCAGGACAATGATATTTTGAAATTTATCTGTTTTCGAGAACATTCTTTATTCACATTCAATGCTGAGTAGATTTCCAGAATATTCTGGAACTGTGAGAACTGTCCAGAAGTTTCTAGAATTGGCCAGAATTTTCTAGAACTTTCTGGAATCTTTTAGAACTTTCTAGCACTTTCTGGGACTATCCAGTAGTATCCATAGAAGAATAAAAGTACATGTGCCTTAAACCAACATTTTAGTTTGTCCAATTGCTGAGTAAAAGAATAGTGAATAGCAATGTTTGATTTAGATGGCATCAAGAGGTTGCTTGCACCCAGCAGATGCATTTTGCTACGTGTATGGACAATTTATCAAGACAAGAGCGAAAAAATACTCTGTGAAAGCATCTGTTAAGATGTGCGAGGCCTACAAAGCATACTTCGGCATGCCTGTCGGGGATCAAGATAAGCCCTGGGCACCTCATTTCACATGCGAACACTGCAAGAAAACTCTTGAAGGTAAGGTGAACAATTGCTGCTTGCTAGATGGAATTTCAGTGATTACAGTTTAAAAGAGTTGCAATTAAGAAAATTTTCACTATTTTCAATGTTCTAGGAAAATACAGACTACAATATACACTTTATGCATATCTTGCACAATATTAGGTAATGTGTGAAATATCATTTTTTAAAAATTTATATAATTCTGCTATGTTTACAGGCTGGTACAGGGAAAAAAAGAGAGCCATGAAGTTTGCTATCCCAAGAATTTGGCGGGAACCAACTGACCTCTCAAGCAACTGCTACTTCTGCATCGTTGGTGGACCCTTCCAAACATTGAACTGGCAAGAGTGTGCCTCCTATCATGTATCCAGACATTCCTTCATCCATCACCCCGGTACCAGACTGCCCTGAGCTTCCCATTCCCACCCCTCCAGAGAGGGATCAGCCATCTTCAGGAGCGAGAAGCAAGTCAGACAGCGAGGAAGATATTGCAGATACAGATTACAATTTCACAGATGTGGCTGAGGAGAGAAAGCCATATTTCCCCAACCAGAAAGACCTCAACTATCTGATCAGGTCTTAGCAAGTCCCATGCTGAGTTTCTAACATCTAGGCTCAAGGAGTGGAACTTGTTGGAAGAAAGTGTGCAAGTCACAGATCAGAGAAAGCGTCACCAACGTTTTTCCAACTTCTTCAGTTGGCAAGATGGGCTGTGCTTCTGCAACCATGTAGCCGGTCTATTCGAGGTTATAGGAATCACCTGTAACCCGAATGAATGGTGCCTATTCATAGACAGTTCATCCAGGAGCCTCAAAGTCATGCTGCTTCATAATGGGAACAAGTACCTGTCTCTCTCTATGACTCATTCTGTGCACCTCAAAGAGGACTACACCAGTGTCAAGATGTTGCTGTGTGCCTTGAAGTATGATGACTATGGCTGGGAGGTCATTGGAGAGTTCAAAATGGTGTCATTCCTCATGGGCCTCTAAGGCGGTTTCACGAAGTTTCCTTGTTTTCTTTGCCTCTGGGATAGCTGGGACACTAAGGCGCACTGTCACAGAAGGGACTGGCCACAGCAGACCGAGTTCTCCATAGGGAAGAACAACATAAAGTGGGAGTCACTGGTAGACCCTTGGAAGGTGCTGATGCCACCACTGCACATCAAGTTAGGGCTCATCAAACAATTTGTCACAGCTCTAGACGAAGAATCAGCAGCTTTCAAGTACCTCCAAGATCTCTTTCCACAGCTTGCGGAGGCAAAGGTTAAAGCTGGTATCTTTGTCGGACCACAGATGAAGATCATAGAGTGTGACGAATTCGCCAAGAAGCCAAACAGGATGGGGCTTGGGACAGTTTCGTTGCAGTGGTTCACGGCTTTCTGGGCAATCACAAGGCTGAAAACTATGAGCAGCTGGTTAAGACTCTCACAAAGAACTATGCCAAAATGGAATGCAGAATATCCCTCAAAGTCCATATCCTTGATGCTCATCTTGACAAATTCAAGGAGAACATGGGTGCTTACTCATAGGAGCAAGGCAAGCACTTTCACTAGGATATACTGGACTTTGAATGTTGTTATTAAGGACAGTTTAACGAAAACATGATGGGGGACTATATTTGGGGGCTTCTTCGAGAAAACGATTTGCAGTATAGCCGCAAATCTAGAAAATCTACTCATTTCTGAACCTTTTTGAGTGGTTTTGACTGTCTTTGTGTATTTGCCATGCAAGTGTATATTGTTCTTTCTCTAACTGCTTAAAAAGATAAATATTCACCTGTTTTTTTTTAGTTTTTTATTTATACATTTTCCTTTAACATATATGAGTGCTTAATAAGCAGTGTATTGTCTGAATCAATTCACAAATAGTATAGTAATAACATTCTTTAGTTACCGTATTTTTCGGAGTATAAGACGCACCTTAGTTTTGGGGGAGGAAAACAAGGGGAAAAAAATCTGCATCTGCCTCCCAGCAATCTGCCTCCCAGCAAACAGCAAACAGCAAACAGTACAGATGATATACACTGTTTGCTGTGTATTTCTGTGCATGTGTGCCTGACCCATAGAAATAGCAAATAATTGGAGAAATGTACATTATGGCAGTATATTAATGCCAGAAAGTTTTCTTAAATGTAGTCACACTAACTCCTCCCAATTATTTAAATAGATCTACTCCAAACATGACTAAGTCAGGGTCTAACTCAGCTGCCTTATTTTAATACTAAAACAGGACACTGTTACATTTCAGATTATTACTTGTACAGATGCACTCCCCCCCCCCAAGAGGGTGAAAACTTGGGTGCATCTTATACACCGAATGTAGCCCCGCCCAGCCACCCCCACCATTTGGCCTCTGCCTCCCAGCAATTTGCCTCCTTGCCGTTTTAGTTTCACTTTCAGTTTTAGCACATGCCCCCTGCCTGCAGCCTGCTCTCAGCTGATGGTCGGGAAGCCATAATCAGTTGCTTCTGCTAATCAGGCTCTGCACTGTTTGCTGCAAGGAGGTAAATGGCTGGGAGGCAGAGGCCAAGGGGTGGGGGTGGCTGGGTGGGGCTACATTCGGTGTATAAGACGCACCCAAGTTTTCACCCTCTTTTTGGGAGTAAAAAGGTGCGTCTTATACTCCGAAAAATATGGTATATATAATGATATTCTTCAAATTTCTAATTTCTACCTTTATTATCTAACCATTGGTAAAACAAATCCCAAGTCAAAAAGTATTCTGTGTCTTCTTTGTCCTTTATCTTTAATGTTAGCCTATCCATTTCCGCACAGACTAATATTTTTCTAATTATATTTTCCTCTGCAGGAGTTTCCTCATTTTTCCAATGTTGTGCAAATTCTCACTGCTGTCAAAACATGTAATATTAAATATACCTTCCCTTTATCGTATTTTTCTGGCAGTATACCTAACAAAAATATTTCTGGTTTTAGGTCTATATGTTGTTTTATCATTTTCTCTAGCCATGTATGTATTTTCGTCCAATTTTTTTTTTTGCCTTTGGACATGTCCACCACATATGGTAATATGAGCCTGGTGTGTAGTTACATTTCCAACATTTGGCTGACATGTTTTTAAACATCTTTGCTAGTCTTGCCAGTGGCAAATGCCACCTATAAAACATTTTATATAAGTTTTCCTTATACGCAGTTGCCATTGTCAATTTATAGTTTCTATCCCAGAGTTTTTGCCATTTGTCTAATTCTATTGTATAGCCAAAGTTTTTTGCCCATACTATCATTGTTTCTTTCACTTGTTCATCTTCCATTTTTAGGCTTAATAAAACACTATATGTTTTCTTTATTAATTTTTCATCTGTTCCTAATAGTATCCGATCAAATTCTGTTGGTTCTTTATAAAAACCATGTTTTAACATCTTTCACATATCTTGATTGTATTTGCAAATGTGGCCACCATGCGAGGCCCACACCTTCATTTTGTAGTTCCTGTTTAGTTTTTAATTCCCCTTTCTCATTTAAAATATCTATATGTTACCATTTTTTCCAAGTTTACAACATTTGGATGTATCAGTGCTTCCATTGTGGAAAGCCAGACTGGAATTTTCATATAGTTTTTTGCTTTAACTTTTTCCCTTATTAAGAGTAGAGTGTTCCTTACATAATGTCTTTGGAAGTATTTATGTATTTAGTTTTTTTCCATACCACAAGAAGGCATGCCATCCCACTTGGAGGTCATGTCCCTCCAGCAGTAACAATATTCTATTTCTCAAATTTATCCATTCTTTCACCCAAGTTAGTGCAGAAGCCTGGTAATAAAGATCCCAATCCGGCAGTCCAAAGCCCCCATTCTTCTTTGAGTCTTGTAACATTTTCAATCTTATTCTCGCTCTTTTCCCTTGCCAAACATATTTCAAAATTATTGCATTTAATTCATCAAAGTATTTTTTCTCTAGTTTTATAGGAATCATTTGAAACAAAAACAGTAGCTTCGGCAAAATATTCTTTTTTATAGTTGCTATTCTTCCTATCATTGACAATTGTAAATTTTTCCAATTCTCCAAGTCAAGTTTAATTTGTTGTGTTAACCTTATATAGTTATCTTCTTTAATAGTTGCACATCTAGCTGTTAGATAAATTCCCAAATATTTTACTTTTTTAACTACCTGAAGGCCTATTTTCTTTGTCAGTTCATTTTTCTGTTTATCTGTAAGGTTTTTAGCTAGTATTTTCATTTTTTCTTTATTTATTCTCAGCCCTGCTACTTCTCCATACTCCTCAATTTTTTCCATTAACTTAGGGCCGGATTCCAATGGTTCTTCTAAAATAAATACCAGGTCATCTGCAAATGCTTGTAATTTGTATTTTTCTCTTTTTATTTCCAAGCTTTTTATTTCTGGAT
>QLTV01000016.1:232801-243822 GCA_003457575.1 Thermophis baileyi | reverse complement strand
GTGATCTGCAAATGCTTGTAGTTTGTCTTTTTCTCTTTTTATTTCCAGACCTTTTATTTCTGGATCTTGTCTAATGCCATACTTCCAGTGTTAATATAAATAGTAATGGGGACAGCGGGCATCCTTGTCTTGTGCCTTTTTTTATGTTAAAGTTTGCCGTCAAGTCCCCATTCACTATCACTTTTGCCATTTGTTTGGAGTATATTGTCTTAATCATGTTCATAAACTTCTCACCACACTCCATACACTCTAACTGTTGTAGCATGAATTGCCAATTTACATTGTCAAATGCTTTCTGTGCATCTAAAAAAATCAACACCATTTGTTTATCAGAGTGTGTTTCATAATATTCCAGCATGTCTAAGATAACTCTTACATTGTTCTTAATTTGTCTTTTGGGTAAAAATCCGTTTTGATCTGAATGGATAAATTCATTCAAAAATCTTTTTAGTCTTTCTGCTATTATTGATGCAAATATTTTTATAATCTGTGTTTAATAGTGATATAGGCCTGTAATTCTTTATCTGTGTTAAGTCTGAGTCTTCTTTCAGTATTAATGTAATAATAATCCATGAGTTTGGCATCTTAGCTTCCAATAAATACTTCATTATAAACCTCTAGCATTGACAAATTCAATATATCCTGAAGGCAATACACACTTCTGCGGGTAGTCCATCTGGCCCTGGTGTTTTATTATTCTTTTGTCTATTTATTGCCTCTGTTAATTCCATCATCGTTATTCTTTCATTTAGCATCGCTCTTACATTTTCAGACATTTTTGGTAGTTTAGCCTTCTCTAGATTTTAGATCTCTTTATCTTTTCCTCTGAAATTTTTTCTTGATCATATAATTTCCCATAGAACTCCTGAATTATTTTCTTTTTGGACTCGTTTTGGTACTGTAAAGTTCTTCTCTCATCTTGTAGTTTACTTATCAGTTTCTTCTCTTTCTTCAATTTATATGCTAACCATCTTCCTGGTTTATTGACGTTTTCAATAAAGTTTTGTTTTGCTCTTTTAATTTGTTGTGCCAATTCTTCTTTTTCCATTAGATTTAATTTGTGCATTATTATTTCCATTTGAGTTTTTAAGTTTCCCTTCTGTGGCTCTTTTTGTAATTCTAATTCAAGTTTTTTGTGTTCTTCTTCTAATGTCTTTTGTTGTCTTTTTTTTCCCTATTTTTTCTCGCTAGGTAGGTTATAGCTAGTCCCCTAATATATGCTTTGGCTGTATCCCATAAATTTTGTAGTGATGTCTCTTCTTTTTTGTTTTCCTTGAAGAAGAATTCCATTTTTTAAACTGTTGTTTGTATAAATTCTTTATCTTTAAGTATGGATTGATTCAATGTCCACCTCAACCTTTTCTTTTGCCCCTTCCACCCTACTTTTATTGGATTATGGTCGGCCCATACATTAGTTTCAATCTCTATTTCTTGCACATTTTTCTCAATTCCGACGACATCCATATCATATCAATTCTAGACCATGATTTGTGCCTATTTGAATAGAATGTGTACTGGTTTTTCTCTGGCTTTACTTCTCTCCATGTATCTTGTATACATGTTTCCTCTACCATTTTAAAGTTGACTAATATTCCCTCAGGTATCAGCCATCTAAAATTTACCTCACTTTTAATCAGTTTCACGGTCAAAAATTGATATTGCTTCCTTAAGTCTCTAACCCTTCTAGGGATCTGTTTCAGTACCACAACTTCTTTCCCTCTATATTGCAGTGGTTCTTCTCTTGCCTTTCTAAGTATTTCATCTCTTGTTGATTTTTTAAGGAATCTCACATGCACCTCCCTTGGTAGTTTATGTCTCCTTGCATAGCTCATATTTAATCTAAATATTTTATCTATCTCTGCGTCTAGTTCTTGTTTTCCAATTTTTAAAGCGTTTGCCAACAACTCTATTATCACTTCTGGGAGGTTTTCCTCTTTATCCTCTTCTGTGTTTTGAAATCTTAAAAAGTAGGCCACCTTTTCCATCTCCAACATTATAACGGCTTCTTCCAAGTCTTTGTTTGCTTGTGTTAATTTTTGGTTTATCTCGTCTACTTTTTTCTCAGCTTCTTCTGATTTCTCCTCTATTTTCTGGATTCTTTGTTCATTTTTTGTTATTATTTGCTGAAAGTTCCCTAGTCTCTCATCCATGCTATGGATCTGTTCCTTCATTTTTCTCAAATCTCCCTTCATTTCTCCCAAATCAGTTTTCATCTCATTGTGGTTCTTTGCCATGGCCTCCTCAATAGACTGGAGCACCATCTGTATGTCTCTCTAAAATGTATTCGTTTTTTCCTGTTGTAACATAGCGTCTATTGTCCTTTGGCTTGATGGGCTTGAAGCAGCTGACGTTGGTGGTGTGGAAGATGTTTTCTTGCCAGTTAAGCTCGATACACTTGTCATTTTCTCTTTTCTCTCTATTTTGTATCCTCTAATCATACTCATCACCTTAACCTCTAATCTTAAATCTCTTAAATACAGAAAAGACAATAATCCCAAATAGCCCACCCAAGCCACAATGCTCTAGCAGTCCAAAGGGCTAAGGTACCAAAGAGAAAGGACCAAAGTCCAGTTCACTCAGTCACTATTTCTTCAAAGCCAATTATATTTTGTAATCCATAAAATCAATCTGTTAAGGGAGTAGAAGAAAAATTCCTTTGAACTCAGCAATTATATCCTTGACATCTGTCAGGTAATAGTTAGTAGTCAGGTGATGATTATAGTCCAGAAAAATATTTATATTTGTAATCCAAAGAGGCCCACCAAATTCCCCAGTATCTCAAAGTCTAACTTTCAAGCAAACAAAAAAAAAAACCTGCTTCACTTGTTCTCAAAATAATTCCAAGATACCACTGTTTCACTCTAATAAAGGCATTTGTAATCCACAGGAGTTCAAAGAGTAGGAGTTTCCATAAACTCACTCTCTGTCACCCAGCAGTAAGCAAAATAGCTTTACAGCTGTCCTCTTATCACTTCCAAATACCACATCCACATATGTTGTTATTGTTATGTCTTAAACTTGTACTCTTGTATTCTTCTGTACTTTCCCACAGTCCATTAACTTGTAAAATATCTTTTCCGGTCAGTAGATGTCACTCTAACACTTTCTCTTCTCACTTATAGCATAGAGTTTATAGGATTTCCATCCGGTTTAAGTTTTTAAACTTTCATCAGAAGTTTACTATATTTAACCAAGTAGAAACAAATAATGTACATGTCAGGGTTCCAGAAAACATCCCCAACGAAATAAAACTCCGAGGCTGGAAGTTCCTCAAAGCTCCAATTTATTAGAGATGTCATGTTGGCACATCTGAGGAAACCCAAATCTGAAAGCTTCCAGGGTTTCCCCACCCAGTTGAAAGTTCACAACCCTGCCCCACACCCACAGGTTCGTCACATGCTCCAACCAAATCTTCACATTCAACTGGATACAATCTCCAGGCAGTCCCGAGCAGGTGCAGGCAAATGTCCTTGAGCAAGGAATGTTGCTATGACTGAGTTTCTACGGCTCCAACAAAAAAAAACCCTCCCAATTTCCCAGGCTAAAATCTGTGGCCGTCAGGAAGCAAAAAGAAAAATAGCTTCCAAAACTGACACAGTATTAGTGCCTGGTTAATACAAGTATCACATTCACCACCTCTCCCCCCCCCCAGGAGGACCCTTAGGCTTATCAGGGAATTTATCATGAAATTGCTTGACTAAGGCGTCTGCATGAATATCCCAACTCTTCACCCAAGTAGCTTCAGACAAGGGATATCCCTTCCAATGCACTAAATATTGCAAACGTCCTCTCTGCAATCTAGAGTCCAAAATCTTCTTCGCCTCATAATGAGTCTCACCCTGCACCACAATCGGCTTTGGGGGAGCAGCAGGTTGAGGTCTCAATCTAGATCCCACAGCAGGCTTTAACAGGCTGCAATGGAAAACCGAATGAATTTTTCCCAGTATGCGGGGGAGGTTCAACTGTACGGTTACTGGGTTAATCACTTTCACTATGGGGAAGGGACCTAAGTATTTTGGTCCTAACTTTTTACTTTTCAAACTCAAGCGTATGTATTTGGTAGAAAGATACACGCTATCTCCCACCCGAAAGGGGGGTTGGAGAGATCGGTGTTTGTCAGCTTGGTTTTTGTATGCTTTGGACGCTTCAGTCAGGGCTTTTTTTGGCATTTTCCCAGCCTTTCTTCAATGACTCCATCCATTCATTTAGAGTCATGGAAGAAGGCTGTTCTCTCGGCAGTTCTGGCATAGGAACAAATTCCATGCCGCTCGTAATCTGAAAAGGTGTCAGTCCCGTACTGCTATGCACTGCATTATTGTAAGCCACTTCTGCGAAAGGAAGCAAGTCAGCCCAATTATCTTGTTGGTAATCCACATAACATCTGATGTACTGTTCCACCATGGCATTCGTCCATTCCGCGGCTCCGTTCGTACTCGGATGGAAAGCCGAGCTAAGCCCTTGCGATGACACAATGGATCTCAGGAACTCTCTCCAGAACTTAGCGGTGAACTGAACTCCTTGGTCGGAGATCACCCGTCGCGGATCTCCATGCAGCCGGTAGAGTTGTTTGACGAACATCTTGGCCAATTTCTTAACCAATGGGAGTCCAGAACAAGGAACAAAATGGGCCTGTTTGGAAAACAGGTCTATCACAGTCCAGATTACAGTGTTTCCGCCACTTTCCGGGAGCTCTACTATAAAGTCCATAGCTATTTCTTCCCATGGGCGGCTGGGCTCCGCTACCTGTTGAAGCAAACCGGGAGGCTTCCCCGGTCTTGTCTTATTGCTAGCACACGTGGCTCAACTTTTTACATAGTCCTCCACATCAGCTTTCATTTATGGCCACCAAAACTGCCATCTAGCCAGATGAAGAGTCTTTAGAAATCCGAAGTGACCAGCCAATCGAGAATCATGGCTGCGCTTGAGCACCAGGAGTCTCATGCTGTTGGGGATGTAAATCTTCAAACCTTTCCAGGCTAGTCCGTCCCGGGTTGTCAAAGTGTCTCGATTGTCGGCTAGTCACGGATCGGTAGATAGCGCTGCCTTCAAATCAGCAGTTAGCTTTCCATCGATGGGGTCAGTCCGACTGCTGGCCTGTCTCCTGGTAGTGACTTGCGCCGCACTCTGTGTGTCCGGGATGATGGCGTGGATGACTTCCTCCCGCTGGCTGTCATATTGGGGTTTCCTTGACAGGGCGTCTGCAAGCAGGTTCTTCCCCCCCAGGATGTATTTCAGCTTGAAATCAAACCGCTTGAAGTACTGCGCCCAGCGGACCTGCTTGGGGGGAGAGCTTTCGCGGGGTCTTTAAGGCCTCAAGGTTCTTATGGTCAGACCAGACCTCGAAGGGGATCTTGGCTCCCTCCAGAATGTGCCACCACAATAGAAGAGCCCAACGAACAGCAAAGGCCTCCTCCCATACTGCCCACCTCCGCTCTATGTCCGTGAGCTTTTTGGACACATATGTGCAAGGCAGCAGCCATCCCTGGGGGTCTTTCTGGAGGAGCACGGCTGCCGCCGCCACGTTGCTGGCATCAGCCTGGACTATGAACTGCCTATCTGGGTCCGGGTGCTGAAGAATGGGTTCTTCTGCAAACAGCCGTTTCAAGCTTTCAAACGCTTTTTGGCAGTTTAGCGTCCAGGCTAGAGGCTGCGTTGGCTACGGCTTTGCGGGGGACGACCCTGTTTTTAGCAGTTCCGTAAGCGGCAGAGCCACTTCTGCGAAGGCTGGGATGAATTGCCGATAGAAGTTAGCGAACCCCAGGAAACTGTGCAGCTGTTTCCGGGTGCGAGGGGGTTGCCAGTCAAGTATGGCTCGCACTTTCCCGGGATCCATTTCTCTTCAAATCAATTTTTATTTTTTTGTTCCCCCCCCCATACATATTTTATGAACAGAGTGTTGTCCGGATCAATCTTACATATCTTTCCATATACATGGTCCATTTTATATCATCCCTCTATTTTCAATTTCAACCATAATGTTCTCTTTACATATTTTTTAACTTAACTTATTTTCTTCTTAGTACATAAACAATATTACTAATCACCCAAATTCCTAATCTCTTACAATAACATCAATTAATGTCTTTAAAATTAAACCAAATTACCCTTTCACATTCCCTCTGCTGCTCCATTTTACTATAATCAATATACATCATTATCTCCAATTCTTACACAAAAACCCTTCCACTTAATTAACTATCCACCATTAATAATATATCAAATTTCCAATCCCATTTTTTCCCCTAGTCTGTTTTGCCATAAAATATACATCATCATATATCTTAATTGTTGCTGATCTATTTTACCATAATCAATATGCATCATCATATTTAAATCTAACATGGAAACCCTTTAACTTAATTAACTATCTGCAATTAATAATATTAATACCATTTAAATCTACTGGAATGGACCTTATTTCCCTTCCTCCCTTCCACTAATCTATAATTCTCTCAGCAATTCCATTTCTTATTAATTTTCTCATTTTATTCCATTCCCTTAACTTCTTCTTTTTCTTTTCTTTTTTTTGTTTTTATGTGTCTTATATATTTTCTCCTGAGCCTTTTTTCTTTCTTTTGAGTATAATATTCGAGTGGTTCTCTCCCCAATTTTCCCTGGTCTCTTCCCAATATTTCCCTCTTTACCCTTTGATTGATTCTTTTTTAAGGGATGTTTCCCTCTGTCAACTCTTTTCGTATCACTGTAAATCCCAGTAAAATCATCGAACTGTTTTTTGCTTTCAGTCCCTTCTTCTTTCGCATTGTTTTCTTGTTGCTCAATTATATTTTCTTTTACCACCTTCCCTCCTGTTTCTTGCTCTGTATATTCCAACAAGATTTCTGACTCTTCTCCTGTTTCATCCTCTATATGTTCCAACAAAGTTTCTAGCTTTTTATCACCCTTTAAAGCTTCACTCATATTTTTTAACATCTCAAATAATTCCTCACACATCCAAATCTCCATATTGCCAATTTAACAGACTTTTAAGCTTTTTATATTATATCACATTTAATTAAAACTCAAGGACCATATGATCTCTTTTTTATTTTCAGCTTTTAATATGTCCAATTCAAATATTCATCCAAACCAAACCACTTCCACAGTTTGTTGTCTTCCACAGCTGTAGAAAAACAAAGCCAAACAATGTAGGCAAAACAAACATTCATTGAAAGTTCTCAAAATTTCCAAATTTATCTTCTAGCAGTCAAGGTCAGGTTACACAGCTGCACTTCTCTTTTAGATTCCACAAAGTGTTGCAATATTTTCTTCTCACCAGCAGATGTCTCTCTCCAATCCACAATACGCTCAAATCAGCTGATTGTCAAAGCTGTCAAAAAGCTTTAAATCCACAAAAGAAGAGTTTTTTTCTCCCAAATTTCTTCCTTTTGTTATTTTATATTTCTCCAATTACAATTGTAGCCAAAATAATCTTCTTGGGCTTTAGTAATTTAGCCTCCGCTTTCTTTCTTCCTTCTGCACAGTTCCCAAATGCCAATTAGCCGCTATTTTCAGCTCGGGAAATTCTTTCAAAATCCAAATTCGAAGTTACCTTTTGCCTGTGAGTTGGTCACTCTCTCACCCGGCTTCAGCACTCCGCCCAAACACCACTCCTGCACTTAGACTTGGTCCAGTTGCCCCAGCTTTGTAGCGGTCACTCGAAAATGGCCACCGCCCCCACCGCCAGTCCGAAGAGCTGTCTCCAACCGATCGAGGAACTTGCCTGCTCCTCTTTGGTCTTCTGAGACGCCTCTCCTTCTTCACCGTCCCTTCAGGACGGTTCCGGTCCGAAGACCCCCCGACAGCAGTTTGTCAGCCTGGATTTTCACGCAGTTCATCGGAGCTCGCTATTTCCAGACTGTCTCGCTGTGACGCTTCCGGTTTCCTCCCCAGGATCCATTTCTATGCCTTCGTTTGACACTCGGTAGCCCAGGTAGTCCAGGGAAGTTTTGTGAAATTCACACTTGGACAGCTTCACATAAAGTTTTGCGGCTAACAGTTTCTTCAGCACTTGTCGGACTAGTTTCACATGTTCATCTAATGTCTCACTGAATATAAGAATGTCGTCCAAGTAGACTAGAACCCGCTTATATAAGTGCTCATGCAGCACCTCTTTAATCAATTGCAGGAGCTCCTTGGAGACCAAAGGGCATAACTTTGAATTGGAAGCTACCCAATGGGCCATTGAAAGCCGTCTTCCATTCATCCCCCTCCCTTATGCACACCCGGTAATAGGCTTCTCTCAAGTCCAGTTTTGTAAACACATTCCCTTTTGAAAGGTAGTTCAGCAGGTCTTTCATGAGGGGTAGGGGGTAGGTGTTTTCCACGCCAACCGCATTTATTCCATGAAAATCCACGCAGAGCCTCATCCCCCCATCTTTTTTTTCCTTAAAAAGCACCGGGGCGGCTACTCTGGATTTTGCAGGTTGGATGAACCCTCGGGCCAGGTTGGTATCAATGTACTTCCTCAGCTCAGCCATCTCTTGGGGTCATTGAGTACATCTTTGGTTTAGGGAGTTTAGCCCCGGGTTCGATCCCAATCGCACAGTCGGTCTGGCGATGGGGTGGGGGGGGGAAGGATGTTGCATTCTTCCTCACTGAATGCTTCAGCCAGGTCCCTGTATTCTTTGGGGATCTGGAGAGTCCCAGGCAGGACTTCGATGGCCGTTGTGACCACCTCTCGTTGGTGGGGCCCCTGCGGGCTCGCCTCTGTGAGTCCTGCCTCAGGTGGGACGGGTGGCAAGGGCCCCACACCTATCCTGATTTTTCAGTAGCTGTCCTCCCATTTAATTGTCGGGGCCCATTTGTCTAGCCAGGCGAGCCCCAGGAGGATTGCCTCTGCCATTCTGGGGGCTACCACAAATCGAATGAGTTCTGTGTGGATCCCCAGTTCCATTCTGACAAGCTCGGTTACTCGTGTAGCAGGGGTGCCCCCTATTAAGGTCCCATCTACTTGCTCAAAGTGTATGGGGCAGTTTAAAAGGTGTGTCTTTATGCCTAGCTGCTCAACTATGGAGGAGCTAATCAGGCATCGGGTGCAGCCGGTGTCTATTACTGCTGCTACCTCCCCTTGCACCCCTGTCTCTGGCACTATCAGTTTGACTTTGACCGCAAATGGGCGGATGGTTCCACTTACCATTGGGTCGTCTTCACCACTGCTACCGCTGGCCGGCCCGGGCAGAAGGTCCTTGGTCAAGGTCTCTCCACTCTCTCTGGGGGAGGGGGGACCTCAACTGCCGACTGGACATATCTGCTGGTATCCGGGGGCTTTCGTGGAGCCCTTCGGCCCCGGGCAGCTGTGGCAGGACGTTGTTGTGGAACCAGCGCAGGTGCCAGACACTCGGAAGCCCAATGACCCCCTTGTCCACAATGGTAGCATTTGATAATCCCTGTAGGTTGAGCAGGGGGGGCCTCAGCAGGTTTAGTCAGAGGACGCCTAGCCAAAGTTCTCCTTGGGGGCCTCTCAGCAGAGGGTTTGCAGTGTGGGTGAATTTCTCTATCCAGAGCTATTGACATGGTATACCAGTCTTGCAGCCGCTCTGGCACCCCTCTGACGCCACAGGCTGTTCTGACTTCTTGATCAATGGCTTCTTTAAAATAGTGCAGAAGTATTCTGTCTGGCCAATGCATTAGGTTTCCTGCGACCCGTCTAAAGTCCCATACAAAGTCCTTTATTGGTCGATTACCTTGCTTCATCACTTTTATCGTGGCCTCATTTTCGTTGATTTGGTCAGGGTCATCAAATCTGGCCCAGAGTAGCTCAACAAAACCCTCAGCATCATTTCGTTCCCTCATTATGTAGCTGGGCTATCCAGTCCGCAGCGTCTCCTTCATTCATCCCATCTGTAATCGCAGATACCAAGTCACAATCTGTTTTGTACTGTCCTCCATACTGATCTATATGAGCCCAGATTCGGCTGAGGAAGTAAGCCAGTTTGGTAGGCTTACCATCAAAGGTTGCTCTAAACCAAGGCGGCAGTGGCCTTGCCGGTGGAATCGCCACGGCAACTGGTGGCTGGGCAGGGACCTGTTGGTGCGCTGCGGTGGGCAGCGGGGCAGGAACCTACTGGGGCGCTGCGGCAGGCAGCGGGACGAACGCCAGCGGCTGAACTGGAATCTGCGGTGGCGGCGCTGCTGGCTGCTGGAATGCGGCCAGCGTTAGGACAGGGGCTAGCTTTTGAGCTGAAAGGGGGGGGGGGCTCCAGCCGGCTGCTGGCTCAGACCCCACTGCTGTGCCGGGATCATTGGGGCATGTTGGGCCCCAAAAGTTGGAGCAGACGGTGCTGGTGTCCATTGGCACTGGACCCACCCATAGCCGGGATAGAATCCCCAGCCTGGGGGGATGCATTCCACAGGGGGTAGCAGGAAGGCCGGTTGGCAAGGGGGGGCAACTGGCAGTTGTAGCATTCCCCATGCCGGCTGCGTCTGCTGTCTCCCTCCTGTTAAGGTGTTAGTAAATGCAGGTTATACTGTAACATTTAAGGATGATAAATGTTTAATTGGAAAGCAAGGAAGTAATGTAACAGCAAGATTAGAAAATGGTTTGTTTTTGCTGCATGACAATCCAATAAGTAATGCTAATTCAGTTTTTGATAACAAACAGCCACATAATAACTGTATTCACTTACTCCATAGACGTATGGGGCATCTGAACTTTAAATTGCTGAAGAAAACTGTGGACTTAGCTGATGGTATTACATTAAAACCCTGTACTAAATATCTAAATTTTAATGCCTGCAACCAAGAAAAGAGCAAAATTAATCCTGCAAACAGATTCAATGACTTTAAAACTACAGCACCATTAAAGGTAGTGTTTGTTGACTTGATTGGTCCAAAGAAACCCAGTTTGGGTGGAGCTTGCTATATTCTCAGTATAGTAGACCATTATTCTAGATATGGTTTCTGTTACTTAATGAAATCTAAGTCAGAAACATATCAACATTTTTCAAATTGGTTAAAATTTGTAGAAAGAAAACAGAATAAGAGAGTAGTAAGTGTTGTCACTGATAATGGAACAGAATATA